>CM077206.1:32421646-33021646 GCA_039654625.1 Rhinogobio ventralis
CAAATTTTTTTTTCAGGATTATTGAATGAATAGAAAGTTTAAAAGAACAGCATTTATCTGAAATATAAAGCTTTTGCAACATTATAAATGTGTATACTGCCACTTGATCAATTTAATGCATAAATGTATTACTTTCTTGAAGTCCCCCCCCCCCCCCCCCCCCCCCAAAAAAAAAGTAGTACAATGTTACAAAAGCTTTCTATTTCAGATAAATACTTTTCTTATTAACTTTCTATTCATCAAAGCATCCTAAAAAAAATGTTTTACACAACTGCTTTCAACATTGATAATAATCATAAATGTGTCTTAATTAATATATTTTTAATATATTCAAATAGAAAACAGTTATTTTACATTTTAATATTTCACAATATTACAGCTAAACATTAAAAACATTAAACATTATTACATTAAAATATCTTACCGTTCTCAAACTTTTGACTGGTATATATATACATATATACAGTGTATATATATGTATTCCACCACATCCCAAAGATGCTCTATTGGGTTGAGATCTGGTGACTGTGGGGGCCATTTTAGTACAGTGAACTCATTGTCATGTTCAAGAAACCAATTTGAAATGATTCGAGCTTTGTGACATGGTACATTATCCTGCTGGAAGTAGCCATCAGAGGATGGGTACATGGTGGTCATAAAGGGATGGACATGGTCAGAAACAATGCTCAGGTAGGCCGTGGCATTTAAACGATGCCCAATTGGCACTAAGGGGCCTAAAGTGTGCAAGAAAACATCCCCCACACCATTACACCACCACCACCAGCCTGCACAGTGGTAACAAGGCATGATGGATCCATGTTCTCATTCTGTTTACGCCAAATTCTGACTCTACCATCTGAATGTCTCAACAGAAATCGAGACTCATCAGACCAGGCAACATTTTTCCAGTCTTCAACTGTCCAGTTTTGGTGAGCTCGTGCAAATTGTAGCCTCTTTTTCCTATTTGTAGTGGAGATGAGTGGTACCCGGTGGGGTCTTCTGCTGTTGTAGCCCATCCGCCTCAAGGTTGTGCATGTTGTGGCTTCACAAATGCTTTCCTGCATACCTCGGTTGTAACGAGTGGTTATTTCAGTCAAAGTTGCTCTTCTATCAGCTTGAATCAGTCGGCCCATTCTCCTCTGACCTCTAGCATCAACATGGCATTTTCGCCCACAGGACTGCCGCATACTGGATGTTTTTCCCTTTTCACACCATTCTTTGTAAACTCTAGAAATGGTTGTGCGTGAAAATCCCAGTAACTGAGCAGATTGTGAAATACTCAGACCGGCCTGTCTGGCACCAACAACCATGCCACGCTCAAAATTGCTTAAATCACCTTTCTTTCCCATTCTGACATTCAGTTTGGAGTTCAGGAGATTGTCTTGACCAGGACCACACCCCTAAATGCATTGAAGCAACTGCCATGTGATTGGTTGATTAGATAATTGCATTAATGAGAAATTGAACAGGTGTTCCTAATAATCCTTTAGGTGAGTGTATATATATATATATATATATATATATATATATATATATATATATATATATATATATATACATATATATATAGCAGCAATATCTAAATTAACTCTAAATGCTACCAATTGGAGGATGGGGAAAATTAGATGAAATTCAACAAAAAACTCTGAAACAACAGGCTTTTTTCCCATGGCTGGTGAAATAATACAGTCTGCCTCCTCTACAAGGGATTTCACATGCTGGGATGTTGAATGGGGTCCAGACATCACCTGCTATTAATTCATTATTTATGGTACGTTTTTAATGTCTTGGCATTTTGTGTTGGAATCTTCAACATCTTAATCTCCTGTGTTATTTTTTTTCTCAGCTCTTCACATTTCCATATTCACATCTCTTCTTTTCTCACTATTGACTTGTCTCATGTGCAAAGATAATGCCAAAGTCTTGATTTGTATCTATGGAAACCTCTACCCAGTGGTTCCGTTAAACATGAATGCCATCTCATCCTATTGTCTGCACATTTCCATATTCACATCTCTTCTTTTCTCACTGCTGTCTTGTCTCATGCACAGAGACAATGTCAAAGTCTTGATTTGTATCTATGAAAGCCTCTTTGGAAGTCAGTGGTGCTGGTCAACATGAATGCCATCTCATGCTATTGTCCATCTCACTGAATAAAATTAAAGCATCATATGAAATTAGTTAATTGTGCTTTGGTGCATTGTGTGGATTATTTTCAGAATTTGACAGACCAAGATGACCTTCCCAATTAACGACTTTAGTAACACCACAGGTTATTCACATGTTCTCAAAATCAAATGAAAACTGCAAAATAAGGATCCAAAAATGAGATGTGTCATTTAGCTAATCTGTAAGTGTCAGTTAGCTAATCTGGTAATCTAAAGTGGATATAAAAATTCACACTCCTGTTCAGGTTTTTTGTGATGTAAAAATTAAATAAAGATAAACCATCTCACAACTTTTGTACATATAATGTAAAAAAAAGATTAAAATAAAAACTTAAATATAACTGAATAAGTGTGTGCACACTTTTATATAAAAAGGCTGTGTTAAACTAATCATCAAGCTCATGTGAAATAGTACACACCTGTCTTTACCTTAAGTGACTTTTCTGACATCTTGGTTGCATGCTTCTACAAGAGCCATGGGCAACCAAGTGGTATTGCATCGGTTGTAATTTTTTTTTTACAAAAGTTCTGATTTATCTTTCAAAAAACATACAAGGCCAAGGCACTCGAGAATGTAAAAAAAATATAAAAAGCCTTTATTTATATTTATTTATATATGACAAAAGTAACCTTAAGTAGATATGCACATTTAAAAATTCTCTTCTTGGAAAAAGGAACAAAAGTATTGATGACTCATCTTGGACTCAGGGGTGCGTACAAATTTGTGTCCAATCAGATGCTCTATAGAATGAGAAGTATGCTTCTCGACTGTGACCTACATTAAAGCCTATTGGCTATTTTAAAGAAAGAGATGAGCTGATCTAATATTCCTCCCAAAGTTCCTGTTTCAATAGCAAGAAAGAAAATCATACTTGTCTAGCCATTTTATAGGGTCTTTAAAAAAAATAATGCATTCAAATGCAAGATCATCAGATGCAAAATACACTGCACCGAATAAATTTACAGTCCAAACAACGGAAATTACAGCCTTCTGAAATAACCTGTGTAAAGCTGCTCTAATATTACTGCAGTAATCAAAGTCTCAGTCTTTGCCTATTAACGTTATGTAATGATACTGACCACATTTGCATAAAATTACAGAGAGGTTTCAGTTTATTAATGAGCTTATTTTCTGCACTTCTGATCTTTTATTATTAGCTAAGAAAGTTAAAGAAAGATAAGAGTAAAAAGTACGTTAAAAGTAACATGCAATATTACTGAATCCAGGAGGGTAATTCAGGAAATCTGTTATTCTTTATGGACCAATATCTTTTCCTCACACACAACTAACATCCGGCGGCAATCCTTTGAGGCCAATTTTTACTCCTTTAGAGGATGTTTGTATTTTCCAGCTCCCATTAAATTTAACCACAAAACTCTAAATGACTGTGAGGAAGCAATTTTTTTTTTGCATGGGTGAGGTGTGAATGCAAGAATGCAAAAACTGTGTGTATGCTTCTGAATGCGTCAGTGACTGTTTTTTCCTGCTACAGATGTTGAATGTCTCAAACAAATCAAAGAGAAAAAAATCAATAAACTTTAGTCTCACCTCAACGTTTAATCAAATCAAAGGCGTTCACACTCTAGCATTAAAACAAATGAAATGCTGAAAACATGTATAACTTTCTTTTGTGAGAAAAAAACAAACAAACCCCAGACATTTTTCAAAAAATGTAAAAAGTAAGTCACAAAGGTCTGGATAACATTGTCACAAATGTCTGGATAACATTGTCACAAACGGGTTGCAGTAATGATTGCACAATGACGAAGAATAGAACAGATTAATAATATTTAATAATATCCAACACTGAACACTCAGAAGAACACAGAGAGAAATACATAAATAACAACCATGTAAACATTGACAACAATGAACAATGAACTGATGGGCTTAAATAAACAGAGTAATCAATGGAACATCTTGGTTACGTATGTAACCCTCGTTCCCTGAAGGAAGGGAATGGAGACGTTACATCAGTTACTGACGGAATGGGGGTTTTGCTTAGAAGCCAATCGCCTTCGAGATCTACAAAATGAGCCAATGGCATGAAAATGCCATGGGTCTGAGGAATTTGCATATCGCAACTCCGCCCCACCGCGTGGGTATATAAGGAGTTGCGTTGCAACTTCACATTATGTTTACCTGCTGAGGAGCCGAGGCTGAGCTCCCCGGCCGTACCAGCGGTACAACGGTTGTGGCATGGGGACATAACGTCTCTGTTCCCTTCCTTCAGGGAACGAGGGTTACATACGTAACTATGACGTTCCCTTTTAGTCAGTACACTAAGACTGACGGAATGGGGGTTCCCAATTCAGTCTCGCCACAACGGCTGTCTTCCAGCATCCTGCGCTGACCTGAGCTCCCTGCCGTGAGACTTAGCACGAACAAGGGGCACCGAAATGCGTGCAGGTCCCCTACCCTCTTGATGGAAGCCATGGCAATCAAGAGCGCCACCTTCATTGAAAGGGACTTTAACTCAAAGGACTGCAATGGCTCAAAGGGAGCTCTCTGCAGGGCAGATAAGACCACTGCGAGGTCCCAAGAGGGCATCTGTAGAGAGCGAGGTGGATTTATCCTCCTTGCTCCTCTAAGGAACCTGCGGATCAGGTCGTGCAGTCCTACCGTTTTTAAGTCCACCAGGTTGTGGTGAGCTGATATAGCAGCCACATAAACCTTCAGGGTGGAGGGAGACAGCCCTCGCTCCGACCCCTCTTGGAGGAAGGAGAGCACGGACCCGATCGCATTTCCTGGGGTCTTCTTGGCGAGAAGAGCACCAGGTGACGAAGAGGTTCCACTTCAACACATAGGCCTGTCTGTGGACAAGGCCCTAGCGGAAGTGATGGTAGCCATCTAGGGCCCACACGTGTAGGATAGATTGGGATGTGGGTGCCAAGGGTGCCCCGTCTCTGAGTAAGGAGGTCCTCCAGGAGCCCGCGGCAGCATGTCAATTGTGCAAGGCACCCCAGCCCGTGGCAGAGAAATTCATTAATACAACAAAATGCCCGGAAACTCGTTCTAAGGGAGCTCTTGGCCCGTAGAAAAGTGAGGTTCACACGGGGTGAAGGTATGACGGCAGGCCTGAGCCACTGGGACCCGGAGCGTGCCCTGTAGCCATGCCCATCTCGGGACTCGATCGCGAGGCCAGTGCTGAAGCGGTCTCATATGAAGTAGTCCGAGCAGCGTTACCATGCCTACGGATGCCATATGCCCCAGGAGCCTCTGAATGACTTCAGTGGAACCGCATTCTTGCCCTCTATTTGACAAAGGCAAGTCAGCATTGACTGCGTGCTTGCACTGCGCGTACATGGCGACCGAGTCGAGAAAAGAGATCCTCTACACAGGGAAGAGTTTGCTCTTTTCCCAGATGACCTGAAGGCCCAAGCGGGCGAGGTGCCAAAGCACCAGGTCCCTGTGCTCGCAAACCTGGTCTCGAGAGTGAGCTAGTTTCATCGAGATAGTTCAGGATGTGAACCCCGTGTGGCCTAAGTGGCACAAGGGCTGCCTCGACGACTTCAGTAAAGCTGCGAGGTGACAGGGCTAACCCGAATGGGAGTACCGTGCACTGGTATGCCTGCCCCCCCGAAGGCAGACCGAAGAACCGGTCTGGGAAGAGTGGAGACATAAGAGTACATGTCCTTCAGGTCTACGCTGCAGACCAATCCGGTGGACGAGCGCATTCGGAAATGTGTTCGGCTGACAACATCTTGAAAGGAAGCCTGAGAAGGGTTCGGTTCAAGACGCGCAGGTACAGGACTTGCCGTGACCCAATCGCTTTTCCTAGGTACAATGAAGTCAGGGCTGTGGAAGCCGGACTTCATCTCGGCTGGAGGGACGATCTCGACCGCACCCTTCGCCAGTAGGGTGTCGACCTCTGCACGCATGACAGGGGCATTGCCACCCATCATGGTATAGCGGACTTTCGGGGAGGAGATAGTGCGAACTGAATCGCATAGCTGAGCCTGTGAGCGAATCAGCTGGACAGTTTGGGAAGCTCTAGCCAGGCTCCCAGAAACTGAGCAGCGGGGTCGTGCGAGTCACAGGTGTACCCATGATGGGGCAGCAAAGCGGAATGACATGGGAGGCATGGGAGCGTCCCGAGGTGTGGGCGGGGTCGAATTCCGCACCCTGACAGAGGAGACCAGGGAAGGACCAGCGTTCCACGGGGGTCTCATCTGACAGGGGCTGGCGACAGAGGGGGCTGAGAGTGGTGAGGCTGTGCGTCGTTCACTGCCAGCTGCGCCCTCTTGGGGCTCAGAGGTGAATGTGTCAGTTCTTTCTTTAACCATAGAAAGGGAAAACAAAAGATTCTCCCCCGGCCCTCCCCCCGGGGAAGGAGTGGCCCTGTTACTATTTCCTGGAAAGAACCAAGTCACCTCTGATGCTCTCAGTTTCCCGGGCTCCGGATCAGACTCGGGCAATGCTGGGACTCCCGAGGGAGGCAGCACAGCCGAAATCCTCATCTCCAAAGGAATCCAGCCCTCCCTGTGATACGCCGATCAACATAGCGTCCTCCGTCGGCGCTCCGAATGAGACACTGGGCCCAAGATGGGAAACACCAGTGCCTTCACCCGGCAACACCATGGGTGTCTACTGCCTCTCGTGGAGGAAGTAGATTGGGGTGTGGTAGAGGGGACCCTCCCTCCTTCACGGGAGGGTCCCCTTCATGAGGTCTCGATCCACAGGGGGAACATGACTCATCCATGAACGCGCGCTCGGTGTGCATGAGGCCCAAGCACACCAAACAGACGGACTAACCAGCCGATTGCACCCAGAAACGGAACATGAGTGAGCCATCTTGAAAAAGATGTGCCGCGTGTAGCTCTTTTAGAGAGGAGTTTGCTCTGCAGAACTGCCGAAGCACCCAGGGAGAACACACATGCTGTGCTAGATCACTGCAGGGACCAGACAGGAATGCGGAACTCGCTGGAACACGCTTGTCTTGAAGAGTCAATAGAAGCTCAGACTATACTCCTGACACAACACCCCCTCCCGGAAAGTGCGTCCTCATGCTGTAACTGACTAACAGTCCAACAGAGGAGGGAGGGTGGGGGCTCTGGAGGAGGATGTGGAGCTGGAGAGGGGTGTGACCAAGGTGAGGCTGGCAGATGGAAACACAATGGCAGAGATAAAGGAGGAAGGGGCTGATGGAGGGAGGATCCAGATGACGACCTGGAGCACAGCCAGAACAAAAGACAAGGGCAGAACCGATGGTGGTAGGAGCCAGGGTGGTGTTAGAAATCCACCCACCAGCCGTGAAGCCAGGAGAGCTAGGGACCCAGGCGGAGACGAGGAGACACAGACACCGTAGGTCCTAGAGGCCAAGGCAGAACCATGGAGCCAGGGTGCCTGCGCAGACGGTGGGACTGAGGACCAAGGCAGAGCCGGAGAGAAGGTGGAGCCTGAGAGAGCCAAAGGCATGAAGGGACAAGGCACAGCCGAAGGCCCGGAAGTCTGTGGCATAGGCAGAGCGATTAACTGACAAAGGTGGAGCCAGAGGAACAAGGGAGGCTTGTGCAGCCATAAGGACAATGGTCCCAGGTGGAGCTGACTGATTGATGGGCTGAGGTCGATTTAAGGGCTCGCCGGCTGAGGCAGGAGCTGGGTGAGACTAGTGGAGACAGGAGACTAAAGGGAATAACCTTTTCCATTTCCTCATAACAATTCACAGAGGCCAGGCACAGCTCACCCTCAGGGGCAGGAGTGTGGGCGGGGCTTCCCTCCATGTCCTCGAGCTGTTGAGCCGATTTGTCCGCGAAAGATGTGGGAGGCAGCTGGCTGGGTTCTGGGTCCAGTGTGGGGCTGGCAACGTCTTCCTTCGCAGGGCAGATGGTGATTGACTTTGACTTTTCGGCAACAAGCATTGACTCCTCCAGACTGTGAAACGGGGCAAAAACCCTTGGCAAAAGTCATGTAGTGCATTCATCTCAGTACTTTTTTGACATAATTCCTCAGAAAACTTCTGAACAAATGGAAAGTTTTCATTAATCAATCAGTTTTCAGCCAGCAGGCACAGGCCATGCTCCTTCCAAACTCACACATCATTAAATCGGAATACGATTCCCTTTAGTTTGCCTTTGGAGCTGATTCACACTGGGTGATAAACCTCTACACTCCCTCATTTAACTGACTACATTTGCTAACCACACACATTTGTACTAAAGCAACAGGTTACATGCGCTCGCATGCACTTTAACCAGAGGAGAAAATCTGTGCTCTACTGAGTGCTGGAGCCATTAGGGACAGATGATTCTGAAAGAATCTGTCCACTGCAGTCCATGTTAAATGTACTGAGCAGAAATAGAAAGCTTTCATTCAAAGTGGCTTCATTTGATATATTCAGTCCAAGAAGAGAACAAGCATTTTCTGTTTCAGTTTCTTCAGAAGAAAATTGTGATATTTAGTTTATCATTGTATAACTAATGGAAGCTGGTAATGGTCATTGCCATAAGCAAAAGTCATTTAAACCTCACTAATAATAATATTAATAATAATAATAATAATAAAATACAATAAAAACAGTAATATTGTGAAATATTATTCTATTTTAATATAATTCAAAATATTCTATTCTAATATATTTTATAATGCAGTTTATTCCTGTAATGGCAAAGCTAAATTTTCAGCATCATTAATCATTAATCCAGTCTTCAGTGTCACATGATATTCAGAAATCAGTCTGATACGCATATTTGAAAATACATCTTTGCAATCACGGGAATAAATTATATTTTAAGTACAAAACAAAAATGGTAATACTATTTCACAATATTAGTCTATTTTCATAAAATAAATGAAACCTTGGTAAGCATAAAAGACTTCTTCTTCAAAAAAAATATTCATTATTCCAAACATTTGGCCGGTAGTAACTGTCACTTGTGACATCTTGCCTAGATGGATGGGTATATAGATGTTTTTGTGTTTTGGAGCAGATACCATCAAAACCAATGTTAGATAAAAGAAACTGTTAGTTTACAGATACATTGTATAAAGCTACAGAGATACAGTATGGCCCCTGTAATAAATTGCCCAGGTCTCCCTCCTTATTTAATAAATCAATAAAAAGTACTTCTATAACAATTAAACAACATGCACACATGAGAGTGCATGCACATGTAACAGACTATTAACACTATGACCACCTCTCACACACAGGATGACTGGGTGAACAATGGCAGCACTCTCAGACCCCGGTGTGACGGTCTTAAAATATTTTTTTCAAATGGCCTGTTGAGCAGATAAAGTCATTCATCACATCCTGATAGAGACAATCTTCACCTTGAAGGCACTGTGGAGACAGACAGGACTAGGATTGATAGCACAAAATCATTTCCTGGTGCTTTTTTTAGGCTCACTCTAGTGTGAAACTAGCACTAAGCCCTGTGACCTGACCCAGAGCAGGGCAAACTGGCAAAAAACAAGCAAACAAAAAGCTATGTAATTTCAAGGCTGTTGTAGTTCACAAACACAGATTTGTTATCAAGGAACATTTGATTCATTTCAGTCTTGCTGAGTGAATTTAGGCATCAACCTAACAAAGAAACCATGCTTGGTTCCAAAACATTTTAGGCAATATTTATGTGTGCCATGTATTTTTATGTTTACCAATGCATCACGATTTTTGCTTAGCAACAACTTAGCAAAAACTCTATTGGAATGAGTTTTTGGTCATGTCTCTCATGCACATTAAATAACTAGCTCTAGTTTTGTTGTAGTTGCCTGTTGAGTGTTCCAAATTAGTCAATTTTGAGGTTCCATTTCACTTAGGGTGCTTCTTTAAAAGGCAGCTGTCTATAGCTGCGTTTCCTCCGCAAGAACTTTCCCTAGGAACTAGGGACTTTGGGCTGGTACTCTGTGTGTTTCGACCGCAGGGACCAGGGTCTAAATGAAGTTCCAGGTAAAAAATTCCCCCTCAGAAAGTCCCTGCTCGCGAGGTGAACTGGAAAGTTGCGCACAGTCCTACGTCATTAGACTAATTTGCCTAATCTTTACGGTACTTTAGACCGTGATGGAAACACAGACAGCAACAGGTCTGGGGGAAAAAAGTTCCTGGGACAAATTGTTCCGGGTAATTTAGGAGGAAACGCGGCTTATGTAGGCAGTAGACAGTTCTTTTGGTTTTGAAACAGAGCTCAACCCAACTAAATCAAATGAATGAATGGGCAAATAATGAATTTCAGGTGTTACACTGATTGCTCCTTAGGCAGTAAAGAAATCTTTACTGGGTCACATCAAGGAATTTTATTGGGGATACAGAACGGCCCATTGCAAAATCCTAAATGCTGCTCCTTTATAGTCCTAAACAGATCTCTGAACTTTCAACGTATAAGACAAAGATTTCAACACTGAAAACCAATTCTGTAGCCTCATTAGCAGCAGCCAGCTGGACAATCTCCAATCAAAATCAGGTTAGATCCATGCAGCATATCGCCTGTAATCCATCCAATTAGTTCTGGAGAAAGAATGGGTGGAGGGTACCAAAGAGTGTTTGGGGCTGCTGCACATTGTTTATGACTGGCTTTCATATTGTCCTGATGTTGATAAGGAGCTTAAAATGTCTCCATCACCACCCCAGAGGATCACTCAAATCAAACAACCCGAGCACACAAAGATTTTAACTGTCTGTCTTCACTTTAGAGGAAACAATGATGATGTAAAAGGCAAATGGATGTACTGCAAAGCCTTGTGCACACTCTGAAGTCATAGGGGATGCATTCTGTCGCTCGCTTCCCCTTCATCATCTCCCAGAGATCACAGAAAAAACACTTTTTTTCCAAAGCAGTCTAAACTCAGAAATGGTGAATTTAGAAAGTGGTACCAGCAGAAAAGAAATGCTGCATCGCATTGTCTTTAAAAAAAAAAAAAGCAAATTCAAATTAACCTCGAAAAAGAGTAAGATGCTTTAAAAATGTTAAACGTTAAAATACTTTCTCCTATTACTGTTTAATGTGCAGAGACAATTAAGTAAGCCATTCGTAGGTTGAATTCCTGCACATTGTTATTGTACAATATTGAATGCTTTCTTTCATTGCCTTGGTCTTGGACTTGGGAGCACTCGGTTTTTGATTCTGACTTATACAGGCTAGTTAGCAGTGATGGACGAAATACACAAATCAAGTTCTTGAGTGAAAGTACAGATACCCTGATAAAATATTATTCCAGTAAAAGTTTAAGTACTCCTTTCCAATTTTACTTGAGTATGTACAAAAGTACATAACTGTACATAACTATTAAAAGTAAAAGTACTGATCAATGTGAATTATGAATTGTCAGTAGGCAACAGTCAGTAAGTAAGATTAGTGGACGCAGATATGCAATATGTAATGTGCGTTGACAAACAATAAAAAGTCACATATGGCTTAATCCATCCGGCGGGGAAGAATGCAAGTGCAGTAATTTGTGTTATTTTAATGTTATGTTGTTTTGTGTTTCTTTTTTTTTCTTTTTTTCTTAAAATCTACACTGTTGAGATGGTGATAAGGACATGCCTGCATTCAAGCATTACAGCTCACCCTTTTACAGCAGATTTAGTTCACAAACAACTAAAAGTCGTGACTTATGATTTTCATTTACAATAATCAATCCTAAAATTCATCATTTGTAACTTACCTTTCGTGCCATCGGTCGCGTACACAATCAAACTCAGAGGATCAATATGTTTTTATGAAATGTTGTGGAGTAAAAAGTACAATATTATGCTGTGGAAGGTAGTGAAGTAAAAGTTTCTCAAAATAAAAATACTCCAGTAAAGTACACCCAGGTGAAAAAGAAGTACTATTAAGTGTATTAAAGATGAATTATAGTATATTTGTATTGTACTAAAAACATACTCCAGTACATTTTTAATGCATTTAATAGTACATATTTTTCATTTGGGCAGATACTTGAAAAATGTACTTAAGTAAAGTAACGAAGTAAAAATTACTTTGTTACTGTCCAACACTGCTAGCCAGGTATGTTTCAGTTTAGTTTGTGCCAACCCTGGGTTTTAGGCACCATAAAAGTAGCTACACTTTTTGTAGTGATCTTCACAATAGTAACTTGTGCGCTCCATGTTCGGGGTAAGAGATCTCGAACCGAAATTGGACCAGCTGTGAGTAAAGTGACACACCCACATAAAGCAATAATCTCTTAATCTTCTGCACCTTTAAGAAACTTTAATTAATTAAACTTAATCACGTAACAAATATGCTTCAAATATAAAATTTAATTAATTGCTAATTACAACAATGAAATAAAAATGTAAAGGCTGTACAAATAATAGTAATCGTGAATATAAATAATTGGGAATCATGTTTTGAAAAAAAAAAACAGTGCACATTTCATTTATCTATTATTTTATGTTGTTTTGGTCGCTTGGCTGTTTCTTTATAAAGGTCCAGAAATTCGTCAAGATTTTCTCCAGGTGTCTTTTTTAATTATATGATGTCATTACATTGCTGTCTTACCGCCAGCCAATCGCTGGATTAGATTGCATATTTTTAAGCAGCATTGATACTTAATAATAAATAATAATAATTTTAAATATTATTAATAATATAAAAATGTATTTGAAAATAATATTATATTGTTATGTATAATACTATAGACACAGCCACTTGATTGAGAGATTTATTTGTGATGGAATAATTACTTAATAATTTTATTTTACACAATTTGCTGTACAGTTAATCTGAGCCGTGCATTCATTTGAGTGATGATGTATATTATGGGAGTGTCTCTGCGGCACAGGAGATGCAGATAACTTGATCTTGAGCCTTAAGAAACTTTAATTAATACTGTCACATAACAAATCTGATACAAATTGAATTAAAAATTAAATGAATTGCTAATTACAAAATTTAAATAAAAATGTAAAGGGTGTACAAATACTATAAAATCTTGAATATAAATAATTGGGAATCATGTTTAAAAAAAACTGCACATTTAATTTATCATAACTTTTATGTTGTTTTGGTTGGTCCAGAAATTTGTTGTTTTTGTTTTGGTCAAGTTTTTCACTAGGTGTCTTTTATATTTATATGATGTCATTACGTTGCTGTCTTGCTGCCAGCCAATCGATGCATTGCTGATCGTGGTTTCGAGTATCGATACATCTGCCTTACATTGTGTCTCAACTCAACCAATAGCATGAGTTTAGGGTGGGGCTACCTGTTTTGTTATCAATGGAAGGTGATGGACCAGCCTTGTGGGTATAACGGATACCAGACTTGGAGAGAGAGGTTAAATTGAACCAGACAGGTATTTATTGAACAGGTTGTGTAATGACGTGAAACAGGCAGGTAGCAGATATAAAGCACAGTACTGTGATGATGCCAGATGCCAGTCTTTTCTGAATACCAGGGTATTGGAGTGGTAGATGATGGATCAAGGAGACGCTGGAGAACACAAGGGAACACGAGGAGAACGGGAATCCACTGGAGATTTAAGCGTTAGGAGATCAGGTAATTAGCATAGGTTGTGAGTCCTTTTCCACATTGGAGACCAGACGGTGAAGAAGAGGAATGAGTGTGTATATAGGGAGGGTAATGAGTGCAGTGATGAGGAACAGGTGTGGCTGGTTAGAATTCTGGAGACTGTGATCTTTGAAGGGGCGTGGTGGTGGAGCCTGGTGAAACTGTAACAGTGGGCTGTTGAATAATAATGACTAAAGTCAGGGATACACTGAACGATTTTAGCAATCCAATAAGATCATTACAAATCACACTGTGCGACATGGATCTATTAAACTTGGGTACGACATGTATGTAGACTGTATGATGATGATACCTATTGACTCGTAGGCTACGATGCAAGTTTCTATAGAAGAATAAAACGTCATTAGCATGAAATTGTCACGATTGTTTCACAATGGCAATCTTATGTCTGGGGCAACCAAAAATCGTGCACTGTATCCCAGGCTCAAAAGGCAAATAGGCAGTTTCTGGTGGATAAAATCAAGTCCCACCTTGCTTTTGTACCCTCACTGAATATACTGAAATACATCACATTATGAAGTAAACTGGTGAATTCCTTTTCATGTTGGCCCTTGGGTCAATGTTAAAATTCCTTGTAAATTATCTTGAGAAGTGCGGTGTTGATGTATTTCCTATTGAAACAGGAAGTCAGGTGGGACATATCAAAGGACTTTTTTATACATATCCAGTAGCATGTACTATGGACAGAAGCAACAAACACACTTAGCATTCCAATTGATTGTATTGCTAAGCTACAGTCTACGTACTGTTGTTGTTGGTGTATGCATTTATTTGGTTGCATGTGTTATTTCCAAATAACATATGAGCACATGTAAGATGCCATTTATAATTTAGAGGGGTAAAGACATTCCCTACAGAGCCCCTAAAAGCTGGGACACCAAGCATCGGTCGGCTTAGTTTTTTCAGTGTGTTCCGCACCATTGACTCTAGTTTTGGGTCGAATCAGCATGTTGAATTAGCCTCGGGCTGTCGGTAAGAGAGAGAACTCTGATTGGCTTTTCAGCCTAGTGCACAAGAAAAAAAGTGAAAGTGATGAAAGTGAGCAAAGTTCAGATGATACAGATAGAAGGCTGTCATAATTTTAGATCTTCTTACCTGAGCATTCGAATGCACAAATATTTTCATAATAACATGAGCCAACTGGAATGAAGAAAGTGATCAGCATGATTGATATTCAAAATGGTAATCAAGCGCTGCTTGTTTGGTTTGTATATCTGCAGTCTAAGGGCCGGATTTACTAAACAGGGCAAATTAGCGTGAGAGCACAATTCCAAAAAAGCGCAGATGGGAGTGGACGGTTCTGCGCGTGATCTACTGACGACGCACAAATTAATGAACACAGACACAGCCGGATCATTTCCATAATGACCAACACAATCTACCAGTTAGCATCTGGTTTAAGACATGCTTTTTTGTGGAAGTAAATAATGTACAACCACCCAGCATACAAACATCAGTAAATTCCAAACCTTAATAAATTACATTGCGTGATTCATTTAAATACTCTCCTCCCATAAATGTTGCATCTGAAAGGGAAACTCCTACAAATGCTTGCATATGCAATAAGTTCAGCCACAAAAATAACTGTCCCCCGTGTCTTTAGTAAATCCTGACAGTAGTTTTTTAACGCCAAAAGAGGGTTTTGCGCTGGTGCAAGCTATTAGTAAATCGGGCCCCTAGTTTCGTTTTCCCTTTTTGAATGACAAAAATAGACTATTGATACCTGCTGATATAGATGGATATTTACTTACACTCAGGTGCAGAACACACGTTCTAGTTGACAGTCTTCTTTAGTCCTTGAGTGTTCAAGCGCAGCTTTTTGACAGAGACGCAGCAGACGAGAGGAGACAACACAGTCAGCTTTCGTCAACGCTGGTTCTTTGATTTCAGCTTGGTGTGTACCGAGCTAAGTAATTTGCCATATTTTGTTGATCTTGGAACAACATTTCTGTCTGAAAATTTAGTCCCAACACTATCCCTACCCCTAAACCTAACCATAAGTTATCCCTAAAATCAGAAGGAAATTATAGTTCTGTCAGGACCACTATCGTCAAAGATGATTGACAATTAGCACACAGTTTGGATTGGCCGTATGGTTCTGTTCTGGGCAAGAACTCCCTGTGCATCCATGCAGCCTAGCATGGATAAGAGCAGGGAGAGCAGCAATAACCCCCCTTAGGGTAAACAGAACAGAACCAACATAATATATTGCAGATATCATTAATGTCAATATTTAAATGTACCAAATAATTCAGGAATGCTATTTCTAATGCCATTTCATGCATTCTGACTTATTTACAAAGACTTGGATTCTCATGCTAAACATGGCCAAAATTTCAAAAAACGAGTTGGATGTATGACTGAGTATTTCTGTGCCAAATACACTCCTTCAGGATTCAAATAAGTTTTAAGTTTTTTTTGAGTATGGCCCTGTATGACACCATAAAGGGCAGAATTCCTTGTATGGGCACTTCTCCTGGATGATTCCGCACATCAACCAGAACAAGAGCAAGAGCACGCCAATCAACGAGCTTCGTTCGGTTACGGTAGTCGTCGGCAGCACTGTCATTTTGTTTTTAGACCATGAAATCAACAATGTCAAAAATTTGTTTTTGGTTGTGAGGGAAAGATAACCTTGTTCAGCTTCCCAAATAACCCAGTGTTAAGGAAACACTGGATGCAGTTTGTTTTTCTGGAGCAGCAAGTGTGTTTGTTTGTTCCCGGTCACAAATCGAAACTGCAGGCGGTGAGTGAAAATGCATCAAATGTCTGTGTTTTGTTGGCAATCAACAACAAAAAACTTATAGTGAATCGAAAGTTATCTAGGGATAATGCCATGATGTATTTCGTTTGTGTGTGTGCTCTTGATTCTCCCACTGCACGCCTCCACGAGCTTGGCTGTTTTCAGAAAGAATCGGTGCAGCGTATCTGTCTTTTATAAATATGATAAATTAAAGACTCTTCGGAGATATGAAGGATGCAATACTACTCTATAGGTACTCAAAATTAACATAAGACTGGCAGAAACTGTGTGTGTGTCATGTGCCCTTTAAATATAATTTCATGAATTTTCATCTTATTTTTTAGCCTGTCTTTAGGGGCTTTGTAATTCCTAGAAGAGAGAGAGATCAAAAATTCAAATGCATATAGCAGTTTAAAGGAATTTTTGGTAACACTTTACAATACAGGTGCACTAATATACATTAATTCAGACAACTGGAAGTTAAAATGCATGGCTTTGACCCATTGTAGTAATTAACATGTTAATTTAGACTATTAGTTCATATAATATGTTATTAGGGAATTAATACAATATGACGCATTTAACTAATAACAATTTATTGATTACTTAATCTACTAATCATATATAATCTTCATTAGTTGCTGATGCAGTAATCATTAATAAATGGTTTAGTTCTTCATGAGTCATACATTAACTCATGATTATCTGTGCATTAGTTAAGCATGAATTAATGCATATTAGTGCACCCATATTGTAAAGTGTTACCGAATTTTTATACAAGTATATAAATGATGCTGAATGTTTTAATCTACTTCCATTCTGCACAAGAGCATTTTGTTCTGTGGAATAACATTAACATTAGTCACTTATTTTTAGACGGGGCTTGTGAGAAAAGCACTCAACTAAACAAAAACACATAAGAATGCTAATGTTGTCCCATTTACCAAAAATTCAGAAACAGGCCAGTAGAGTCTCCTGAACTCTAGACTGCATTAAAAAGACTTTATCAAGCCATCCAATAAGGACTAATGGAGATGCTTCCAGAAAGTTGCTATTTCCACAAAGAATGACAGAACAGAACTTTAGCACCAGGCAGATGGGCACATGTTATTTGGCGACTGAAATCACTCCCTAAAACCCAGCAGACGTTAGCCACACGTTAAATTGCTCCCATGTATTTACATATTCAGTGTGGACTTCCCTGCTGATAATTCTCATTAGAAGGGTCTATTAAAATATAAATCTTTCATGACAAAGACAGATTGGACATGTTACCCCATGTGGATTTTGAGGGGGATTTTTTAAGCTAAACTTTGTTTATTACATTCAAGACCAAATGTTGAACAGTTGGAGTGGTGACCAAATACCTGAAGATAGACTACTCGCTGGTTGACTAATTACAACAGCTGTGTCTCAAAACAGACAGCAAGTTAACTAACTGACTGTCTGTTACCTACTTGGACTTTTTTTTCTGCACAAACAGCATCTTGACTAATGGAATCTCATGGATAAGTGATTTGAGATGCCCTTCATCAACAATTTTGTTAACAACCACTCACATGTGCCATATGAAGAGCTCTCCATGTAATAGTTGCTTCTAACATTAGCATTTAACTACTGGATAATGAGTGTGTACTCTCGCAAAATTCTTTATGTAATCAGTAATAAACAAAATAATAAAATAGCCTCAAACTGTACAATTGTTGAGAGCTGTGAAATGAAAAGCAGCACTGATCATTTCATATTGAAAGAATGTGTTGAGAACTTTAAATATGAACATAGTTTTTGATACTCTTGAGATCTCTTCTGAAACATTAGTGGAGAGGTGAGGTCTTTTACAAGGAAAATGTGTAAGAAACAATTTCAATATTAATTTGATTTTATTTGTGATTTTTCTTTCACATGGGCTTATATGCACAAAAATACATATCACACAAAAATATTTGATTTAAATATTGGTGGCTTAACTACTATGTACTTACTTCAAAAAATAAGTACAATGTACTTATTGTGTTCATATTGTATTGCGAAACAATTTTGCTGATATTGAATCACGTTTTCTTTTACATCACGTGGATGGCCGGGTGCGTGTGCGTCGCTTACCTGGGTAACACATAGCACCAGGATGCACTATGGGAAGAAGGCATGCCAGTGGAGGCAGTGTGATGCTTTGGGCAATTTTCTGCTGGGAAACCTTGGGTCCTGCCATCCATGTGGATGTTACTTTGACATGTACCACCTACCTAAGCATTGTTGCAGACCATGTACATTCTTTCATGGAAATGGTATTCCCTGGTGAATGTGGCCTCTTTCAGCAGGATAATGCGCCCTGCCACAAAACAAAAATGGTTCAGGAATGGTTTGAGGAGCACAACGAGTTTGAGGTGTTGACTTAGCCTCCAAATTCCCCAGATCTCAATCAAATCGAGCAGGCTTACCTGCTGCTAACATCTTGGTGCCAAATACCACAGCACATCTTCAGGGGTCTAGTGGAGTTCATGCCTCAACGGGTCAGTGCTGTTTTGGCACTGACCCGTTGAGGGGGCCAACACAATATTAGGATGTTATGCCTGATCGGTGTATATATATATATATATATATATTATAATTATTATTTATTTATTTATCATGGTAGCACCATCTTATTCTGTGTAGTATGTTGAGGTTCATGTGAATCTCTGTAACAGTACTTTTTTGTAAGGGACATGAAATTGTGTGTATGCTAATATATGTGAATTTTATGCATATATGTGATCTATGTTATTTTGCCCAAAAAATGAGGAATCTTGTAAGACAGAAGGTATCATAACTCGTCATTCAACATCTCCCTACCTCTCTAAAGCTCACAGGCCTGGCCACCTGCTGGCCTGCCTGATGACTGGATAATTAGATTGCTTTGCATCAGTGCCTCTTTTTTCCCGTAGAACGCATCCGTATTATCCAAACCCCATGCTGACCAAGGATTAGAGTACAGCGGATCCAAACCGTTAATGGAAGGAGGTCACAATCTGAAAAGTCACTGTAGTTGCCTGGAAAACAAAAGAAAACTTGACTGCCATACCTTGATTAAATTTGCATATTCAAATGCCAGATAAATTCATAGCACAAGCACTGCTCCATCTTCTGCCTGCAGTTAGTTTGTTGCTCAAATTCTCTAGTTTGATTTACAGAAACCTCATCAGATGAGGCATTTCTTTTGACATTATTTTGGAACTTGGGTTGCAAATATTATAGTTGTCAACAGGAAATTAAAATTGAGCCAATTTTCTTTACTTAAAAAACTACCGACATCTATTAGCAATGTAATTGCACAAAATGCATTTATCATACCTGCACTGGTTATGTGCGGTATGCTAGCTTATGTTAGCTAGTGGCTTGCCTTAGCAAATTTTAGTCAGATTGGCTTAATTATCAATTCTTAATATATACATACCATACATTTTCTTTCATTAAATATTACATTTCAATCAGAATAACATCATATTGTGTTAAATGTAAAATGGTTTGCGAGTAATGTTTCCCCTGTAGTATGTACCAGCTGAGCTTTTAAATGATAAATTCACTGGACATAATAATTAATTACCAACAATTAGTTAAAGCTAACTGACAAATATTGAAAGTTCAGTTACATTAGTGGCACAATTTAAATTAGATTCCATAAAGTTATTCAGTAGGGGTGAGGTCACCAAATAACACACATTTACATATTAAGAAACTTGTACATTTCATTAAGACCCAACACTATTAATTAAGCATTCTTTTGAAACCATCGGTTGCTTAAAAAAAAATTGTGCCCAAAAATGAATGACAGATTAATATTAATTGCATTATTATATTTTGTTGTTCAGTTTATAAGTGTTGAATTCTCCCGCATTTGCATGCCATACTACACCCATCTTCATCATCACACAGTCAGATTTATTTACTTATAAGTTGTTTAGAAGCCAAATGCCTCAACTGAGCTGCATTGTGAATAATTCAAACCCATTGGACAAGGAAAATGTCATGCAAGTAAACCACCTATCCAGTGGCTCAAGCAGCGACACTCATGTACATGCCGGAATAACATTAAATAATAATAGAACAATAATATTATGTATAAATGAGGACATTATCATGATCAGTGTTGGTTATGATTACATTTCCGGACAGGAATGTTGTTCCAGGATCAATAAAATATGTCAACCCGGGAATGTGTCTAACTTGGCAAAATCAGGACATGCTGCGAAATCATTGACTGATAAGACATTGAGGCAACAAGTCAGCTGCCTAAGCTTTTGGGCACAGCCGAGGCCTTTAGACTTGTCACACCTTGGCTGCATCCGGAATTGCATACTTACTATACAGTAGGCGAATAATAGTATCTAGCAAAATAATTATGTTAAAAGTACCTTGATGACCTACTTCTTCCGGCGAGATTCTAAAGTGTGCATGCAATGAACACTTTACTATCCCATGAGGCCACAGGAGAGGATTGGTGAATAACAGTGAAACGACGCAACTGATGCTGATAGGTCACATGATAATGACAACATGGCGAATGTAGTACATTCGAATTACATTCATACTACACATATTCATACTATTTAGAATATACATTTTTAGCAGTTGTTAAGTAATTACTTGTTCAAAATAAGTACTGTACATACTCACAGTATGAGTATGCAATTTCGGACGCTGCCCAGGTATTAATTGACACCAGATTGATTGATGAGTCACGTGATGCATCAAGTTTGAATATACTTGGCCGCATATTATTCGAGATACTGCATATAGTGAAAGGGAAGGTTTCCAGTGATTCATGACTTAACTTTTATCTGTTCCTTACAAAGTTACAAAGTTATTGTACAACTTCTGATGATCTGGAATATAAGGCATGGGTTGTAAAGCTTGGCAGTATAAATCACCATCCCTTCCATTGTATGGAAAAGAGCAGCTTGGACATTCTGAAAAGCATCTCCTTTTGTGCTCAGAAACATGAGGGTGAGTTAATGATGACAGAATGTTCATGAATTTTCAAAAACCACTTGAGCACCCCAAAGTCCATCCCAACACACAAAAAATTGAAATTGAAATTTCTGCAACCTCCTGACTGTTAAAAGCTCTTTGAGAGCATTAGTCCTATTCATATAACATCTGCTTCAGATGCCAGGCTCTGATGAGTGGCTGAAGAGCATCCCGCCATGGCTTAGCTCTCACTTTCCTCTCACTCCCAGACTATCTATGCGTCACATGCCTGCTGGGAGAGTGTGTTCTAATTGCTGACACCACATCTCTGGTCTCTCGGAAGCATGCAGCCCTCTTTGCGGGGTAGATAATCCATTACCATAAATCAGATGCACTGACATAGACAGGTGTTGCATGAATAATTAAAGGTTGCCACATTAGCGTCCATGTAGAAGCACCCGGTGTTGTTCAGCAAGAGATAAAAACACTGTAAAATTCATGGTTCAAAACAGGCCCACTCAAAAGCACGGCTAAATCACGTTTATGCATAGAAATATCCAAATTAGCAGCTAATGCATGCATAAATGGCATTGTTCTGTCTTGCGCTGACCAGTTGGATTGCACCGTGTATGTATAGTGGCACTTTTTGGGCTCTTTACTATTTATAGTTGGTGCTGTTTTGCACCTAAATTTCACCTTCGGGATCAATAAAGCCTGTCATGCTAGCAGTATGGGTATGAGGACATGTCCCGCAGGCTTCATCCAGCTTTTTTGTCTAATTAAATGAAAGTGAAATGTCACAAGGGCGAGTAAATGATGGCAGAATTATTCCTTCAAGTAGACTTTTGGAAAATGCGTTTTGACTGAAAACCCCAGGAGATTAATCTGTTTTAGAAGCTTCAAGAAAATTTCCGCCTACCCAAATCTTAAGTCTCCCCATATAGGCTACAGTGGTATAAATGCAATATCCCAGTGTAACAAAATTATTTTTCCAGTGCAGGGTGCTAGAGCACACAGGGCCTGAGATATACACTGGGGGGGGGGGTTATTTTATAGCTCAGATTTATTATAGCTCAGATAACATATACTTAAATGTTTATCACTTTTAGCAGTGTTTTATGTAACTTCAAAGGGTTTCCTGTAAAATGACACAAAAATGTTATATTTAGACCACTGTATGTGGGTATGGGAAGCTTTTCAATTTGGGTAGGCCAAATCCAGGCGGAAATCCCCCAAAATGGTCCCAGAGTAATTTAGTGTAAATAAATTACTTTGTGTAATGCCAAAGTGAACCCCAGGAGATTAACCTGTTTTAGAAGCTTGAAGAAAAAAACAGGCAGAACCTGAAGACAATCCACACTGATTTGGAAACCCCCAGCGGCGACCTTGTTGAACCCTGCACAATGTGCCAGGAATCCAATGAGATGCATTGCATGGGGCACATGAGAGGGACCACCCAAAGTAATTATTATCATGTACCAAGTGCTCCACAACGCTGAATAATCAGGAAACAAATCAATATGTTTTAGAATGAAGCAGTTGGGGATCAGATAATTTGAAAGCATAATAAAACAGAAACTCTACCAATTTTTCTGAATAAACGACGGTTTAAGCTTTCAGTTCTCCTGTTTATGTACATGTGCAAATGATGCGTTCACTGCTCCAAGATCACTTTACAGACAATGTGTTATGCAGGGGTTTCTAGCGTGATGACATAACTTTGAGTAGTAATGATTTGGTTCACAATGACTGATGGATAGATGTCACAGGTCAAATCTTCTGATGATTCAATATGTACAGTATACTTGTTCCGATGCCATTTGAAGTGCCCTTTGGACTGAGAATACACACTTTTATTTTGAATCTCACTTCAGTAGGTCAAATAACCTGTCAAGTTATTGCAGGGCACTACAGGCCTATTGCCTCATTTATACCTGGCATTTACATGCACTTTGTATTCAGATTGTCTCAGGATATTCTTTAGATAGGTCACCCCTTGTGAAAAAGTGGAATATTTAGTAGTGAGGAAATTTCACCAATGGACTTATTGCACAGTTGGCAACGTATCACGGTACCACGCTTGAATTCACTGAGCTCCTGTGAGCGACCCATTCTTTCACAAATGTTTGTAGAAGCAGTCTGCATGCCTAGGTGCTTGATTTTATACACCTGTGGCCATGGAAGTGATTGGCACCTGAATTCAATGATTTGGAGGGGTGTCCCAATACTTTTGGCAATTTAGTGTATAAATAAGTACTTAAGTCCTACTCATGGGGGTCAAAAAATAACTAAAAGTATACTAAAGTGTACTTACTTTCATTCTAAAGTATTACAGGATAGAAAGTTGATCATATTTAACTGCTAAATGTAAGACAACACTTACATATTACATCAGGGGTTATGTGAACCTAAAATGTTCTCTCATTTACAGAATTCTAAAAACATTGATGGATGATTCAAACTGCTCCCGTCATTTAGTCTATTGTGTTTCACTGCTTTAGAAACATTCCCTCAGTAAAAGATGCTAATAGGGTTGTGAAGAGAAGAAAATGAGAAAAAATTTTTTTTAAAGTACCTCCATGAAAATAGACTGGGAGAGAGCGAGGACGTATTTGGGGGTGAGATTCCAAGTGCGGCCCAGTGGAATAATTTGTGGGATACCAATCATTAACTCGGGTGACCAGATTGAAAGAGCGTGGCGTCTTGTCTCTTCTTAGTGTAACCCCTTCTGTTCGAAGCGCCCCGCTCCAAGAGGGACTCAAACCTGGGTCCACCGGCATGAGAGTCAGACGCTCTAACAAGGAGGCTAAAGTCTGCAACCTCTAGCATCAGTCGCTAGAGCGTCTCTTGAGATCAGAGGAGTGAAGTTTATTTGCACAGCAACTACTAGCTAGCCTCTGTCTGAATTAATGTATTAGTTAATAGTCATGTGCCTCAACAAGTAAAGTCATAACATAATGATACCTTTGCAAATTGTTAGCTAATGATTAATTAAAGCAGACAACTGGAAGTTGAAATGCATGACTTTGACCCATTGTGTTAATTAACACATTAATTTACATTATTAGTTAATATAATATGTTATTAGGGAATTAATACAATATGACACATTTAACTAATAACAATTTATTGATTACTTAAACTATTAATCATATATAATCTTCATTAGTTGCTGATGCAGTAATCATTAATAAATGGTTTAGTTCTTCATGAGTCATACATTAACTCATGATTATCTGTGCATTAGTTAAGCATGAATTAATGCATATTAGTGCACCCATATTGTAAAGTGTTACCCATATTACTGTAGTCAGAATGCACCCCTATTTCAGTGATTTTGATTTTCAGCATCTAGGGTACATTTACATCTGACTTAAATATGGTCAAGTGCTTATTGTGATCTAATTACTACAAACGCATGTTAACAGCAGGTGTAAAGAGTCCCTTATCTAAACACTTACCATTTAATCATGGGAGGACAGAATCATTCTTGAGCAAAATGATCCTCTTGAAACTCAATATTCTGTGCTCAACAAACTTTGTTAATACAGGGAATCGATCATAATCAATTCAGCTGGAGCCTTTACCTAGAACACACACATCAGAGGCCTTTTAAAAATATACATCACATTTATTTCAACTGTTACAGATCAGCCTTAGTCTTTGTCTACACAAGTGTTTGGGCACTACAAGTTGAGTCCAAACCTTTTATCTCTGGTTCGTCCGTCTGACCCCCTGTTGCCCAGCAACCTTGCTAGTTCTCAAAATCCACCGAACGTAACAAAAATGAAAACAGAAGTTCAAAAACTTGGACGCAGCCGACCGAAACACACCACTGTTCCACATTTTTTGTTTCTCTAAAGGTAACACAATGTACAAAAAGCAAGTCTGGAAATAGTAAGATTTTCGGCACTATAAAAATGTTTTTTTTTTCTTTGTTGTCTCCACACTCTCCACTTGTGATAAGAAAACAATGCACTTATTTCTACTGAGCTTACTCTGCATTTGCTTGTCGGGCAGCCCAAGGGTCAAATGGATGCAGTAATGTAACCAGGGAAGCCACAGTGGCACAGAGCAGTGGGCGGCCTCAGTGACTTTGAGAGCTGTTCTGGGCGGCAGTCCCTAAAAAAAGTCTCTTACAGCTTCATGGAGATTTTAAACAACTGTCTCCGCACTTTGTACAGCACAATACTACAATGATATCCCAAACAAAGATCTGGAAAAGAAACATATACGGCCAGAAAATAAAAACAACGGTGTTGTCTGAAATTGGAGGCATTTCTTGATCCTTGGAAAAGAAGCGCTTCCCTTTGGCTGGCCCTTAGGTCCTGATGATGGTAGAGGCCAAAGCAGGCAGTCTCTGTGGAGGAGGGAGAGCCCATCCCCTTCTTACAGAGGGTGGGTGGGAGTGGTCGTTAGGAGGGAGGCGGAGGGAAGGTTTAAAGGAACAGTACATGACTCTCAAGGGAAAGCCTCACAAGGGAAAAGAAGGCACCATTAATGACAGGAAAAGTGCAGTCCATGCCAAGCCTGGAGGCAGATTATGGACAGAGGGCTGCCCACTCTTTGCGCGCACCCCTGGAAGTGAAATAAAACAAAGAGGGAAATTAGATATGTATGTAATGTAACATCAGTTTACATGTGGCCCATACATTTTTTATTTTTATTATTTTTTTATAGCTGAGACCTAACAAAAACTGGTTTGCTGGTCTTAGCTTGTTTAAGCCAGTCGCTCAGCCTGACCAACTGAAAAGATTAAGTAAAAAGTAAACCAGCTTAGTCTGGTCACCAGGGTATGCAAATATTCCAATGCTGTTGGTTGGATCTTGAAGTAGTCAAGTTTTCAGTCATTTAACACACGCATGACGTATTTCTAAGAAAAAAACATTGTCTTACATTGTCAATATGGTACATACATACACTCACCTAAAGGATTATTAGGAACACCATACTAATACTGTGTTTGACCCCCTTTCGCCTTCAGAACTGCATTAATTCTACGTGGCATTGATTCAACAAGGTGCTGAAAGCATTCTTTAGAAATGTTGGCCCATATTGATAGGATAGCATCTTGCAGTTGATGGAGATTTGTGGGATGCACATCCAGGGCACAAAGCTCCCGTTCCACCACATCCCAAAGATGCTCTATTAGGTTGAGATCTGGTGACTGTGGGGGCCATTTTAGTACAGTGAACTCATTGTCATGTTCAAGAAACCAATTTGAAATGATTCGAGCTTTGTGACATGGTGCATTATCCTGCTGGAAGTAGCCATCAGAGGATGGGTACATGGTGGTCATAAAGGGATGGACATGGTCAGAAACAATGCTCAGGTAGGCCGTGGCATTTAAACGATGCCCAATTGGCACTAAGGGGCCTAAAGTGTGCCAAGAAAACATCCCCCACACCATTACACCACCACCACCAGCCTGCACAGTGGTAACAAGGCATGATGGATCCATGTTCTCATTCTGTTTACGCCAAATTCTGACTCTACCATCTGAATGTCTCAACAGAAATCGAGACTCATCAGACCAGGCAACATTTTTCCAGTCTTCAACTGTCCAATTTTGGTGAGCTCGTGCAAATTGTAGCCTCTTTTTCCTATTTGTAGTGGAGATGAGTGGTACCCGGTGGGGTCTTCCGCTTTTGTAGCCCATCCGCCTCAAGGTTGTGCGTGTTGTGGCTTCACAAATGCTTTGCTGCATACCTCGGTTGTAACGAGTGGTTATTTCAGTCAAAGTTGCTCTTCTATCAGCTTGAATCAGTCGGCCCATTCTCCTCTGACCTCTAGCATCAACAAGGCATTTTCGCCTACAGGACTGCCGCATACTGGATGTTTTTCCCTTTTCACACCATTCTTTGTAAACTCTAGAAATGGTTGTGCGTGAAAATCCCAGTAACTGAGCAGATTGTGAAATACTCAGACCGGCCCGTCTGGCACCAACAACCATGCCACGCTCAAAATTGCTTAAATCACCTTTCTTTCCCATTCTGACATTCAGTTTGGAGTTCAGGAGATTGTCTTGACCAGGACCACACCCCTAAATGCATTGAAGCAACTGCCATGTGATTGGTTGATTAGATAATTGCATTAATGAGAAATTGAACAGGTGTTCCTAATAATCCTTTAGGTGAGTGTATATTAAAACAGAAATTAAAAAAGAAAGCAACAGGCTCAGTGACCTCGAAGTGACCTTTAATTGAGCTTTTATCACTTTACTTTTCCTGTTATCAACTGTAAAGCTGCTTTGAAACGATCTGTATTGTAAAATGTGCAATATAAATAAAGGTGACTTGACTTTAATCTGTGTCAGTGTGAAAGACACTTAAGACTAACATTTTCTACAAAACAATGTTTGAATGTGTTGAATGAGCTGAATTAACTGCAGAAGTCATGGAGAAGTAAAAGTAAGATCACCTAGTGCTGCTTTGCAAGCACTATAATCACATCTGACACAGCAGATTTTTTGTGTGTGTGTGTGAATAAAAAAACAAAAATTAATTGAACTGTAATTGCTTAACAATAGCCCGCTAGTCCTAGTAGTATAACAGTGGTAAACTTCTCTTTCCTTTTCAGATGGAGGAAAACTTAATTGGCTGTGTAGGTGTGCATAGGAAAGGTAATTAAAGAGGAATTAAGTGAAATCAGTCGAGCCTACTGCCATTTGTACACATCCTCAAATCTGAAGAAAAAACACACTGTGAATGTGACCCGAGCCATTGCTTACCTGAGGAGGTGAGCACTCTGACCTGAGCGCTGGCGGCTCCTTCACCTCCTTCACTGACTGCACGCACCTCGATGATGTATGTCCCCCCCTCAGGAAGCGTCAGGACAACGGCTGAGTTTGGAGTCCTCATGACTTGGCTGTGGCCCCGTCCCTCCTGACGCAATAATACCTGCGATGAAAAAAAACATCAAATACGTGCAGTGGCATTGAGGTTTCACTTTACATTCACAATATCTGTGCGATACCAACCTTGTACCCAATGACTTCTGACTCATTCTCCCTTGCTTTCACTGGATCCCAGGATAGAGAAACATTGTTCCCCTCCTGAATCCACATCAAGTTGCCTGGGGGTAGACTTGGGGCTGAAAAGAGAGAGAGTGACAGTGAGATAACAAAAGAGTAAGATAAAAAAACTCATTTAAAAAAATGAAGGTCTGAAATGAGCAATGATCACATATTAATTGGAATATACAAATGATAATTCTCCTCTCAAGGTCCATTTCTATTCATACATCCTTCTAGACAGCACTATGTTGACAAAGTGTGCAAACCCATCGCAATTTGCCAAGTTTCCAGCAACAAGCAACAAGCAGTTTTGTGACCACCAGACACAATCACATCAGAAGATATTTGATGTTTAATTTACAGTTATGTGGAGTGGGATTTTGGATGATGTTTTTTTTAAATACTAAAATATTTTCAAAATCATATTAAACCAACAGGAATACAAAGAGTACATTTCTAAGAGCTTGAATTTTAATTTAATTCTTTATCTTGGACAATCATATTTGTCATTGACCATTTAATTCATTGTAAAGTTTATTATGCTCACATACACCGTTCAGGCATAACATTAGGACCATTATTGATTATTGTGTTGGTCCCCCTTTTGTTGCCAAAACAGTCCTAACCCGTCGAGGCATGAACTCTATTAGACCCCTGAAGGTGTGCTGTGGTATCTGGCACCAAGATGTTAGCAGCAGATCCTTTAAGTCCTGTAAGTTGCGAGGTGGGCCCTCCACGGATCGGACATCCTACAGATGCTCAATTGGATTCAACACCTCAAACTCATTGTTGTGCTCCTTAAACCATTCCTGAACCATTTTTGTTTTGTGGCAGGGCGCATTATCCTGCTGAAAGAGGCCACCAGGGAATACCGTTTCCATGAAAGGATGTACATGGTCTGCAACAATGCTTAGGTAGGTGGTACTTGTCAAAGTAACATCCACATGGATGGCAGGACCCAATGTTTCCCAGCAGAACATTGCCCAAAGCATCACACTGCCTCCGCCGGCATGCCTTCTTCCCATAGTGCATCCTGGTGCCATGTGTTCCCCAGGTAAGCGATGCACATGCACCTGGCCAGCCACGTGATGAAAATGTAAAAGAAAATGTGATTCATCAGAACAGGCCACCTTCTTCCATTGCTCCGTGGTCCAGTTTTGATGCTCACGTGCCCACTGTTGGCGCTTTCGGTGGTGGACAGGGGTCAGCATGGGCACTCTGACTGGTCTGCAGCTATGCAGCCCCATACACAACAAACTGCGATGCACTGTGTATTCTGACACCTTTCTATCAGAACCAGCATTACCTGCTTGTGCAATTTGATCTACAGTAGCTCGTCTGTTTGATTGGACCACACGGGCCAGCCTTCGCTCTCCCACATGCATCAATGAGCCTTGGCCGCCCATGACCCTGTCGCCGGTTCACCACTGTTCCTACCTTGGACCACTTTTGATAGATACTGACCACTGCAGACCGGGAACACCCCACAAGAGCTGCAGTTTTGGAAATGCTCTGACCCAGTCATCCAGCCATCACAATTTGGCCCTCAAATCCTTACGCTTGCCTATTTTTCCTGCTTTTAACTCATCAACTTTGAGAACAAAATGTTCACTTGCTGCCTAATATATCCCACCCACTAACAGGTGCTGTGATGAAGAGATAATCAGTGTTATTCACTTCACCTCTCCATATTCTGTCATAATGTTATGCCTGATCGGTGTAGGTATTGCTTGCATGGAACTCACCATTTTTCTTAGTGCTGATCTTGATGGCTGAGCTGGCTGGTCCTTGGCCGACGCTGTTGAATCCCTTCACAGAGACCAGATACTGTGTGTTTCCCTCCAGCCCTGACAGAAGCATGGTCGTCTCATTCCCCGCCGTCCTCTTTTTCTTCCCCGTCTCCTCCTGCTCTATGTCTTTCCAGAAGCTCACCTGTTCCCAACAAGGCAATTTGCCATTCATTCATTCATTCAAGATTTTTTGTAGTGATACAGAAAATGAGACTGGGTTACCTCAATAAATGAGAGAATGAGAGTCGACAATTTTATGTAATATTGTGTCATTTGATTTAAATCATACATCTTGTCATACATTTTGCATGAACAGCATAATAGAGCATGTGATATCCCCCGACGATGAAATCTGATCATCTTCCTGAACTGTGTAATACTGCATAGAATAATTTCCTTCATTCAGAAAGCACAACTGTTGTCTGTTGAGAAGACAATGATGAAGAAATGTTAAGGGTTAACGTTCATGTACGTGACTCTGTTTCAAAACCTAGTGAGCTTCCTTTTTGTCTACTGTCTACACATCGTTGCTGTCAGGCGGAAACCTCTAATCTCCATATTCCGTGATTTTTTTTTCTCCATAAATCATTACTGGGTCACCTTTTACTGTACGTCTGTCTGTGTATTTTTTAAATATTTAACCAATGAAAAGTATTAAAAGGAGCTTGTGACTAAACCTCGTAACGGCATTGGATCTTCAAACTGTTGGTCAAACCTCATAACTCCACCCCGCCTCTATTGTGAATGAAGTGCCACACACATTTTGGACTGTCTCTGCATGTCAAAAATTCTTTAAGTTTAATGCGTTAAAAATATTTTTTCTATCATCCTTTGGTTAGACATACATTATAAGATCACGCTGTTATTCATGCAAATGCTTTTAAACCATTCAAGCGCGACAAGACAAAAGAGAACGCGCTGTCTGTGAATGTCCTGTATATATGACACAAACACACAACGCACAGAAAGTCGCACAACAGTATTGTGCACACAGAATCGAGTTCTCTTTCACGCTTGAACAAACAATAACACAGAGAATTATGCCAAAACCAGTTTTGCTGAGTATTCTCTTAAGAGCAGTCTTAAATGAGTTAATAAATGAGAGTTGTGAGAAAATGAGATGCGCGTGACAGCTCGTCAGATCCGCGTAATGTTCGGCAGCGGCAGATCCTAAAGTGACAGCAGCCTAATAAACCAGTTGCTGTGATGTCTGTCATTAATGTTAATCAAAGAACAAAGGTAACAGAGAAAATTTTAGCTTTAATAAGGTTTAATCTATGTTTAATTTATTATTTATGCAGTGCAGACTGTTTGATAACTTCAATTTCTGTATATATCCTACCTGTTAGACAGGTCACAGGTAAATACGACATTTATTATAATGAGTTTATGTGAAGGTTGTTTTAAGTTCACTTAAATTAAAAGTTGTTATTTAAGTCTAATAAATGTTGAAATTGATAGCTTTCAATTATACTTTAATGTTGAATGTCTATCATTAATATAAAAAAAAATATACATTTCATAGAGAGATCAGTAGTAGTAGTAGTATTAGTATCAGTGATACTGGCCTAGAATAGATATATATTCTAGCATTTGTCGTCGAGTCATAGCCAATACTGTCTTAAATAGCCATGTGTAGCACTTCATCCTTTATAACATGAGATTTTGGTGAAATTACAGAAATAAACTGACAGTTTTTTTTTAGCTACGATAAACTTTATAACGTGTAAGTTCATGAAAACCTAATGCGATGCACTTACTGCCTCATATCTGGCCATTCTAGTGATGGACAAAACACTGTAAATCCATTTGACCTTGTTTTTGATGAAATGTTAATAATACGACACATGCAAGTGTCTGACCAATGACCATATATATTAAAGGCTGATTATTCGGGGTGTGACGAGATCTCGTGCCACGAGATTAAAATGTGACAAGATTTCTCGTCGAGTGAAAAGCTGTCTCGCGATAGCGTCATGACGGAGCGTGAGGGTGAAATTAGCATAGAATATGCCACCGCTGCGTTTACATCACATTCTCCACTGTTGTTTTGCTTTTTTTATAGAAATAAAAACTATTTAATTCAGTTGGATAACAGTTGCTTAAATTGTAAACTATTTGTAAACACCCAGCACGAGCTGCAGTCGCATGCACACACACATAGTGCAGCAGAAATCACAGTTCACAGTTCACAGAGTTTGTGTTATCGTGAATCGAAAGCCAAAGTATAAGCGAGCTCCCTGATTCGAGCAAATTAGGCGACATACAATAGCCTGTCTCCCAATATCAAAGCGATCTTATGCTGGGCTGTGCAGTTATAACCACCTCTTATCTCTGGTCTCTGTTTTGCTCTCTGTTTGCACTTGAGAGTACTTTGATTAAAACGTTTTTGTTATTTATACTGTTTCTATTTCTATGTTCAATTTGTGAATAGGAGGTCACACACAGCCTCAGTCAGAAGTTCTGGAAGCTCATAATTCATGTACAGTAAGGTCTGAAGAGACTCATGTGCAATCATACAGGAGTGAAGCCAGTCAGTTGAGTTTGTGACAAAACCTTTTACAGTGCTTGAGTATTGTTGTCTTTCAATGCATTTAATCTTTCATACTCAGTCATGCACCTGCAGACTATTTTTCCAGTCATGAATTTTGCCATTGTGGATTTTTTTTAAATACTGTGCAAAAATCTCATCTCGTCTCATTCTTGTGAACCCAATCTTGTGTTTTGTCTCATCTCGTCTGTGTTTCGTCACACCCCTATGATTTATACTTCTGCGTCGGACCTGCACCGTAGCCTCTACGCCTATGATTTATACTTCTGCGTCGGACCTGCGCCGTAGCCTCTACGCTGCAGTCTATGCGTCGGTTTTCATTTATACTTAAGCATTGTTGTCAGGGTGGTGGAGAGATGCAGGAAACTGTTGAGGAACATAGGTAAGTCGGCTGTATATATATATATATATATATATATATATATATATGCCTCCTCTTTGATTGGATAGGCAATTTGAACTTGTTCCTAAACTTTGTTAATAAAACTTTAAATTTGTGGTTTTGAAAATACAAGGTTTCCGCCCGACAGCGACAATATGCACCTGCCTTCTAAGATCCCAGCTATCATGGAACCTCATATGATTTCCAGACAAACACTGCTTCTCAGGTAACTCGACTTTTGAGTTTTACTGTTAGCATATTGCTAAGCTAATACTTAATGATGTATGACTGTAAAAATACATAGTACACACATTTACTTTATTGAGCAACATGGTCTGTATTTAATTAGATACTACCATTTGGGGTCAGTAAGATTTATTTTTAAATAAATAATAATTTTAGTTAGAAAGGATGCTCAAAAGTTACAGTAAATGATTTCTATTTCAGATAAATGCTGTTCTTTTGAAGAATCCGAAAGAAATTTATCATGCATTCCACAAAACTGTTTTCAACATTGATAATAATAAGAAATGTTTCTTGAGCACCAAATCAACATATCAGAATGATTTCTGAAGGATCTTGTGACACTTAAGTAATGGAGTAATGGCAGCTGAACATTCAAAATATATATATATATATTTAAAATATTATTGAATATACTTTAAAATATATTACAATAGAAAAGAAAAACGTTTTGGCACAAAACCATCTATTTATTCATCTCTCTCTCTAACCTCGTAGCCTTGGGGTCTTCCAGGGCCAGGAATGGGTGGCTTCCACGTCACTTTAATTTCGGAGGAGGAGATGGCGAACGCCTGCACTTCTGAAGGAGGCTCCCTGGGTTCTGCATTTAAAACCAGTACACTTCAGATTCCTCAGCAAATAACACATAAAACAAATAATAAATCACGCTATACAACTTCTTGACGAAGTGTTGGGGATACATTTCATCAGTATCTCTTATGTGTTATCAGCCAGAGCGAAGAGTTTAAGCAGGTGTAAATGGTACATTGTGAAGCCCTGTGATCATGAGGGACAATCCTGCTGAGAGAAACGCTGCAAGACTGAGAGGTGACAGAGACACAGAACATCCATCATATTAGCAGCAGTCACAGGAAACGGCACTTGCACGGTTACCGCAAGTGTGATCTGAAACTGTTTGGTCCTCCTGATAATTTCTGTGTGCAGTAAATGTTGTTTTTTTTTTTTAAAGGTCAAAAAAGTCCTCAAAAGTTATTTTTTGGTCATAAATCCACAACTGAGATCAAGTAAATTAAAGGGATAGTTTCCACACAAATTATCTTATAATTTGCTGACTGTCAAGTACAACTTCAAAAAGGGTGCAATAGCTCATTTATGACTCATGCACCATATTCTAAAGTCTTCTGAAGTCTTCTGAAACTCCTGATATCAACTTTAGCACTTCTTGACCAGTTTGAATTGTTATTTTGAATTAGATCTTTTAATACCATTCATCTTGACTCATCAGGTTCTCAAGTTCAACACCAGTTGAAATGGTTGACAAGCTTCAAAAAAGCTGGTCACCACCTACTGTACTTTCGTTTTATGAAAAAGAGCAGTGTGAACATATTTTATAATATGTCTTTAAGTGTACCGAATGTGAATCTTAAATAAAAAAAAACTTAGATAATATAAAATTATTGCATTAATCTTTTGTCATGCTTTAAAGAAGTACATTTATTTTGATGTGTTGACTAACAAAAGCACATGTAAAAAAAAACTTGATTATAATTTTAACAGTGATGTGTTATTCGATATTACATTTAAAGTTAATATATTTTAAATGTACTAAATTGCAACTCCATTAAAAAATGTGCAGATTCAAATAAAATATATTTTTAACAAGGGTATTTAATTTCCGCTCTCATTGTGTGTACTGTATTTTGGATTTAGCATTTTGAATTCCTTGCTATACGGTAGTACCTCTACCTCAAAATTGGGACACAATATCGTACAGTACATCCGTCCACAGCCCTGGATTAGTCGTTGTGTGATTTACTTCAAAGTTCGAGAATCTCTGTCTGTACTGTTGAGCCGCACGTTATTGAAGTTATATAAGACTGCAATAAACCCCATCAATCAGAGCCCTGCGCACATATGACCCTCACCTCCTTCTGCAGAGAACACAGTAACCACCCCGCTGAAGGGCCCGTCTCCTTTGTTGTTATACACACCCACCCGCACCTCGAACGGGGTGAGAGGGGGGAAGGTCTCGTCTCTGTATTTATAGGTGGTGGAGTCTGCAGAGGTCACCATTTTCTCTTTCCATCCACGTGTGCCATTGGCCCGGAATGCCACGATGTAGCCGAAACCTTCTCCATTTTGAAATTCTTCTGAGACGGGCTGAGGAAAAAAAGAAACATTAATATGAGCCCTGGAATCATTTTTTTTTTTTTTTTTTTTTGCAGGGTGATAATAACATTGTTTACACTCATTCTGAAAATATTGCTCAAAATATCTGAGTTTGCTTAGGTAAAAAAAAATCTATGCAATGGGATCGGAAATTGGAAAAGGATCCTAATAATAGCCTACACAGCCAGCTGAGCTCGGTGAAATGAGGGGAGGGTAAACGGTCGTGCAGCAGGTTATTTATGAAGACTTTTGGCTGGGAATTATCAGCCCTGAAGATGTAGTCTGGCCAATTATTTGATTTGTAATGTGTAAAAAATGGCTTCTTCAAGGTCAGCTTAGATGGTTAAAACCATTTTTGTTTGCTCTGCTGGTGCTAGTTTAAAGTAAGTAAAATTCAACTAAATTCTAATTTAAAATTCAATCATGTACTTAATGAACTGTAGAGAGGGAAATCAATGTTAAATGCATATTATCTTCAAGAGTCAACATCAAAATTGAGCCTATCTGCATTCTTAGAAGTACAGTTCACCCAAAAAGTTCAGTCATTTTGTCATCCATATGTCATTCTTAACTCATAAGACTCGTTCTTAACTCATCTTAGATACAAAAAGGAAGATATTTTAATGAAAACTGGCACCTCAAAAAGTTAAAGGAAGAAGTAATCCATATGAATCAAGTCGTTTAAGTCTTCTGAAAAAACACAATTGTTTAATTAATCAATGTTTATATGTGAACAAAAGTATAAACTTGTAGCCAATCAGCAGTAGGTGTCCACTCAGAGAGAGTGAGCAAGAGAGAGATTTGAAGAAAGACTGTAGAAAGACAGATGGCTAAGAGGCATTACAAAAGAGAAAAGGTCAGAGAAATATCAGGTCAGAGCTTTAGAACCCCATGTTAATATTAGAAAAGCTTTCCGCCGCTGGAGAGGACTAATTGGGAAGGCCTAAAAATGGATAGAGAGTTTGCATTGTTTTTACTCAATACGTGAGTAACATTGGTTTTGAGTATGTGCTGCTGGTGACGAACAACCATCTCTTGCTTGTATATACTTTTGTATACTATATGTTAATTTTTGTTCTTCCATGTTCATTCGTCATCTTCGCTTTATTTTATTGTGAAGCTTTATATTGCTTCACTACTGCTATGATAAAGAGATCAATGAAGGGAGGGGTGTGTTTGTTTGAGTTGATTTCAAATATCCACAACGGTGTTCTCAGAAATCGCTTACTGCACCTTTAAATCTGTTCATCATGGTGCAGTAAGCGATTTCTGAGAACACCGTTGTGGATATTTGAAATCAACTCAAACAAACACACCCCTCCCTTCATTGATCCACCCCAAAAATGCACAAACACGCAATGCACGGACGTCTCTTTATCATAGCAGTAGTGAAGCAATATAAAGCTTCACAATAAAATAAAGCGAAGATGACGAATGAACATGGAAGAACAAAAATTAACATATAGTATACAAAAGTATATACAAGCAAGAGATGGTTGTTCGTCACCAGCAGCACATACTCAAAACCAATGTTACTCACGTATTGAGTAAAAACAATGCAAACTCTCTATCCATTTTTAGGCCTTCCCAATTAGTCCTCTCCAGCGGCGGAAAGCTTTTCTAATATTAACATGGGGTTCTAAAGCTCTGACCTGATATTTCTCTGACCTTTTCTCTTTTGTAATGCCTCTTAGCCATCTGTCTTTCTACAGTCTTTCTTCAAATCTCTCTCTTGCTCACTCTCTCTGAGTGGACACCTACTGCTGATTGGCTACAAGTTTATACTTTTGTTCACATATAAACATTGATTAATGCACATATATGGAGCACATCAAGAACAAACCTCAATGGTTCTCGCACATCAAGCAAGCACGTTTGAGCTTTTATGAACTTTTTGAACCTTCATAATTTAGAGTGAATTAACTTTCAATGGAGGGATGGAAATCTCTCAGAAATCTCACACTGTTTAAAAAAAAAAAAAAGCCAGATTAGCTTTAAGCGAATTATTATGCATAGCTAGTTCAGTGTGTTGTATATAGTTAAATATGTTCCCATTTAAAGAGGCTAGTAACTTGCCTTTTATGTGATGGTTTACAACACAGGCCTGATCAATATTTTGCAAAAAAGCTCTTTTTTTCACCAAACAGCTTCAAAAACACACATAGGCTTTACATATGCATCTAATAAATATTTCAATTTCCATATTTTTCCAGTTAAATGACATCTTTTGTTATGTCGGTTTCAAGAAAGAAGCAATACTAAATGGCACAGAATTACATCAAAATGTCAGAGAGTCCCAAATGAATCCTGAGATTTTCATTTGTAATGAAACAGATCAGTTGTGAATGTCAAGCGCTTGATGATGAGCCTGAACACATCAATTAAAGATGTGCTAATCCAACATATTCAAGACCCGGCATACAGCGAGAGCTCGCTATTGTTCTGTGAACCATATCAATGTCTTTTCAAAGGGCTTGGTTCAGGCCCTCCAGTAAATAAACTGTGCGAGTGACGACATTTTGCAAATAACGTGTCAAATATCAATTAATGCAGTGCAATGGATGTAACTCCGGAAATCACCTGGTGAAAGTACATTTTAAAGCTCTGCTCTAGGTTGAAGTCCTTTAACACTTCACTGTTTAAAATTTTCTTCAAATGCATAGTAGTACTAATATAGATTTGTTTTATTTTTCACATTTAACTCCTCTGCCAACAAGTTGTTTGCCGTTATGCACAGATGTTTTTATGTACAATAAAAGTAGTCCACACACACCAACCCCCCACAATGTGAGTAAATCTTCACTCTGGGCGACTAAATAATAGCTATCATTAGCCATTGGCTAGTAAATGCTTAGATTTTACTCGCCAGTGTGTGTGTTAGAGGCTAAGAATAAGTTTAGCATAGATATATTTTCACTCGCTGAACACTCTCCGTCAAGCGATCTGTCTATTTCAGTTCAGCTCAATGGATGCGCAGCGTGCCTGTATTTGACGTACCGTAAACTCTAGTGTGAAGGCGCATAACTCGCCGTCGCTTTGTGTTTCTCACACACACGCGCAAAGAGAGAGAGTCTTAAATACCACGCAGAATCGACGTGCTACATGTAGACCATATTCTTTGTTGTATTTTCCTGTAAAAACAATGGAGTTCATTTGGAATTATTCAGCTTTTAAGAACAAGCAGAAGATATGTGGTTTCTCCGGTAGTGGGCGGGACTAATGCGCAAACGGCAATCTCATTGGCTGGTGCTCATCTATTACCTTCACTGTTTTGATTTCAGCAAATCAGTTCGAGCGAACGCAGACAACGTGATTAATATTCATGGACCCAGCAGCTCATCAATCCTTAGCGCGTTGTATATTGTAATTAGTAGTAGAATTAGTAGTAGTATTATTATCTTATTAATAATTACTATTATCTATTACTATTATAATTTTTTACAGAAAAATATGCATCAAATATTCATATATATATATATATATATATATATATATATATATATATATATATATATATATTGGGCGTGTAACGGTACACGTATTCGTACCAAACCGTTTCGGTACGGTGCACGTGTTTACCGAACGGCTCCGAATGCAATCTTTAACAGCTAACAGTAGGCTTTAAGCGTGGAACATAGCCTACTTCAATCTGAGTTCCCACACGAACATATTAAGTATTCAGTCCATTTTATCACAAATTGAAACGATAAATGCCATTTTGACGCTCTTTAATGTGACATGACTGATCACTGTATAGGCGCATCAGTTCAAGCAGCGGCGCGGCACGCGAGTGAACGCGATCATCTCTTCCTAAAGAATAAACAGGAATTAATATCTTAAGGTATGTTGAGGATACATTACAACTTACTGAAATGTATCATATGTCGGTGTCGGTATATCAGTGTTTCAACGGTGGAAAGACGTCAATAAAACAGCTTGTAAACAATGTCACGTAGCATTACATTTACCTCAGAAGTCATTCAGTGTCCACAGCTGTTAGTTCACTAGAGAAATGAACTCTTTTGTTTAATATATGCACTATGTTAGCCTATATATTAATTATATTCTACTTAACCTGTTAGTGATGTCTTGATTATTTAATGTATGTTTAAATAAATCTGTCAATGACAGAAACTGTGTATAAATGATTATATTTTAACAACGAATTGGAAAAAAAACTACATAATTTTATAATTAGATTTAGAAGTTAATGCAAAAACTGCCTTACGTGAAGTTTACATGTTTGCATACAATGTGTTATTTGAGTGTTGATTATTATATCTGAAAAGCAGCAACTGAATTTAGGCTAATAGTTTGGGCTCTGTTGTTAACCTTTAATATTATAGTAATGTGCAAGTAAGGGCTCCCTATATAGTTTACAGCATTATCTTTAAGAAACTTTTAGTTATAATTGAATTAATTTACAATTCATTTTCAATTCATTAATTTCAGTAAACCACTGTTTAATAAAAGTAAATAAAAAGCAATTGTAAAACTGCTGTACCGAACCCGTACTGAACCGTATATATTAGGGCTGTCAAACGATTAATCGTGATATATACAAGTTTGTTTACATAATATGTGTAGAATTATTATGTATATGTGAATACACACGTATATATTTAAGAAATATTTGCATGTATTTACTGTATATATATTTATATAATTTATATTATATATAAATATACATATTTTATATATAAATATAAAAAACATTTCTTAAATATATACATGCATGTGTGCATATTCATACACATAATAATTAAACACAGTACACACACACACATATTATGTAAACACAAACTTTTATTTTGGATGTAGTTAATCGCAATCGATTTGACAGCACTAATATAAATGAAATAGCTGTTACGGTACAGAAGGGACGGAGACAAGAAGTATGGGAAGTGGTGTTTATTTAGAGCAGACCAGTATGATGACGGAAGTGCAGGTGAATGGTGAAGAGGATCGTGAGAGGTGGACGAAGGAATCTTGGTGAAGTGGCTCGGAGTACTTGCTGTTGAGATCGCTGGAGAGAGGTGTGGAATGGAGAAGAGGATGGAGACACACACACACGAGGGTGGAACACAGGAGACTCTTTGGAGGGAACAATGGAAGAAGGTAAGTAGCATATAGGAAGTCCTTGAAGTAAGCGTAGAGGTAAGTACCAATTTCAAACGAGACCGGACAGTGACTGAGCGTGTGAGTGTGTCTTTTGTACTGTGGGTGATTGGAGTGATGATGAGATGCAGGTGCGCGTGATCAGTACTCAGGGGAAGGCGTGCGCTGTGATTGAGTGACGTGGGAGCCTGGCGGGTCTGTGACATTACCCCCCCCTCCACGGCCCGCTCCAGAGGGCCGCGGACCCCGACGTCGTGGTGGTCGGCCTCTGCCTCTGGGTGCAGGTCTGTTGGGGTGAGAAGCATGGAAGGTTTCGAGCAGGTTCGGGTCAAGGATGTCGTTTCTAGGTACCCATGAGCGTTCTTCGGGACCGTAGCCCTCCCAGTCCACTAGATACTCTAGGAGACCACCACGGCGCCGGGAGTCCAAGATGTCGTTCACCTGGTATGCGGTACCGTCCTCCACGATGAGTGGGAGGGGGGTTTCTTCGGCTACGCCAGGCTCTGTGGGAATAGAAACGGAGGGAAAGTGAGGTTTCAGTAATGAGACATGGAAAGTGGGATGAATTCTGTATTGTGAAGGGAGTTGGAGTTGATACGTGACTGGGTTGATCTGCTTCACAATAGGAAAGGGGCCAATGAACCTGGGACTGAGCTTCCTGCATTGCAGACGCAACCTGATGTCCTTGGTGGACAGCCAGACCTTCTGACCCGGTTGGAAGGAGGGAGTGTTGGAGCGACGAAGGTCGGCTGTCATTTTGCGTCTGCGCAGGGCCCGTTGAAGCTGGTGATGTGCAGAGTCCCAGACCCTCTCGCTCTCCCGGAACCAGTAGTCTATGGCTGGAACATCCGACGGTTCCCCGGACCAAGGGAACAATGGGGGTTGGTAACCGAGCACGCACTGGAATGGAGTTAGACCGGTGGTAGACTGACGTAGGGAGTTTTGTGCGTACTCGGCCCAACCCAGGAACTGGTTCCAGGAGTCCTGGTGGCCGTGACAGAAGGTACGGAGGAAGCGACCGATCTCCTGAATCTTCCTCTCCGTCTGCCCGTTGGTCTGTGGATGATAACCGGAAGAGAGGCTGACAGTCACACCTAGGAGTGAGAAGAACGCTTTCCATACCCGGGAGATGAATTGAGGTCCTCTATCGGAAACAATGTCCTCAGGGATACCATAGTATCTAAAGATCCTATTAAACATGAGTTCTGCCGTCTCCATGGCAGTAGGCAGTCCTTTCAACGGAATCAGACGACAAGATTTGGAAAATCTATCCACTACCACTAATACACAGGTACAGTCCCCAGACACAGGAAGATCAGTAATAAAGTCTACTCCTAGGTGTGACCATGGACGGTTGGGAACGGGCAGAGGATGGAGTTTGCCGGAGGGAAGATGTCTAGGGCTCTTAGAGATGGCGCATTCCTGGCATCCTCTCACGTACCTTCTGACGTCTGTCGCCATGTTGGGCCACCAGAAGCGCTCCTTCAGCAGCGAGAGGGTTTCATTGACCCCCGGGTGGCCAGTGCCCAACGACGTGTGGGACGTGTGAATGAGGGGAGTGCGTCGTGTCCGTGAGATGTATTGTAACCCTGGTGGACAACCCGGCGGAGCATTGGTGGAGACATTGGAAGAGGGCAAGGTCTCCTCTGACCAGGTGATGGGACTCACGAACAGTTTCTCAGAAATAATGGGTTCAAACTTCTTGGAGTCCTCTTCGGGGTTGAAGAGACGGGAAAGGGCGTCTGCCTTCACATTCTTGGGTCCAGGCCGATAGGAGATAGTGAAATTGAATCTAGTGAAGAACAGTGCCCACCGGGCCTGGCGGGGATTGAGTCTCTTGGCGTCCCTGAGGTACTCTAAGTTTTTATGGTCCGTGAGTACCAGGAAAGGAAGTTGGGAACCCTCCAACCAATGCCTCCACTCTTCCAGGGCCATCTTGATGGCGAGAAGCTCCCGGTTGCCGATGTCATAATTCACCTCCGCCGGGTTGAGCTTGCGGGAGAAGAAGGCACATGGATGGAGTCTACTTGGAGTCCCCTGCTGCTGTGAGAGTACGGCTCCCACTCCTGTGGTAGATGCGTCTACCTCGACTACGAAGGCCTTCGTGGGGTCTGGATGCACTAGGAGGGGAGCCGAAGTGAAGGCCTCTTTAAGGTCTTCGAAGGCTTTCGTGGCCGCGGGGTTCCAGGACAGAGACTTGGGCTTACTACGGAGTAGTTGAGTAAGAGGGCAAGAAATAATACTATAGTTGAAAATGAATCGACGATAGAAGTTGGCAAATCCTAAGAATCTCTGGAGTTCTTTTATGGTTGTGGGAGTGGGCCAGTTCTTGATGGCTTCCACCTTCCCCTCGTCCATCCGGATGCCACTGCTGTCGATGTTGTATCCAAGGAACTGCACTGAGGGTTGATGAAAGGAACATTTCTCGGCCTTGAGATACAATTGGAACTCCCTCAGGCGTTGCAGGACCTCCGCAACGTGGTGGCGATGTTCGGCCAGGCTCCGGGAGTATATCAGGATGTCGTCGATGTAGACCAGTACGAATCTGTGGAGAAACTCCCGGAGCACCTCATGGATGAAGTCCTGGAATACGGAGGGGGCATTGGAAAGTCCATAGGGCATGACGAGATATTCATAGTGGCCAGTAGGGGTCACAAAGGTTGTCTTCCACTCGTCCCCCTCACGTATTCTGATGAGGTTGTAGGCGCTGCGGAGGTCCAACTTGGTGAAGACAGTGGCACCACGGAGGTGTTCCAGCGCCGTTGGGACGAGAGGAAGGGGATAACGGAATTTGACTGTGATTTTGTTGAGTGCTCGATAATCGATGCAGGGCCGCAAGCCTCCGTCCTTTTTGGCCACAAAAAAGAAGCTGGAAGCAGCAGGGGAAGTAGACGGGCGGATGTAACCTTGGTCGAGTGCCTCCTTGATGTATTCCTCCATGGCCTTCTCCTCCGGGAGTGACAGAGGGTAAATTTTCCCACGGGGCACTGACTCACCCGGAAGCAGATCGATGGCACAGTCCCATGGCCGATGTGGAGGCAGCTTTGACGCTCGCTGAGGGCAGAAGACATCACTGAAGGGGGCATAGCATGATGGTATATCAACCGAACGTTGTTCGACCGGGCTCTCGATGGAGGTGGAACACACAGACATTTTCTTGGAGCATGGAGTAGGGGGAACAGGAAGAGCCTCAAAACAACTCGGGAAGCAGCTATCGCCCCACTTCAGGATTTCGCCGGTTTTCCAGGAAATGATGGGATTGTGCTGCACTAACCATGGGCGCCCTAGAATCACGTCAGCGGTGGATTCCTCCAGAACCAGCAACTGTTGTTGTTCCGTGTGCAGGATACCCACTTGGAGCTGGATGGGAATGGTGACGGAACGCACTTGACGTCGGCTGAGGGGTTTCCCTGTTACCGAGTGGATCTGGTAGGTTGTTGGTGTAGCAGTGGTCTTGAGGTGAAGCTGACGGCAGAGGGCACCAGAGATGAAGTTGCCAGCTGACCCAGAGTCGAGGAGGGCACATACTGGAAGGGTAACACCGGCCGCAGTTAGGTTAACAATAGTGGTGAGAGGGTGCATATCATGTGTAAATGGGACTATAGCACTCACCATAGGACGAGGAGGACGAATGGGGCATTGGTTAATGTGGTGCCCCGTAGACCCACAGTATAGACATAGACCCTGGGTCAGCCGCCTCCTACGTTCACCTTGAGTGAGGCGTGCTTGCTGTATCTGCATGGGCTCGGGAGCTGGTTCTGGAGGACTGACGGACTCTGGCTGACGGAGGGAAGAAAGGACGAGTTCCTGGCCCTGGTGCTCTTCGAGACACGACTGCATACGAGTGGCGAAGCGTGTGGATAGTTGGATGAAGCGTTCGAGCCCGATGGTATCCTCGTATGCAGCGAGATGCAACCGCACACGGGGATCCAAACCCTGACGATAGGTGGTGAGTAGAGATTGCTCGTTCCATCCACTGGCGGCGGCTAGGGTCCTGAACTGGAGGGCATACTCATTGATCGGCATTTTATTCTGTTTTAAGTGATACAGTTGCTCACCTATGGAGGCATCCCAAGCTGGTTTCCCGAAGACGTCCTTGAAATGAGCTATGAAGCTCGTCAGGGTTCGAACGATAGGATTATCTTGAGTCCACAGAGTCTCAGCCCATTGCAGCGCTTTGCCCCGTAGTTGGGAAATGATGAATGCCACCTTGGATCTATCGTCAGGGTATAATTGCGGTTGCATCTCCAGGACCAGCGAACACTGTAGCAAAAATCCATTGCAGTCCTCCGCCAGGCCAGAGTAGGGCGCAGGTCTGGCCATGGGACTGGCGTAGACTGGCGGAGAGGGAGAAGCGGTGGTGTTTACGGAAGTGATCGCTGGTGGAATGGAAGGAAGTGCTCGTCGGACAGCGTCCACGAGTTCTTGGAACGGATCCGGAGTGCTCATGCTGGTGCTCATCGGTTGTGGTCCGGTCTTCTGTTACGGTACAGAAGGGACGGAGACAAGAAGTATGGGAAGTGGTGTTTATTTAGAGCAGACCAGTATGATGACGGAAGTGCAGGTGAATGGTGAAGAGGATCGTGAGAGGTGGACGAAGGAATCTTGGTGAAGTGGCTCGGAGTACTTGCTGTTGAGATCGCTGGAGAGAGGTGTGGAATGGAGAAGAGGATGGAGACACACACACACGAGGGTGGAACACAGGAGACTCTTTGGAGGGAACAATGGAAGAAGGTAAGTAGCATATAGGAAGTCCTTGAAGTAAGCGTAGAGGTAAGTACCAATTTCAAACGAGACCGGACAGTGACTGAGCGTGTGAGTGTGTCTTTTGTACTGTGGGTGAATGGAGTGATGATGAGCTGCAGGTGCGCGTGATCAGTACTCAGGGGAAGGCGTGCGCTGTGATTGAGTGACGTGGGAGCCTGGCGGGTCTGTGACAATAGCAGTCTGGCGAGTAAACTAAAAAATGTTCTAGCCAATGGCGATTCTATTGCCAAGGTGTGTGTAGAGAGTTGCAAACCTTCTAAAGTCATATGGCAACATAATGTGAGAAAAAGACTGAAATTTAAGTTGCTATTGATCAAAAATCTTTCCCCTCCACCACAACTCTAAAGTTTGATTTGAATTACACATTATTTTTTTAAAGCACCCAAATGATTCTTGTTCTGGAAGGTTGAGTAGGAGTGAGTAATTTGTGAATGATTCACTGACTGATTACATTTCTCTTGGAAATTTGTATTTTTAGTCACATTTGTAACCATTTACATTGTGAGTTATATTAGGGTGACCATATTTTGATTACCGAAAACCAGGACACTCGGCCCGGCAATGAGAAGTTTACTCAAAGATGCCTTATTAATTTCAATACATTTAAAGTATGCCCCCTCTGTATGAATAGAAAATTGTTATATTACAAAATACTATCTATAACCAAAATGTCTATGTCCTGGGAAAACAGGACGTTTGGTCACCCTAGTTATATATATCTATAATATATATATATATATATCAGTCTCGCAATTCTGACTTTATTTCTCGCCATTCCGAGTTTATAACTTTAGATATAAACTCGAATTGCGAGAAAAAAGTCAGAATTGAGAGTTATAAACTCGAAAATAGCAAGAAATAAAGTTGGAACTGTTGGATATAACAAGTAACTGTGAGGGGAAAATAGCCTGAATTTGGAGATACAAAGTTACCTTTTTTTATTCCGTGGCAGAAACAAGCACTCATATAAAAATGAATCCATTACTAACATGCTATTATAAAGACTGAAAGCATTTTCGCTGATATGACTTCTATTTTCTAGCAGACCTTTTGCCTATTGCGGTGAATATTTGCAATGTGGTTTAGCCTTTTGCTGTGCTAAAACACACAAATTATACTTTTTTCTGGATTCTGGAAGGTTGTATACAGTCTGCTAGTCACACAAGTGGATTTTGCTTGTCCAGCTGCTGACAGTTTCCTCGCTGCTTTTTTCAAAAGAGGTTTGACACTTGCTTGATGTTTTTCTGAGGACAAGATATCAGAGTCTGTCTGCGACACCTGCTAGGCATTTAATAGAATGGAATGCAATCTATTAAGGGAGATAGAAATTTAATTAAAATGTAAGCCAGCGGAATTAAATCTTAGGCAATTTTAATAATTGACAAACACCTGTACTCTCCTCTCTTTTTGGCAGCGAATCTGTCCGTCATGCCAAATTTTGACTGATTTCCACCCGCTTCTGAAATTATCACGTCCCTTGGCGGCAGCACCTAAAAAAAGATGCAGACGGATGATGGGAGAGAATAGGCTGTACCTTCACATTCAATACTTAAGCACACACTTTTAGTGCTGTGGCTGTGTAATTAACTCGCTCTACTGTTTGTTGGAATTGAATTAACAGCCCTTGAACCAACATTATTGGTGCTGGCTGAGCTTTTCTGCATGGGGCGACCAATAAATGGCCACTTTAAAAAAGGAAAAATCAGTTCTACTACAAAATGAAGTGGAACACGCATGTAAAAATGCTGTTGGGCGAAAGAGTGGCACCCACGGTGCAAATGAAGTCTGCTTGCGGTCTGATATTGGCACGCATGGCGTGCTGCGGCAGGCATCGAATAGGAAGTAGGGCAACTGAAATGGTCCAGTCCATTGCTAGTGCCCGTAATACTTTTTCTCTTTCTGCAGACACTAATGAGCAGACAGGGCATGCTGTTTAGTCATTCATCCTGTTTAATAAGCAGCGCTCGGCCCAGCCGCCCTGGTCTTCCACAACCACCCAGAGATGATTGCAGAGGCAGCACAGCAGCCGGTTCACGTGCCACGAATGCCAAAGAAGCACGGCATCTTCTCAAATACACTAATATTGATTGGAGATGCAGAGCCAATTCAGTGGTTCTAAAGTGGTTAATCGGGACACAGATAAACAGGGTGGAGCTAAAACGGTTATATGGGACAGTGCCAGAGAGGAGGACACAGACGCTGCATACAATGATGAGAAGGGTATGTACACACAATCTGTTTTCTGGGATTGACAACAGTATTCACTAACAGGTGTGACTGTTGAATTTTCTGTTCACCATATAGGTGACTTGAATACTGCTTCTATGAATAATCAAAGTCAGGCCTTTTCTTTTCTCCCAGTAGTGGAGAAAAACATCTGTAACAATAGCAATAGTGACTAAATATGAAGACGGTAACTTCCACAACAAAGAAAAGTTCACAATTTGCATTCTAACTGAACTCACTCTCAAAATGCAGGTGTATCCTAAAAATGTAAGTCAGTTTTGTAAAATACAGATCATCATATTTTGATGTGCCTATACAGTTTTATAGCAGTTCTCAGTTCTGAGACAATAATCAATCTCATATGTTGCGTTGAGAAGTCTGATTCAATGTAGGCAGTTGGTTTGCATAATGAAGTACAAATAAATGTTTTACAGGTCAAATAAATGAATCACTTTTTTTTTTTTTTCACCAGTTCCTTCTATTTAGAAGCTCAATATTTAGTTAATTGCTGCTGTTCGTCACTATGTTTTGAATATAAACAATGTTTTTGTAATATTATGGTCAATTTAAATAATTTACCCTACTTTTTTGTGCCAGAGAAACTAATTTACTATTCTAACAAAGAAGAGGTAGCGTGCAAAGCCACCTGCTACTCAAAATTAAAAGCCTATAACCTAAAAGTCAGATTGCAATTATTTTGTCATATACTGATATATATATATATATATATATATATATATATATATATATATATATATATACACACACACCGATCAGGCATAACATTATGACAGGTGAAGTGAATAACACTGATTATCTCTTCATCATGGCACCTGTTAAGCCGGGTACACACTGTGCGATTTATAATAGTCCTTTAAGATTGTTTCTTGTCAGACTGTACGAACATGATCCCCTCTGTAAGCCATGTCACACTGTAAGATCTAAGTTGTCATTAATATCAGACTGTACGATAGTTGAGGCGTGCTAAAACAGACGCACGCAAGAAAATCGTCCAGAGTTTTATATCATCAATGAATGACGCGTTCGGTGACGGTGAGCTGCATTACACGCGGGATTGAAATGGTGGCTACAAAGAAATCTCTAGCGCTCATTTTGGTCATAGTCTGTCTTGATAAACGAAGATAATCTGACGGTCGTCGTAGGAGACACTGCAGGATCGTGCGCCAAATCTTCTGACACTGCCAGAATTAAAATTTGATCGCAGCGGTCATTAATCGGCTGCCGGTGAACATGTCAAACTAACGATCAAAGACTTCAGATTTTAGCCTAGGATCAGAGGAATCTTTTAGGATTTGCAAAATGTCTCAGATGGCTAAATCGTGGCCAAAATCTCACAGTGTGTACCCGGCTTTAGCGGGTGGGATATATTAGGCAGCAAGTGAACATTTTGTCCTCAAAGTTAATGTTTAATAAGCAGGAAAAAGGCACAAGCGTAAGGATTTGAGCGAGTTTGACAAGGGCCAAATAAATAAATGTATATGTTAATAAATGTTTTTTACATATTTACATATTTTTAACATGTTTACTTAAATTATAAAAATTAAATAAATAAATCTATTACTATAGTAATAACACTATTGTACTATTAAAAAACAAGTAATAATAATAATAATTGTAACAACGTAACAATTACACACAGCACTAACATTTATGGCTGTCTTAAGCCGGGTCCACACTGTATGATTTTTTCGTAAGTTGAATAAGGAAGGCAGTCTGGCGGATGCTAGATATTTTCACTTTATAGTGTGTTAAATATGGATTTTTTTCTTACAAAAACCCATCGGTTTGCTTCAGAAGGCCTTTATTAACCCCTCCGGAGTCGTGTGAAGTACTTTTATGATGGATGGATGCACTTTTTTGAACTTCAAACTCAATGGACCCGTCACTGCCATTATAAAGCTTGGAAGCGTCAGGATATTTATTAATATAACTCTGATTGTGTTCATCAAAAAGAAGAAAGTCACATACACCTAGGACGGGCCAAATTCCGAGCTCGGAGCCCTCTCTATGGACAGCACGCCAAATACTTCTATTTTACACTATGTCTGTTTATATCTAAGTGTGAACTCATGAACTGCGCTAAGCCATATCGTGTTCTCACAACCACGCATTGTTTTTGACAGTAAACATAAACTGAAAAATGAACTGAACTTGAGAGTATCACTGTGTCATATACTCGCCAACACAAATTTTACTTGTATCTGGTGCTTGGCGAGTGTTAATGTTGGACGTGTGGTCGCTATGAAAAGTAATAACACCTTGTCAACAGGCATAGGGCTTTAACCACTAATGAGGGATGTAAGCAATGGTAAATGTAAAGGATCTGTGCTAGAAAAGGTTAAATTCTAGGTATGGGAGACAGAACTGAAGTATTACTAATTTCAGTAATGGCTCAGTCCCCATTATGTCCTTGAGTAAGGCACTTGGGGTCCGGGGGGACAGTCCAATTAATGCACTGCAAATCGTTTTGGTTTAAGAGCGTTTGCTAAATGATATGTAATTTAATATGATATACTATGTGTCTCAAAATAGCACCTGAAGCCCCTGTCAGGATACCTGCTAATATGCTGCTTAATACGATCTAGCAGTAATGAATTAATGCTTGAGAATTCTCCTTTAAAATAGACCTCTTGTAAAGCAAACATTACATTTAAAATGTGTTTAGAGCTCTAAGCAACGTTTCTAGTGTACAGACATATTCTGAATGTTGTGAACGCGGTGAGGGGCATATAATTGAACTGTCATCGCCAAAGCAAAATTAAAACTATGATTATTCTGTAGTTACAGTAATAACTTCCTCAAGGGGTTATAAACTCAGGAAGTCATCATGGTAAAAATATTCCATTGCATCTGGAATGAGCCTTATCATCTTTAATTTCTCACTAAGGTACAGTTCTCCTAATATGAAAGTTATTTGCCTGGTGACAGTTGGGGCCTGAGTATTTAATAACTGCAAGAACAACTGTCACTTTAGCGTACATCTGTTCCACAATTCCCCAGTTAATCTCACCTTTAAATGGCCTCATTTGAAAACCTTTTTTCTTTTTTTAAAATGTGTTTATGCGCACAATACTCACAGCAGTGCACAGAACCAAAGGTGACACTTCATGCTAGTATCCTCTTTACATGGTAAGAGAAATGTTTGGATGTTTCTTCAGTGTTGTAAAATCTCAGATAACAAACAGATGTTCCAAAAACATTAGTTTCAGTGGAATAGTGTTTTGAATATTCAAGGTTAATAATCATTTTAATCTCTCTTGTGTGACTAAACTTAAAATTATTTAAACAGTTTCCACATGGCATTGAGAACGACTGTCAAGCTTAATAAAAGACAAAACAACATCATAGCAAAATATTCATATGATTTGTACTCTATATTCCATGTCTTCTGAATCCATTGGATATGCTGTAGCTTTTAAATATAATTCTCCATTCCACATATATGAAAATGCCTGGTGTGTCATATTAGGTTACCACACGTGAGATCCAATGGTGTTTTGGTGTCAATGACGTCAAACCTGGAACAGTGCATGGATGTGTCATTTTTCAGTTTGCACGTACATGAATGAAGCAAGATTCCAAAGTTTTGGCAGTAGGGAAGATTATCAGTGGATACAAGTTACGGACAACTTCATAAGTCATCAAAACCATTATTTGCTTAATTGCTAAATTTTTTGCTTGAAAAAAAAGTATACATTTTAGCCTTTTTTTTTTTAGAATTTTTTTTTATTTTTTTATATACTTTAAAATAATTGACCTAACCCTTAAATGTGACCCGAGGCGTCATTCACTACACTACTCCTCATTAATTTTTTTTTAAGTTAGACATCAACCTTCTTAGTATTCCTCAATCAATTCATTATTATTAATATAACAAGAAAAACATAATACACTTATAAAAGTATGCCCGTTTTCCCATTTATTTTTTGTAAAAATTGTATAGGTCGCTAACAACCCGAGGTGTGTAACAGTGTAAGTATATTTTTTCTGCACAAGAATAATTGAATCTTTGATGACTGAATAAGTGCAATTCACCTTTATTCCACTAGGTGGAAATGTCTGATAGTCACTCACTCATAATTACCACAGGCAGAAAACAAAAGAATAGGAAGTATCATCAGAAAAATTTGAAATGGTTCAGCGATTTACTGCAAGTACTGAACACAATCAAATATTAGTGTCACTGTCACTTGATGGTGGATCAGGTGAAGAAACTGTCAGCGATCAAAATATTGATTTTGAAGATGTTGAAAATGATAGTTTTGAGAATATGTTTGAGATGGCGAATATGAGCCAGATGCTGAATGTACTGAAATGAGCTCTGACGATGACAGTGATGATGGTATAAAACATCTGCTCAAACTGAACCCTTCCAAGCTGCAGAAGGTAACAAAATATGCTTTATTTAACTATTTAGTAATTGTTACTCTAATATCAGGAGAGTTTTATATATAGATCCGGGTCACTAAAGACCCGAATATGTAAGAATGATTGGCAAAACATTTGTGCATTTAAGGGTTAAGTGCAAACTTAATTTAATGTTTTTGGGCCTAATTTGGACCTAATTGCGTGCTATTTGCAATTAAATAAAAATGTATTACAGTTTAATTTTACATTAAAGGATAAAAATGTAATATAATAAAAATATAATAAATCTGCTAAAATGGCAAAATAGGCTATATGGCCTCGAAGCAAATAAACATGGCTGAGCAAACACTAAAATCATTACTTTAATGAACTTTAAAGATGTTGATTTCACAGGCTCTTTAATGGAAATCGGTAGGTGTATTTCGGCTAACACAAAATGCTTAAAGGGATAGTTCACCTAAAAATGAAAATTCTTTCATCATTTACTCACCCTCATTTTGTTCCAAACCTGTATGAGTTTCTTTCTTCTTTTGAACACAAAATAAGATAATTTAAAGAATGTTGGTAACCAGACAGTTGATGGCAGCCATTGACTTCCATTTTTTCTACTAAGGAAGTCAATGGCTACAGTCAACGGTCTGGTTACCAACATTCTTTAAAATATCTTATTTTGTGTTCAGCAGAAGAAAGACACTCATACAGGTTTGGAACAACTTGAGAGTGAATAAGTGATGACAGAATACATTTTTTTGGGTGAACTATCCCTTTAATGCAAATAATAACAAGAGAGAACACACTTCCCATATATGTTGTTGTTGACAGCAAGGTTTGTGCAATGAAACTTTGTCGTATTTTGACATCTGTCACTTGGTCAAAGCTTATGACAACTGATGCCAACATGAACAGGCTTTGTGGTTCTACAAACCAACAAGACATGGATATGGATTTACAAATATTTAGTTTGTCCTATTCAGCTTATGCCATGTTAATAATTTTTTTTTTAAATAAAAAAGCTATGAAAAGTATTAAAAATGTCTGGACTAAACCTACACCACTCTATTTTTTTTTGCCACAAAGCACACAATTCCATTTAGAATATAGTCATTCATCTGTTCTTATAGGGTACTGTAAGTGTAGCAATCCTTTAATAGGCAATTGCAATGGTGACAATTATGGCCGGATGTAATTACGAACGCTCAAGTCAATTAGCTGTGTGAATCTATTTGGCCAGGAACTGCAAGTCTTTTATGCCATATTCATTAGCATAGCAAGAGTTCACAGTAGGGAGTCCATTGTGCATGCTGAGTGCAAACCTACCTCCCAGGATATGACCAGCTCATGCCTGCGGCCGTTCCCACCTCTCACGTTGGCAGGGGCAACTGACGGAACTGCAGATACAGAAATACTGCAATGTAATAGTGCATTATATTATACGTTTTACTGTCTATTAGCTAAAACCTGTATGTAAAATTGTGAGTGAATCATTGTTTCTTAATGACTGCTAATGATTAATTAAGTATTGGCTGTTTTGACACATGAGGAAGATTCACTCTATAGATGTAACTCTCAAAACCACAACCACTAAGTCGAGAAACAGTATAGCACTCAAAAAACACATCCAAACAGCTTGACTCACACAAACAAACACACAGATAAATAAAGAGGGGAAAAAACTGAACAGGGATAGTTCTTTTAGAATGATGTATTACTTATTTACTCTCATATAATACGTCTGCATAGCCCCGTAGTTTACAATTTGTTTTCCTTTTCACACAAATTATGATTACAGGGGCGGATTATTGATTAATAAAGACTTAGCTTCACGTGGTTCCTTGCACAATATTATATAATGACCTCAAAGCACTTTTCATAGTGCATGATTTGTAAACGAACATATTTTTGCATCTCATAAGCTTTTTAAATGGCTTTTCTGAAACTTGCTCGGTAGCTCAGATGAGGCTGCACGTGCGCTGTAGAGCACAGTCCCGTGAAAAATAAGTCACAATACAAGAGTTGTAGATACAAGCTAAAATGGCATGGTGGCATCAGCAAATGCATTTTTATTTCAAGTTTGCTTTTGTTAACACTATCTTTTAGGTTCAGGGTAGGGTTTAGTGGAGGTGGTACGTTATTTGGCGTGACAGAGCATCAGAGGTGGAAAGTAACGAATTACATTTTCTCACGTTACTGTAATTGAGTAGTTTTTCTGTGTACTTCTACTTTTTGAAGTAGTTTTAAAAATCTGTAATTTTACCTTTACTTAAGTATGTTTTGTTTGAAGTGTTGTACTTCGCTACATTTTAAACCATATCCGTTACTGAGTATGTTGGTTATGTTGACAGAAGTTAGCCTATTTTCAGGCACTGCGTAATATCATAACTTAAGCTACGCTAAAAGTTCTACCGCCAGATCCGGAGATCAGCTGAATGGATTCGAAAACGGTAAAACTCAACTGTTTAACTCTAGGGGGAGTTGGAAAATGAGCCTATTTTCAAAAAAAGTGGAGTGTTCCTTTAAGGCTGAATTATTTCTGTGATGCAGAGGGAATCCCGGAATCCAGTCATGAAAATTGAATTTACAGTATAACGCAGATGTCACGTAAAACACACAAACTGATGGATGAATGGATAAAAATCGAAAGTAGAGTTGTACAATAAATCAAATCGCGACATGGTCTGTGAATATTAAAGCGCAAAACACAGCTATGTAAATATATGATCTGCTTGTTCTGTCGCTGTGCGAATGAGCAGCGCCGTTAGCAATGAAGTTTGAGCGGCTGTCAGACAAGGTTAACGGAGGCTGATCAGAAACAAAACTCGCTGGGCCTGTTTGACTCATGGCCCTATAGAGGCTTGTGAGAAATTGGAAAGAAGTCGTCGCCTTCACGTTTTTCACATGTGTAAAGGATTGTATATCACACGATTTCTCGCACATGCCCAAGAAATTCACACCACATGGTAGAACTCTTCATTCTGAGCAACTTTGCCTCTAGGACCACCGCTGTCAATTGAACAGTTCGTTAAATATTGGAGATTATATAATATATAATATTGTCAACCTCGACAACTTTTAACTTTGACCGTTTTTGCAATGTAATAACTTTGTTGAAATTAAACCCATATAGTTATAGTACCCTGACTTTTCCTAAATGTGTGTATATTTTGTTCTAATATTGTTATTTTATTAAAATTACAAAAGACAGGTGGCGTATGCTGCGTATTATTTCAGTGTTTGCTAGTTTTCCCCGTAAGTGAAGATGCGCGTCACTAATGCCTAGCAACTTTCTAGTTGTTTTTATATGCTATTGACCTTTGAAATGTCAGCAAGAAAGAGATTGTCTGGCGCAAAGGTTTTAGTCTTGCTTCAGTGCCTTGATGATGCTGGTGGCTGCATAGGATTGTTTCCGATTTGTGTGATCCAAACATTTCCAATAACTCCAGTGTTGTAAAGTCCAAAAGTCCAAATATATTGAAAAAAAAATAGATCTAATAATTTTCAACGTTTTTTATCTTACGAAATATTCTTCTTCAGTCCATATTTGTTGGCATTTAGACTTTCAAAAACAACATTTTCACTTGCTCTCCCGCTTGCCACACACAAAGCGAGGCACACACCTTTGGACGTGATCTAGTAGCTCTTTCACAATTATATATTAAAAGATCGTAATATATAGACCAATCTGCATCCTTTTGGCGCTCGATTCTCCATTTAATCAATGTTGTTCGATTTTATTCAAATTGAGGATTTTGTTTGAGGATTTTGACACTTTTTACGGTGATGCTGTCATAAAATATGATGATAGACATATAAAGCTTACTTCCAAAACCGCAATAGCAGCTTCGAATGTAAATATGACATGACAAAAATGACATTCGGTGCAGTCTAGTACGAACAGTCAGAACGACCGCTATGGCCATTCTAGTAGTTATAGAATTCCAGTAGTTCTAGTGTTAGAAAGCTTTAAAACTACTACATTTCCTTAGTAAATGAGTTAATGGTCTTTTCCATCTATGATCTAAGTGGTTACATGCCTGCTAAATAAAATAATGCGCTTGAACCACCACTAACAGCTATATATCAGGGTTTAAGCACATTAAGCACATTTGTGTTTAATTTAAGTTGTTGCTGCATTGTTAATTTTCTTTTGCGGGTCATTTTCCACCCCTGTATGTACAATTTCAGTGCTCCAACAACCCCAAAACAACCCAGACTTACAATTTCAGTGGAGAATTTGGCTGCCCGATGGAGAAAATCACATTGGGCTATTTTTGGACTACTTTTGACTGGCCATTGGGCTACTTTTGTTGCACAGACCTGGCAACCCTGGTCAGACCCAAATTTAGGTCACTATTCATGGAAAATCCTGCCCTCTGCTGTAGCTCTCAGATCTCACTGTCGCGTTTACATATGACACACAAGAACGTCTCGATTACGTATGTAACCCTCGTTCCCTTAAGAAGGGAACGGAGACGCCACGTCGGAGTACCGGCGAATAGGAATCCCTACCAAAGCGCCATGGCCTCTGTCCCCATCCAGTGCCCTGTCCAGTACACAGAGAAGTCCATCACTGCTGTTCCGTATGACCCATTCAGTGACTTATTGGATAACACTGGGAAAGCGTGCCCTAGTGGAAGGGAACGCTGCGAAACCCACATCATACCCCGAAGGAGTTATGTGGAGTACAATGCTGAGCCGTAGCCCGCAACTGAGAGGGGGCTCTCCCAAGGGAAAGACACGGGCTTCCATAGGAGCGACCATGGAAAATATATGGGATCCCCGCAGGGTCACTCATATAACCCCAGCCCAGTACCGGTTCTCAAGGATTCAGCGGCAAGGGGCCTGATGCCAGACGTTCCGCCACGTCCGGCACCGAGGGTGATAGAGGACTCGACAGAGTTTGCTTCTGGAGAAAATAAGCGCCGTGGCGCAGCAAGCCGACAAGAGCCAGGGCCTCTCAGTGCTTCTACCCATTTGAGGTGAGAACACAGGAAGACACTGGCTCTTCACGTAGACTATAGAATCTAGCGAACGTGTTGGGTGTCGTCTAGCGAACGTGTTGGGTGTCATCCACTATCCAGTGGGCCATCCTCTGCTTGGAGACAGCCTTTCCCTTCTGATGGCCTCCGTGACAGACAAGAGCTGAACTGAGGTCCTGAAGCTTTGCGTTCTATCCACGTAGATCCGCAGAGCGCGGACGGGACAGAGCAAAGCTAGGGCTGGGTCTGCCTCCTCCAGGGGCAGCGCTTGCAGGTTCACCACCTGGTCCCTGAAGGGAGTGGTAGGAACCTTGGGCACATAGCCAGGGCGGGGTCTCAGTACCACGTGGGTGTCACCCGGCCCGAACTCTAGGCACAATTTGTCGACCGAAAATGCCTGCAGGTCCCCTACCCTCTTGATGGAGGCCAATGCAGCCAACAGCAAAGTCTTCACAGACAGAATCTTTAGCTCTGCTGACTGTAAAGGCTCAAATGGGGCATTCTGAAGTGCTCGGAGCACCAGAGCAAGATCCCAAGAGGGTATGGAGGGGGGGTCGAGGAGGATTTAACCGTCTGGGCCAAGGAACCTGACGATCAGGTCGTGCTTCCCCACCGACTTACCTTCTACAAGATGGCGGATATCGCAGCAACATAAACTTTGAGGGTGGAGAGAGACAGCCTACGCTCCAACCCATGTTGCAGGAAGGAAAGCACAGACACGATTGAACATCTTCGGGGGTCTTCTCGGCGAGAAGAACACCACTCGACTAACAGGTTCCACTTCAAGCATAAGCCTGTCTTGTAGACGGCGCTCGTGCCGAAGTGATGGTGTTAACTACCTCTTGGGGTAAGTCACCTAGAACCTCCACGTCCCGTCCAGGGGCCAGACATGAAGCTTCCACAGGTCTGGACACGGGTGCCACAGGGTGCCCCGTCTCTGAGTCAGAAGGTCCTTTCTCAGAGGAATCGGCCAGGGAGGGACCGTCGTGAGGAGTATGAGTTCTGGGAACCAAGTCCGGTTGGGCCAATACGGCGCCACCAACAGGACCTGCTCCTTGTCCTCCCTGACCTTGCACAGAGTCTGTGCAAGTAGGCTCACTGGGGGAAACGCATATTTGCGCAGCCCCTGGGGCCAGCTGTGCGCAAGTGCATCCGTGCCAATGTACCCTCGGTCAGCGAATAGAACCACTGGCAGTGGGACGTTTCTGGGGAGGCAAACAGGTCGACCTGTGCCACCCCGAACTGTCTCCAAATCAGCTGAACCACCTGGGGGTGGAGTCGCCATTCCCCTGGGAGCGCAGCTTGTGAAAGCTCGTCGGCCACACGGTTGCTTACACCAGGGACATGAATGACCCGAAGCGACCTCAGACACTTCTGACTCCAGAGGAGGAGATGGCGGGCGGGCGAGTTGCGACATGCGACGGGAGCGCAGACCACCCTGTCGGTTGATATACGCAACGGTCGCAGTGTTGTCCGTGCGGACCAGTACATCTTTGCCCCGTAACAGCCTTTTGAGGCGGCTCAGAGCAAGATGCACTGCTAGCAACTCGAGGCAGTTGATGTGCCAATGCAGGTGCGGGCCCGTCCAAACCCCTGACACTGCATGCCCGTTGTACGTGGCTCCCCAGCCCATGGCAGAGGCAACCTTGAAGACCACAGCATGCCTGGACACCTATTCCAGGGGCACTCCAGCCCGAAGGAATGAGGGGTCTGACCATGGGCTGAAGGATTGGTGGCAGGCCGGTGTGATGCTCACCCGGTGAGTGCCGCGTTGCCACGCCCATCTCGGGACTCGGCCGTGTAGCCAATGCTGAAGCGGTCTCATATGAAGCAGGCCGAGCGGTGTTACTGCCGCTGCGGCTGCCATATGCCCCAGGAGCCTCTGAAACTGTTTCAGTGGGACCGCCATCCTGCCTTGAAACGCGTTCAGGCAGTTCAGCATCGACTGGACACGCTCCTCTGTGAGGCGCACTGTCCGTTCGACCGAATCTAACTCCATACTGAGAAAAGAGATCCTCTGCATGGGGGCGAGTTTGCTCTTTTCCCAGTTGACCCGAAGACCCAACTGGCTGAGGTGTCTGAGCACCAGTTCCCTGTGTTCGCACAACTGATCCCTGGACTGTGCTAGAATGAGCCAGTCGTCGAGATAGTTGAGGATGCGAACGCCCTGTTCTCTCATGGGTACAAGGGCCCCCTTCGTGACTTTCGTGAAGACAGGGACAGCCCGAAGGGCAGGACTTTGTACTGATATGCTCGACCCTCGAACGCAAAGCGCAGAAACGGCCTGTGTCGAGGAAGAATCGAGACATGAAAGTACGCGTCCTTCAGGTCGATCGCTGCAAACCAATCTTGGGGACGGATGCATTCGAAAATGCGTTTCTGCATGAGCATCTTGAACAGTAGCTTGTGGAGGCTCCGATTCAGGACTCGCAGGTCCAAGATTGGCCGTAACCCACCGGAATTCTTGGGTACAATGAAGTACGGGCTGTAGAAGCCTGTCTTCATATCGGCTGGAAGGACCGGCTCTATCGCGTCCTTCGCCAGTAGGACTGCGATCTCTGCACGCAGCACATGGGCATCTGCGGCATTCACCAAAGTGAAGCGGACGCCCTTGAACCTGGGAGGGCGCCGGGCGAACTGAATCGCATAGCCGAGCCTGATGGTCCGGATGAGCCAGCGAGACGGACTGGGGAGCGCTAGCCAGGCTCGCAGAGACCGTGCAAGCGGGACCAAAGGGACCACCAGCGTACCCACCGTGGGGCAGCGAGGTGGAATGCAGGTACCGGGCTGGGGCGGCTGTCTCGTGGAGGCGGCCCGCAGCGGGGTGTGAGTGTGCTGTGCAACACTTACCTGATTCCACGAGTGGGCAGAGGGTACGTGAGAAGGCTTGGTTGTGTCCTCGAACCGTCCACTGCTGCCCGCTGGCGAAGGAGGAGGATGAGTGTGGTCCGGCGTTGGACCGTCCACAGCTCTCCGAACCCCCTTGGGACCCAGAGATAGAGGAACTGCTCTTTTTTTTTTTTTTTTTGGGTACCACTGGTTGTGACACCAGCGGCAAAACAGAATTTTGACTCAAAAGATTCTCTGCCCGGCCCTCCTCCGGGGAAGAGCAGCCAGGTCACCCGTCTCAGAGGTGATGTTTCACCGACCGCTTAAACAGCAGCAGAGATGGGTGGCGTCGCCTTCCTGCGGCGGACACAGTAGAGCAGGCTGTGCCAACGTTTTTTTTTTTTTTGCAGGGGACGACGCCTTTGGCGACGAGCAGACTGAGGGGCGGCCCACGAGGCACTCTTGTGGTGCGTCGGGGGAAGCTCTTGATTGCCTCAGCCTGCTACCGACTGCGAAGAACTGCTGGGCCCAGTTCTCAACAGTGTCGCCGAAAAGGCCACCTTGTGAGATGGGAGCATCGAGAAAGCGCACTTTGATGACCACTCACACCTCAGCAAGGCAAGTCGGGGGGCGTTTCTGGACCACCGAGGTGGACATCGTCTGGCCGAGGGCCTGCGCCGTGACTTTGATCACGGTTAGTCAACATGCGCAGCTCAACCCCGACTCAGAACTACCCTCCTGCATTAAAAGTGCAGGGCGGAGGTGGTCTGCACACAGCCACCCCACCGTTGAGGGTAGTGAGAGAGGAAAAACGTATGCAGTTTTGGCCCCACTGGCGTTCCATATCTATGGCGCCAAAGTAGTTCCATACTGCCAAGTTTTCCATGCACATCCGGGAAAGATCCCGGGAAAGCATGGCTGTTAACTCTGAATCTGAGCGGCGGCTGGCCAACAACAAAGGGGACTCAAGCTTCCCAGAGAAAGAAGAGACGCGACCAGCGTGCCGACGTGGTCATGTTCTCATTAGAAAACGTGAACCACCCACGAACACCGTCTCAGCATGCATACGCCCAAACATGTGAAACAGTGCTCGTGGCCGTCAGTGAGGACAGGAAACAACCGCAACCAGAAACACACAGATAGAATGTCATCTTTAAAAAGACGCAAGCTCTATCTGTGTAGCTCTTCTAGGGAAACTGCACTCCGCGGTGCTGAAGCACACAGGGGGATAGTCGCGGCGACACAGACAGGGAAAAAGTGCAGCCTGTCATGCGCGCTCTCTCTCTCTCATAGAAGGCGATCTTTTACCAGCCGTGAAAATGGCTTTTCAGCGCTCTTTACAGCGCACCGAACCAGCTGTGAGAACAGCCTTTTGTTTTTGCTCAATAAAACAAAATAGAAAAAGAGAGAAAATCGACCCCGCTGCAGTGCCGTCACTCCAACACCAAACGAGGAGAGGTCCATCCGAAGAGCTTGACTCGTTAAAATGTTAACACATGCTTTGTAGAGAGTGATTTCAGGACAAACCATCCACCACTCGGCTCCGAAGCAAAAAGCTAATTTGATGCAAGCACCTGTGCCTCATTTATACCCACACTGAGTGGCATGAGCAGCTGGTGCAATCATTGCATGCCAATGTGCATTGGCTCGTTTAGTTACACTCGAAGTAGATTGGCTCTCGCTAGCGAGATTTCTATTCGTCGGTACTCCGACGTGGCGTCGAGAGTGACCGACTGAATGGGAACCATTGGTGTTTTGGCATCAGTGATGTCACATTGTGTGACACATTGAGATGTCTTTTTTAATCTAAACAAACGACCTAATCGACCTAACCTAATCTAACCTAAATTCTTTATAATTGTGTTCTATTCTTCAAAAAAAAGGTCTTGTGTGATTTCTTGCATGGACCAATTTTATAGTGTTTTTTGGAGTTGTTTTGTGTTTTCCAAAGGCTTTCAACGTCTGTAACAACTATGAACTGTTATTTTATAGAAAAGTGCTCTATGCTCCAAAAAAATACAGAGCACAAAAACAGCACATGAGTTTGGGACGACATGAGTAAATAATAACAGAACTATTTCTTTAAGAGAAAAACAAAAACAAATGATTAGTGACATCTGGGGACAACTGCAATCATTTAATTGGCTTTAAGCAATGATAAAAAAAGTAGCATCATGTTTTTATATTGGGACATTTTGTTGCTCCGTAATCGAACAGGCCTGCTGAATGTTTGAACCAAAGCGTGTTGAAGCGAGGGTTTTGTTCTCCATAAATAGAGAATTCTGCAGCCTCTTTGCCTGAGGGCACAAGTGCCTTTCTGCTTCAGCTCAAACATAAAAAGTTGTTTAAATTCATGTAAGCGGCTTATTTTCCACTTCTCCTCCAATTAAAATAGAACCAGGGTCACCCTGGATATTCAAACGGGTGACGGCAGTCGTAAAAATGTGTCACAACACGCAGCTACACGATCCCTCGAGTGGAGGATAAACGAGGCTTGAGAGAAAACTGTTTGTTTATTTAGATTTCTGTTCTGTTAGAGGACATTTAGCTCGGTGACATTCACGGGTGAGTGAGCCAATGAGAGATACCTGCTTCCTTAGTGCGGACCGCTCTGGAGGGGGCACTCGGGTCACCTGTGCCGATGCCGTTCGTAGCCACCACCCGAAACTCGTACTCCACCCAGGGGTTGAGCTCTACTGCCATGGCGGACTCCATGCTTCCTGTCACTGGGTCTGGATCTGAGGGGGGCGTAGAGCAAAGCAGAGAGGTACCAAAACACGTGAGGAGAAATCAATACAGCTTAAAACACAAGCCAACACGAACATCTACTGTGACTAAATCCTTGTAGACTGCAGGCTTTTCAAAGTAATGTGAACTGATACAGCACGCTCTCGCTACACACGCAGACAAAGTGTGAAATACATATGACAATGCAACAATTTCATGACAATTAAGCAGTGCACACACACATTAATTGAAAGAACACATGCCATGCTCATTATTTCGACAGATTAAATAATTATGCTGCCTGTGTTTTGGAACAGCCTTTCAATTGGGAGTTCATCTAAGATGCTTTAAATGCTGCTTATGTAGGCAGCTCACTAAGCTGAATGGTGCTAACATCTAGTTTTGTAACATCATTGATCGATTTTTTAACAACCTAGAAAATCAATACTGAATTTTTTTTAATCCAACGAAGCATAAAGCTTTACACTTCTACAACAACAATTTCAACAGCAGTACCTGTCACAGATGCATAAATGGTCTCTCTAAAAACCTCATATTTAAGATTTAATTGTAAAAAAGAAGTGTGCTTAATTATATTGTAGTATACTTTTAAAAAGTGCACTTTGTAGTAATGTTAAATTAAACAATTTACTTCAAAGTATATCATTATTTAATGAACTTTTGTCATGCTTAAAATAAGTACACTTTGAGGCATTGATTAACAGGTGTGTAGTATTAGATATTAAAGTTAAAGTTAATATATTTTAAAAATTGCATTTAAACGTTTGTATAGATTTATTTAAATAAATACATGATATACAAGTTTCATTACAAATGACATATATTTTAGTTTAACAAATGCTTGTCAGTACTTTTTGGCAGTACAATTTAACCATATTTCAAAGACAATTGAATAGAATTGTGAAATTACATATAAAGATGTACTTAAGTGGATCATTAAGTTCAGCTAATTAAATTCAATATAGATGTAATTGTAATTAACATGCAACTATGTCTCTGTAAACATTTTATTCAGTATATTTTTTTGAAGTATATTATTTTCCGTAATATGTACTCTTATTAAAAGTATGATAAAGTGTACTTCTTTTTCACAAGGGTGTACCCAGTGCTTCACAGCTTACGTTTCTCTGAGGGATTTAGCTTTGAATAAGAGATTGAGAAATGTTTCCATTGCTTCTAGTAAAGTGAATTTGTAATTTCAGTGATGGTTTGCTCAAGTCAATACATAAGAGACACCAGACACAAGATTGTGTTTGCCCAGAGGATACTCCTCCTTATACACACCTCATTTCAGTCCAGACACACACTTGGCTGAGGACCAGACCTCTGGGCTTACTTCTGTCTACAGTTAACGGCTGTACATAACCTGTGGGACCAGAGCCGTGCTCCAGGCGTGAGACAGCGAGATGATAAACTCCCAGATGCTCTCCACAAAATTTCTCTCTTTCCCCCCTCCAGCTTACCCTGCCTTATCTCACTGTTTCTCTTCTTCACCTTCTCTATACTTTCTTCCTTTAGTTTTTTTTTTTTTTTTTTTTTTGACCAGACATGCCTCGATTTCCTTTGAATTCCTCTGAGTTTTTCATTTTTGGATTTAGTGTGAAAACCCCCCCCCCCCCCCCCCCCCAAAAAAAACGTTACATTCGTATTGCCACTGGCTCTTCTAAAATTTAGTTTGTATGAGAATCCCGAAAGGTGCAACATTGGCTCGACCAATGGTGTAACTTTGGGGTGGGTCTATATGTTTGTCAGGCCAATGACAGGAAACTATTATTATTTACATACTGTGTTCATATTTAAAAACTTAATCAGTCCATCCATCCACCCACCCACCCATCCATCCATCCATCCATCCATCCATCCATCCATCCAAACTAATCCACCCACCCATCCATCCAACCTCCCACCCACTCATCCATCCATCCATTTATACACCCACCCACCCATCTATCCATCCATCCAACCACCTACCCATCCATCCATCCATCCATCCATCCATCTATACACCCACCCACCTATCCATCCATTCAACCACCTACCATCCATCCATCCATCCATCTATCCAACCACCTACCCATCCATCCATCCATCCGTTCAACCTCCCAACCACTCACCCACCCATCCATCCATCCGTCCAACCTCCCACCCACTCACCCACCCACCCATCCATCCATCCATCCATCTATACACACACCCACCCATCTATCCATCCATCCAACCACCTACCCATCCATCCATTCAACCTCCCAATCCATCCACCCACCCATCTATCTAGCCATACATTGACTAACATACCATAGCACATTTGCCGTACAAAAGTACTTGATTATTATTGTAACTGTAGTGTGTTATTTGATATTACATATAATGTTAATATAATTTAAATGTACTAAATTGCCACTTCATTACAAATTATATTTAAATTACATAAAGGCCTATTTAAAAACATGACAAACAAGTTTTAAAAGAAATTAAAGTAGTTTACCACAAATGCTTGTCAGCACATTCGCAGTACACTTTAACCAAAGACGATACAAATAATTAGTAAATTACATATAAAGATGTACTAAAGTCTTACTTAAGTGGGTCTTAAGATCTTATTGGATTTAATATAAATTTAAACGTAATACATTTTAATTTAGTTGCAGTTAACATGCATTTAAGTGTCTGAAAACATTAAAAGAATATACTCAAATGTAAACTAAATGTAAAGTAAATTAGTATGCTAGTCTGAACAGGTTGAACTCTACAATCCATGCAGTTGCAAAAGTCAAACTCTGCTGGTTTGTTTCATCCCCAACAGTCTTTGTTGCTCATGTTGCCTCAAATCTCTTATTGGAAAATAATGACTTGTAGATATTTTGTCAGAATATCAGAGTAGGCCTACTCTATTTCTAAAGGAAGGCACAGTAAAGAACATGAAGTGGGAACCCACTTTATATTATGTGTTCTTAACTACTACGTACTTATGTACTATGTACTATATGTTTTTGATGTAAGTACATAGTAGTTAAGGCCACCTAATATAAAGTGGGACCTGAAGGAGTAACAGTGTTTAAACACTATAAAGTAAACATTTTCATCTCTATCTCCTTGTTCTAATCTGAATAGGTTCAGCACAAAGCATTGTGTGCACACTATTTGTGCCTTATCTCTCTTACTTTCATCCGTGCAGAATGTTCGAACTGAAAAGAACAATTCATCCATGTCAAGACTTCAAAAGTGCATAAAACTTTGCTATTATCCAAAGTTGACTGCTAATGTTTGAACAGAGGGCACAAAAAGCTGTTGTCTTTGGATAATAGCAGATAATTACAAGTGGTACTACTGTCAAGGTACCTAAAATAAAGCCATTTAATTTCTGATAGTGATGGAAAAATATAGTCTTTAAAGTTATTTATCTGGCAAATTACTAAAAAAAGAGCTGGATAATTGGGTGAATTTAAAAAGCATGTCATGAATATCTCTAGATGTTATACAATATTTTCTAGAGCAATGTTGTTATTCATGTTCGTTGTGTAATTATTTTCTTTTGATTTTGGGATGAAATATGAACCAATTTCAGTTAATGGGAAAGTTAGTTAACACTTTGTAACTATTAGTTGATAGTTAAAAACTGTAGTCTCTACATTGGATAATTGGGTGTAATTAACAAAATATTATTTAAGGTATAATCCACGGCTAGCTGTGCATTAAACAATTTTAATGTGCAACATGGAGGCAAAGAAGCACCCGTTGCAAAGCGGGTAAAAATGTATTTCCGTCAGTTACAGTGTCACATTTTGGGTTTGTGAATCTCATTTTAGTTTCCATGACTTTCATTTTGCATTGTCTTTGTTATGTTCCTAGTTTAGTTATGGGTTTCTCCAGTTCCTCATGTGATCATATCACATTCTTCTTTTGCTTTATGTGTTATGTTTTTCTCTGTTCTGTTTAGTCATTGGCTCATTGTTTGATTACTTCCAGGTGTTCCTGTAGTGTCAAAGTTCATGTTCATGTTCATGTTTGTGCTCAAGTCTATGTTCACATTTCTTTTCTAGTCAAGTCATGTTTCAAGTCTATGGGGCCCTATTTTAACAATCTGAGCGCATGATCTGAAGCGCATGGTGCAGGTGCACTTAGGACGTGTCCGAATCCACTTTTGCTAGTTTAACGACGAAAAAAACGGTCGGCGTGCCAGGCGCATGGTCCAAAAAGGTTGTACCTACTTTCTTAATGAGTCATTGGTGTGTTTTGAGCGTAACGTGCAATAAACCAATCAGAGTCTCATCTCCCATTCCCTTTAAAAGCCAGTTGCGCTTGCACCATGGCGGATTCGCTATTTACATGGCGGAATTTGCGAGCGGAAAGACTGAACGATTCCAGAGAGGAATCCTTTTATTTTTAATATTTAAAAATGTTTGTGTGCTGCTGCGCGTCCCTGTGTGTGTAATAAGCAGAGTGTACGCGTGTTGTGCATCCACCTATAGGTGCATATTACTAACGCACCCTTTAAATAACAAAAAAAATACTGCGTTATTGACTTTAGACCAGGTTTTTTTTGGTCAATGGTGCAGTCGTTTTCAGTTGCCTCAAAATAGCAATGCGCCAATAATGTGCCTGAACACACCTCGTTTTCAGAACAGCATGCCCATGGGTGAACAGATGGGCGCGAGAGCATTTGCTATTTGAACAACGTGGGGCTGGACATGAAAATGATAACTGCGTTGGGCTGAAACTATCAAGAAACACTTCGCATTGTGCCGGGTGTATGATAGGTCCCTGTATTTTGTATTTTGTTATCACGTCAATAAACTGCACCTGGGTTCTCACTTTCAACTTGCCAGTGGATATACAATATGTTACATATGGATTGTTAGATCTAGCATTCTACATGATTATTTACATCAGAAACAGAGATAGTGTGGTAACCTGATGCAGTTCTGTAGTAGCAGTCTATAGAAGCCACAGAATAAAAGAGTAAAAAAGGTCATTTCGAGTTTATATCTCACAATTCTGACTTTTTTTCATGCAATTCCAAGTTTATACTTCACAATTCCCACGAGGAATGGGATTGAGAACCACTGGGTTAAATATAATTTCATGCTTTAACTGGGCTAATACATTATGTCCCCTATTAACTGCATATGGTAATATTAAGATCTATTGTTTACATCAAATTTGTGCTTTAATAGTAGGGTAATCGTTGCAGGTTTTATCAGTCCAGTCTGTCCGTTTAATGGCTTTCAACCATAAAAGTCTGCGTTTAGCTTCAAATGGTGTCTTCGATCATGGTTTTCTGTAAAAATGAAGACCATCTTTTTTTGCCATTCTGATTACGACATCCAAATTCATAAAATATTTTTTCTCTTATTCCCGTGGATTTCACCCATTTTCCTCCACTTGTTACAACTTGTTTTTCTGCCATCACAACTGTAACTGTGACATCTGTTGAAACAAAGTGTCACCCTTTTTAGTCCATTATTTACAACTTAAACCTTTTTTTGTGTAATAAGTGATTTACATCATGTTTTCTGTGATTTACCATCTATTAAGTAAACTGAACATGATGTGTAAACTGAATCATTACGTTTAATTAGTGTTGGTTTTACAGTTTTGAGTAATAAATTGCTAAAATTGTGTAATAAAGACAATTTGACCCTCTGTTCTAAAGCATATCTACATTAATTATTGATTTGCATGGCACTCATTGGGTGATGTTCAAGTTTATTCACTAGAATAAGCCAGAATTGCCAAGTTATATAATAAAGACAATTTCTGGTATGTTCATGCTTAACTACCACATAAATAATGCCTAATATTCCTTTACTATATATTTGGTTAATCATTAACTACTGGTGTGGTAATGCTAAAGTCCCTTTAAGACAAGTCATTTCACTCAGCATTCATCTTTGAATTGCCTCTCGGGCATGCAAGTGCAGCTCCTATCTTTTTGAATGGGGAAACATCAAATTCTCCAAAACTGTTCTCCAAGCTTACAATTAAATTTCATATTTGAAATCACCAATGAAATCTGACAACAACTGTCTCTGTTTCTAAACGCTTGAATCATGACAAAAAACGTAATTTTTTTTAAGGCTCGACCAAGCTAATGCGCATGTGCAGACATAAGTGTGTGTCTCAGAACACTGACTGTTTCTATAGCAACCAGAGCTTCTAACGGCAGCTGCAGTGACACAATGACTTTACCAATTTGTGATCTTATTTAGAAGGCAGGACTTATTCCGCCATATTGCGCGTTGCACTTTCTCCCATTCATAGTAATATGAGTGCACCGTCTTTCTACATATAAGGTCTTTGGTAATGCTTAACTACCACATGATTATAGACCCTTTAAAAAGTTACCGAACTCACTATTTGTACATAATGTATTACCAATGTAGAGACTACAATGTAGACTATAAACTAATAGTTTATAAGTACTTTATAACTGTATACTTATTATAAAGTGCTTCTGAAAGGTAACCTACCACTGACCTTCAATTAATTTGCCATTAGATTTCAGCCAGTGACATTTAAAAAAGCACAACAGGCATTTAATAGAGGGCTCTTGCCACACATCCTTACAAACAGATGGGAGGAAAAGTCAACTCCCAGAGCTTGAGTCTGCATTCAGAGACACTGTTAGCAGTCATATGCTGAAAGCCAAAGGTTTGGAGTGAGATCTTATACAACAAGAAATATAGAAGTACTTGAGTATTCAGTAGTAGTCACTGACCATTAAAACTTAAACTTGTATGTGCAACCTAATGAGCTAGATCAATCTTAGTCCATAATTGTAATATATATTTTCCAATAGCATTTGATTATGATTTGCTCACGTCATTTGCTTCACTTAAACACACACACCATACACTGTGAAAATTAACATGTATGGAAGTAATTACCGGTTTTCACTGTTTGCCAGCCCAGAGAGACCGGGCTACGTGCCTGTACATTGTAGGTGGTGATTGGACTGTGGTTGTCAACGCCGTGGCTCCATGACAACGTCGCCGTGGTATCTGTGATCTCCTCTACAATCACCACTCCAGGAGGTCCAGGAGGGCCTGAAAAAAAAAAAAAAATGCCACCACTGAGTCAGTCACACTAAAATAAAAGATATGTTTGACAGATTTTCCCACATTTCCCCCCTTATGATTAATTCGTCTAGTGTTTAACAATAATATCTAGCTTTCTTCCTCTTGATTTTCCACTGATTGGTTAGACCATGTTTCTGAACACTTAATAGGTATTGACCTCCAATTAACATTCTGTAACTGAGGCTGTTTTAATCTGGATGCATTAAAAAACGCATCTTTTTCTCTATGTTTTGACCTTTCTTCCACATTGAGAACTTTTTGAAGACGCTCTCCAAAGTGGATCAACCACTGTACATTTGTATACATGTGGAATTCAAACCCCCGGATTTTGGATGACACAGATCTCTTGGCAAAGACTTCACACTGATTAAAGAACCTGCTCTCTTTTCTCTTTGTGTCTATTATGGGTAGTGCGTCAGCACTCTTAGGCATGGTTGAATGATGAAATGTTTTATTTCTTAAACTGTTTTTATACGTGCTCCTCAGCCTCCTCAGTAAATGTAATCTGTGTGAGCAGAAACAGCGACTGGCTCAAGAGGAAAGAGTTGTAACAGAAAGGCTGACAGCTGCTTCGGCCAATGAAAGTCAATGTTCTGTGTGGTTTGAAAGGGGATGTGTTAAAACGTTGGACTGGAAGGTGCCTTTGCTATCGAGGATATTAATATGCATGTCACGACACCATGGCAGCAGCATTACGGGTTTCTGCGCACATGTGGAAGCGATGAGGCCAACATCATGAACACATGTGGCTGTAGGTCTGGTATGGGGCAGACAACACATTTCTTTGTAGACCAACAATGTTTAAAACATGGATAGGCTAATGGCTGTTTGTTTACACATCAAGTAGCTGTGGGGAGAAAAGGAAGAAAGGTTTTGCACAGGAATAGCTAGTCATCAGTGTGACCACTGTTATTTACCAAGCTGTTAATTAAATAAGAAACTGCATGTTATAAGAGGAAATTACTCTATATTCTATAGTGGAGAAATTCTTCTGTACATCTTCAAAAACAACATTCACAATTATTACTTATATAATGTAAGAGTAACACGTACTCCAAAAAAATCGGTCTGTGCGATGAATACGTTTACCACAGTAGCACGCATGCGATACAGTTTAGCATGTGAGACAGAGCTTGTTTGCGTGAATGAGAATTTGTTTTGTGCTTGTGTGAGGTTATCTAGGACTGCATAAGTGACTGAAATTAAACCAAAATCGCGATTTAGCTTAGTGAAATTATGGAATCGCAAAGGCTTACATTTTTAAATAAATAAATATATGTGCAGGTGAAGCGCAGCTCTATCTCTGCAAGCACTGTGAGATTGAGTCATTGGCAGTTTAGTTTGAAAAGGGGCATGGTTTGTATGAAAAATTGCTAATGTAAAAGCTGTCATGCGGGGCTCGGTGCCCACCAGGGTACCGAACCCGAGACTACCTTGAGGAGGTGGTCTGAGTTCGATGGCACTCAGACCATGGCACTTCAATGGCACTCGAGTGAATGTGAAAGCAACACGGACTCAGGTGCACACTTGTTCAGAAAGTAACCTGCATATGTGTTTTAGCCCATAACAATGTATTTAGTTCAATAAAACACATGTAAGGAATGATAGTGTTGATGATTTACCTTGGATACAAGTGTATTCGCGCATAGTGCGTGCAATCAGGGCAACAAATTAACTTCATGCAACACAAATACAGTAAACGCAAGTGCCGTTTACTCAGCTGCGCATAATAGCACCAAATTAATAAAAACACAATATATTTACCGCAGTGTGTTTTCTACAAACCTGTCGTCCATTTAATCGAGAGTTTGAAATAACTTACTTTTGTGATCTGACGTGCTTCACATCACAGAATGAGGCAAAAATGATATTATTCTATAATATTCTGTACAGTGATAGATTTGTGGCGTAGAGAAGTGTACAGTACTTTTTTCTTTCTCAGTGAATACATAAGATTTCCTGACAAAAATTAAGACATTACAGTCACATATTTTTTTATCATAATTTAATATTTTATTATAAAACCTTTTAATATAGATATAATAATAGATATAATAATAATAATTGTTATTATTATATTTATTCTTAAATACTCTGTTTTGTATTTTATAGCATTTTTCAGACATGATAACAAACGTTTTTTACATGTGCTACAATTGTGTGGCCTGTGCTACAAAACTTTCAACCTCTGTAGCAGCAGTGCTATGTGCAAAAATAGTTAATGTACAGCCCTGAACGTGATGCAGCTCCAAGAAAAACAATATATTTGGTAGGAAATAATGGGCGAGATTTGATTTTGCACATTAGGATATGTTTGGATAGTGAAAGCAGATATGATTGGTTAATATTAATATGCAGCTCTGAAAAAGAAAAGTATTTTTCTCAATCTTTGTCCAACACATTATTTAAAGGCTAAAATAGTTATATTTACTAAAATAGTCTACCTCTGGTATTTCTTCTGTAATTATGACAATGCAGGTTTGTTTTCAAAACAGTTTTGATATAAAGTAATCAAATTGAATTTATTTTGTATGATTCTTTAATATTCAAAATTTTGATTCTGTATGATTTTCAATAAAAAATAATACTTACTGGAGGGTAAAAAAAAAAAGATTTCAGTTTACATCTTTTTTTTTTTTTTTGCATTTTAGGTGTTAATTATTATTTTTTAAAAGTACAACAAAATCTGAAGTCATCCTGTGGCCCCCTTGGAAGTTTGCTGAGCCCCATGATTGAAAACCAGTTGTAGAGACACAAAGTTATTACATTTGACTGAAAGACCATGAAAGCTCTTTATTTGTGTAATAATCAAGTGGTTTTCTATTTCTAGTCAGTTTTAACATCCTTTAAAGGCGAACTTCACTGCTGGAAAGATGAATGTGTATTTAAATTGGGTCATTTATGTAGTAGAAATGTGAAATTATTTTTTAAGTCGGTGCCTTCTAGAGTGGATAAAAGACAACAACTCCCAGAATTCACTTGCTTCGCTGCCCTACGAGGCCACTCCCAAGCCGGTTACATTACTTGGCCACCGCGGCACCACCCCACCGTCGATTTCATTTTTATAGTAATAAAATCATTTAGTTCAGTTAGAGAACAGACTACAATTAAAAACTGAACGTGTCTGCTCAATACAGTGTGAGCCGAACGAGAGTCGCAGCACAAACGCAGCAGGAGTCAGATTTCATTCATCACCAGAGCAAACAGCTGACAGACAAGATGATCACGGGAGATTTGGTTTCAAAGCGAAATGTAAAAGCGCCTATTTAAGTGAGTTTGTCATTGTACCGTTTTGTCGTTGTGTTTTTCATTAGGAATAATAGGCTAATGAACCCACAATTCAAGCAACCCGCCCCCGAATTGGTGCTACGTCCATACCGAAACTAAAATGAGCACGGCCGCCCAGCATTCATTCACGGCCTCACAGTCATTCACGGTGCGTGTCCAGTCTGCCGCGTTTTCAGTTCATGCCTATGGAAGCTTAAGTGTCATAGGAATTCATTGAGAACACTCGCTTTGCTCTGCACCGCTCTGTTATGAATGTCCGTGCGGCCGTCTGTGTCTTACATTCTGTGAGTGAGATCCCACCCCTATGGGCGGGTTGAAGACAGGCGGAACTAGCTCCTACTACCTCTGGCCAAAAAAGACTCTGATGACGCAAAATGACGATATTTGCGTCATCGGAGGCTTTTTTTCCAGACATAAAATACATAAATCTCTAGTCTCAGGGGGATATGAGGGGGGGGGGAAGCACGGTCATTTGATTATACTACCGGGTTTCTACTGATACAAAGCTTAATGCTAAATCGCTGAAGTAACCCTTTAAACATTAGATTTATCATATTTATCCAGTGGTTGCAATCAACTTTAATTTCTTAAAATCTAACAAATTATTTAGGTAACAATTCAATTACTTAGTTTTTTTAATCTATCTGGATTTAATTGGATAGAGAAAAGAAGTAATGTTATTTGTTTTATATGCACTTTCCGGCCACTTTATTAAGTACACATGTTTAACTGCTCACAGCCAATCCCATGGCAGCAACTCAATGCATTTAGGCATGTAAACATGTTCAAGATGTTGAAACTGAGCATCAGAATGGGGAAGTGACTTTGAACGTAGTATGGTTGTTGATGCCAGACGGGCTGGTCAGAGTATTTCAGAAACTGCTGATCTACTGGGATTTACACAAACAACCATCTCTAGGGCTTACAAAGAATGGTCCGAAAAAGAGAAAATATCCAGTGAGCAGCAGTTCTGTGGGTGAAATTGCCTTGTTGAGGTCAGAAGAGAATTGCCAGACTGGTTCAAGCTGATAGAAAGACAACAGTAACTCAAATAACCAACCAAGGTCTGCTGAGAGCATCTCTGAACACACCTTGAAGTCGAACCTTGAAGCAGATGGGCTACAGCAGCCGAAGGTTACACCGGTACCGCTCCTGTCAGCTAAGAACAGCAAGTGCCTACAGTTTGCACAATAGAAGATTGTAAAAATGTTGCCTGGTCTGGTGAGTCTCGATTTCTACTGCGACATTCAGATGGTGGTCAGAATTTGGCGTAAACAACATGAAAGCATGGATCCATCCTGCCTTGTATCAACGGTTCAGGCTGCTGGTGGTGTAATGTTGCGTGGGATAATTTATGACACACTTTGGGCCAGTGTTAATTTCGCTGACAAATCATTTTCGTCATAACTGACGAAAACGAGACGATAGCTAAATACAAAGCAGTTTTGGATGACAAAAACTATGACAAAACTAGACAAATTTATTAGGGAGGGATGATTAGGTAAGAGATCCAGTCATAACTAATGTCCTGTGTAGATGCGCACATTTTAATTGTAATGTGCTGATCTAACCGCGGGAAAACACGGCGCTGTTGTGTGTTCTACAGGCTCACGCGACAGCACTTCAGAGCGGTTTAATGAATAGCGCACATTTATGCCAGGTAATTGTTTATGAACTAACTCCGATGAATAATGACAATGTTTACTTAACAATGCTTATATGGTAATATGATTTAGATGGTTGTAACAATGCATATTTTATCTCCCTCATCTGAACTTGAATGAGCAGCCTGCAACTGCAATAGTAAGGCGTGGACATTTCAAAATAAGAGTCAATGTGTATTTCGAGCTTGTTTATAATTAAAAGTCATGCATTATATGTTTTTGGTTACACAATAAACTGTATTTAATTTAATTCCCATTTAATTCATAGTCAGGAGGAAAGACTAAGAACAGTATTTGACACATTATTCAATAAAGTATCAGGGTTATAATAGTTAACTAAAACTATTAAAAAATCTTCATTGCTTGAAATTAAATAAATGTTAAGTGAAATAAAAAAAAATAAACAAACTTATTTGAATCTTTAGCTTAACCTGATATACTAACTAAAACAGAAATACAAAATTATAAAAATTATGTTTTTAAAAAACAAACAATAAAAGTGATTTGACCTCTCTTTCATGTATTCTTGCGCTTGAATGGTCAAAAAACAGTTATGTCAAGGAACCGACTGTACTTTAGGGAACCGACTGTACGTCGGACGTACCGACGAACCGACGAATTGGGATCACTTCAGGGAGCCCCTATCAGCTTCGAGATATAGAGAATGGGCCAATGACCATTGGTGTGCGAGATTTGCATCTCGCGCTCCGCGGGTATAAACCTGAAGCGGATGCCGCGCACATTTGTCATTCACGTACGTACGTACCGACGTACGTCTCCGTTCCCACCTTCAGGGAATGAGGGTTACCATATGTAACCGAGATGTTATGTAATGCTTAAATGCTCAATTAATGCATTACTATTGAACTAAACTCATTCGATTTTAGTTGACTAAATCTACTGTAGATTTAGTCGACTAAAATATTATGATATTTAGTCGATTAAAACTAAAAACAATTCAGGTGACTAAAATATGACTAAAACTAAATGGCCTTTTAGTCAAAATTTGCTGTCAAAATTAACACTTGTTAGTACCAATTGAGCATCGCTTTAACACCACAGCTGACCTGAGTATTGTTGCTGACCATGTCCATCCCTTTATGACCAGAGTGTACCCATCTCCTGATGGTTACTTTCAACAAGACAATGCTCCATGCTCCAAGCTCCAAGCAAAATTATTTATTGAACATGACAATGAGTTCACTATTCTCAAATGGCCTCCACAGTCACCAGATCTCAATTCAATAGAGCACCTTTGGGATGTGCTGGAATGGGAAATTCTCATCACGGATGTGCAGCTGACAAATCAGCAGCAACTGCTTAATGCTACCATGTCAATATGAACCAGAATCTCAGAGGAATGTTTCCAGCACCTTGTTGAATCTATGCCATGAAGAATTAAGGCAGTTCAGAAGGCAAAAGGGCATTCAACCCAGTACTAGCAAGGTGCACCTAATATTTAGTTTATCTAATAACATTTTGTTCTTCATTTCATTTGTCAGTAACAGTTGTCCTTAACATCACTTTGTCATTTGTCCTTAATGTAATTTTTGACATATATGCTAGCTAATTCATTCATAGAAAATAATGAAGGGAATTTTTATCCATAATGATTTGATTAAAAAAAAATTGTATACAAAATAGTTCTGTGTAATATTCACACAACCTCTGCTATTTTAGCGGGAAAAAACATATTTAAGAATTTGAGTATGAAATATTTAGAAAACAAACATCTGTTTCTTTTGCAATAAATCATGCACAATTAAAATTCAGAAAGTCAACAGGGTCAATTTGATTTCATGTTGTTTTACAAAGATGTTGTAATCACAGTTTTCATTATGAACCACAATTTACAAAAGGCAATTTTTTTTCACTAATGTTCTCACCTCTTACTAGCAGCTCAGCTTCTGCAAGTACACTGTCCGCACTCGTCTGAGCACGGCAGCCGTATTTCCCAGCATGCTTCAGGAGGATGCTTCTGATCATCAGGTCTGCTGTGGAGGACTGCTAAATGGAGGGAAAAATAGAAAGTACAAAGGGAAACAGAGAAGTGAGATAAAGAGAGAAATAGACCTCTGTGCAGTGTTTGACACCTGAGCAATGGGCTGCTGCTATAGCCTCTATTGGCTTGTGTGGATTAAGAGATTCCTGTTCAGTTTAAGAGCACGCACGCCATTACTTTCCTCAATCTGCTCTTCTCTGGAAATGAGAAACGCCCCAGGCGAGACTGCGAATAATTCAGGTCTTCAGGCAGCTCTTTAGTACAGGGGCTGATTAAAATTACAGCACATGAATCAGACAGCTGGGTGCTGCGCCACTGTCTGCCACGTACTGTCGTAAGAAATATGTGTTGCTTGTGAGGAATATTCTGGATCCTTCACCTCAAACATATATTAACAAAAGAAAAATGTAGCATTATTTGCCATTCAGAAAACAAAAACTATTTTTGGATTTGGCAGGACAAATGAGTAGTAATGCATTAACACTTAAGCTACTACTATTAACTAATATGGAAACAAGATAAAAGGGGTCCTATTATACTTTTTCATCTTTTCAACTTTAGTTAGTGTGTAATGTTGCTGTTTGAGCATAAAAAAGATCTACAAGGTTACAAAGCTCAAAGTCTCCAAAGGGATATCTTTTATTTAACAATATCCACTTTCCAAGAACTACAACGAACGACTACTTTGGACTACAGCACGTTTTTTTCCGGGTCTTGTGAAGTCATAGGGCCCTATTTTAACTTTCTAAGCGCATGGTCTGAAGCACATGATGCAGGCGCACCTAGGGCGTGTCAATATTGAGTTTAACGATGGAAAAAACGGTCGCCAGACGCACGGTCCACAAAGGTTGTACCTAGTCTCTTAATGAGTCATGGGTGTGTTTTGGGCATAACATGCAATAAACCAATCAGAGTCCCATTTCCCATTTCCTTTAAAAAGCCATGTGCGCTTGCACCATGGCGGATTGCTATTTACATGGCGGAACAAAGACACCCTCAACCTGACGAGTCAGTTTAAATACATGTGTATTGCCACGATTGGTCAAATAATTTGCCAATTTCATTCGTCATTACTGCAAATAGGTAATTCTGATACATGCAATGACTATCCATTATGACATGTAGGCATTTTTATCTTTACACAATAATAATCTTTTACATTCTAGTCCTTTTATTTTTAATATTTGGCATGTGTGTGTGCTGCTACACTACACCCTGTGTTTGTAATAAGCAGTGTGTACGCGTGTTGTGTACCTGCCTATAGGTGCATATTACTAACGTGCCCTTTAAATAACACATAAAATACTGCGCTATTGACTTTAGACTAGGTTTTTGTTGGTCAATGGCACAGTCGTTTTCAGTTCCTCAAAATAGCAACGCACCAACAATGTGCCTGAACACACCTCGTTTTCAGACCAGCACGCCCATGGGAGCACAGATGGGCGCAAGTGCATTTGCCATATATATTTTTGCTATAAAAACACTTGTGTCACGCCTGGCATCGCATTGCGCCGGGTGTATGATAGGGCCCTCAGTATTATGTTGAATATCAAAGTTTTTTTGTGTGTCTATTTGTCAATGAGGGATTTGTGGAAACATTAATTTTTGGATTTTTTGGAGTAAAAGTTATAGTTTTTAGTTTGAAGTAAAAAAGGTAAAATTAGATCCTTGGAGTAAGACCTAATAATTAACTTTGACAAATTATAAAGAATTACAAAATAATTACTAACCGCGTGTCTGAGACGTGAGCAATTATACAGATCACTAGTAGTTTTGAAGAGTGACTAGGTAATAAGGGATGCATTTTATGACTGTAAAGTTTATGGTAACACTTTAGTTTAGGGTCCAATTCTCACTATTAATTAGTTGCATATTATTAGGATGTTTGCTGTAAATTAGTATTTATAAAACTCAAATGAATGCATTATTTCTGGTTCTGTCTAATGATTGAGAAAATAAAGAGTAGAGAATAACTTCCACAATCCACAAACTCTCTCTTTTAACTTATATATTTTTTTTCATTGAAATGAAAATATGCTATGAATATACTAGTAAACTGTGCCTACTCTGGGTGTGTTTGCTGAACAGGCATTTTCTGGGGTTCATGAGAAAATCATATGGTGCAAGTGTCTCATTAAGTATTCATTAACACTAAAAAAGCAACTAAAAGGGAACCGACTGTTAATACATCAAAACTGACATGAAACTGACATTCAAGAATACATGAAAGAGAGGTCAAATCACTTTTATCGTTTGTTTTTTAAAAACATAATTTTTATAATTTTGTATTTCTGTTTTAGTTAGTATATCAGGTTAAGCTAAAGATTCAAATAAGTTTGTTTATTTTTTTTTATTTCACTTAACATTTATTTAATTTCAAGCAATGAAGATTTTTTAATAGTTTTAGTTAACTATTATAACCCTGGTACTTTATTGAATAATGTGTCAAATACTGTTCTTAGTCTTTCCTCCTGACTATGAATTAAATGGGAATTAAATTAAATACAGTTTATTGTGTAACCAAAAACATATAATGCAAAAATAAATAATTCAGTTTACATGCTGTTGATGCACTTCGATGGCAGAATAAACATCAGTTGAGTTCCACAACTCATCCATGAGCACTAGACTAACTCCAAAACCAAAAAACCAAAAAAACAAAAAACAAGTTTAATTCAATTTCAGAGGAATTTTGGAACATTATACAGTAGTGAAGGTTTATTTTCGGCCTAAATTTGAATTTGAAGGTAACAAACAGGACCAAGAATTGTAATTTGAATTTGAAAATTAGGAAGTAGAATTAAAAATGTTTTAATCTCATTTGCATGTTGATTTGGATGAAAGCATCAGCTAATTAAGCACAAAAAGGAACAATAAACGGATGATTTAATCAGGTAATTTTACATGAATTATTCACTAAGCAACCCAAACACCCAGTTAGCTGCTGTGCCAATTAGCAGTTAAACCCATTGTGGGCTAATCAAATATAAAACCTCTAAAACCCAGGCTAACATGGCACATATCTTCCCACATCAGATCACAGTGAATGTTTAACAATGACAGTTTCATGGCAGATTGGTGCTCAGTGCTGCTGTAAAGGGAACCAAATTATGTTGTTAGCTGGAAGGAAGACTTAAATATGCCTATAATCTGATACTGAGAGGACACAAGACAAGTTTAACTTAATTGTGTCAACTGGAGCTGGAGCTGAGGTGTGATCAGGTGTCACATGAATGCATGCATGAGATGAGGTGACTTCATGACAGAGAAGTAAAAAAGCAGTTTATGTTATTGTCAAAGCCAGCCAATCAAATTGCTGAATGCCCTCAAGGAATGGTTGACTAGTTGTTCAGGACCCTACTAGTCTATTAGTGAGTTTGGCAACCCAATGAACGTCATTTAAAAATATGGAGTTTGCCCACAAGGGAAGACCTATAAACAATGACATCATGTTTAGAAATATTTTCCAACTGTCACAGCAGAAATAATATAAACACTACTGGTACAATTTTGAAGAAAAAGCCTCTTATGCTCACCAAGGCTGTATTTATTTGGTTAAAAATACAGTAAAAAACATGAAATAATTTATCAATTTAAAATAACTGTTTTCTATTGTAATATATTTTAAAATGTAATTGATGTCAAAGCTGAATTTTCAGCATCATTACTCCAGTCTTCAGTGTCACATGACAATTCAGAAATAATTCTAATATGCTGATTTGGCGGTCAAGAAACATTTCTTATTATCATCAATGTTGAAAACGTTGCTGCTTAATATTTTTGCGGAAAAAAGAAAAATCAATACTTTTATTCAGCAAGGGCACAATAAATTGATCAAAAGTGACAGTTAATCCATTTAAAATGTTTACAAAAGATTTGCCATCACAGGAATGCATTTCCTTTTAAAATATATTTAAAAAAAAAAAAAAAATGCAGCCTTGGTGAGCATAAGTGACTTCTTATGTTTAAAAACATAAAAATCTGGTAACACTTTAATTTAAAGTGACGTAGTTACACATTACTACACTACTTACTATAGTAATAACAGTAAATTATAAATAATTACAAGTAACTAACCTAAACCAAACCCTAACTGTAACTCTATAGTAAGTACATGTAGTTAATTAATACTACTCAGTACATCTGAGTAAGTACAATGTAATTAAGTCACCTTAAAATAAAGGGTTACACTTTATTTTAAGGTGTCATTGTTACAGTGTAATTATATATTTAAGTACTGAGTAATATTAATTAACTACATACAGTGGCGGGCCGTGCATTTCACCCCTAGGCCTTCATTGGTGTCCTACTTGAATTAATCCACCTCTTAATAAAATCATTATAACGCCACGGCTATTGAGAATGAGAAGGTGACGTAACGATGTTTACTCCGTGTTGCATTTCGGGAAGGCGCCGCCATATTGGGAGGATACGTTATCCGTTGCCATGGTTATTTTGATAGTGAGACCGAGAGAGCAGCATGAGATTTGTTTGAATTTTTGCAATACGGCGCAGTTTCTTGGGGAGAAATGGAGAAGGGGGAAGCGAAAGGAAAAGTGCTCTATCGGGAGAGACTAAATAACACCGCCAAACAGCGTTAAACTGTTTGACATCAACAACATCGACCCGTACGACCTGCCAGCTACAGAATGGACGAAAGACACAGAAACACTAACACCTATCACACACCCTGACATCGTCAATTATCTGGTTTATGGTATCAGTGCCTACACAATGCAAGCATTCAGAAGCTTTAAATCATTAGATGCTTATGAACAATTCTGCTCCGGTTGGGTGCAAGACTTACAAACCTGTAAACTGCGAGAGCTCAGTCATACTTGCCAAAGTAAGGTTGCACTCCACTTTTATTAATGTTTTTTACAGTTCTAATGCTTATTATTGTAGAAAAAATAAATAAAATAAAATTGTTAAATATAATAATATAATTGTAACACGTTTATTGTAAAAAATGAAATTATTTTCGCCTACTGTCATAGACTAGTTAATGTGTTTGGTGATGATCAGGTGATGATTAGGCTGAATGAATGGCAAGCAGATGGGCAATTGCTGCAGACAAAGGGAAATTGGAAATGTAGCATGGAATGAAATGTATGTACAGGTCATGTTATGACTTCTAATGACTTAAGCTTCAGAACGCTTGCATTGTGTAGGCACTGATACTATAAACCAGGTAACTGAGTGAGAGGTGGTAGCGTCATGTCTGTTGTTGATGTAAAGCAGTTTCTCTAAATAACGCTGCTAGGCAGTGTTACTTAGTCTCTCCCGATATAGCACCTTACCTTTCACTTCCTCTTTCTCCATTTCTCCCCAAGAAACTGCGCTGTATCTCAAAAAATGCAAACAAATCTCAAGCTGCTCTCTCTGTTTCACTATCAAAATAACCATGGCAACGGGTAGCGTATCCTCCCAATAGGGTGGCGCCTTCCCGAAATGCAACGCGGAGTGAAAACATTGCGACGTAACTCCTAATTCTCAATAGAAACCATCAATATTATACAACGCAGTATAGCAGGGTGCCACAGCAGTGCCACATACATCATCTTTCCGGGTTTTCCATGCATTTTTGTAGTAGAGTTCTCCGACTATGGAAACCCGCTCCGGCAATTACGTTTTTCCCGTGGATTTGAAATTAACACAAATTGGGAATAATTTAACACACTTTCATGGAAAAATATATAAAAATTTAAGTCAGTGATTCTGATAGTGTTTAGGCCACCACTGACTACATACTATAGGCCCAGGGTTATGGTAGGATTAGGGTTTGGTTGAGGTTTAGTTGCATGCAATTTTGCATAATTTACTGTTATTATTGTGGTAAGTACATGTAACGTAACAAGGACACTGTAAAATAAAGTGTAACCAAACATCTTAATTATTCCAAACTTTTGACCAGTAGTGCAAATGAAAACCCCCACTATTTTTGCCTATTCAAAAGTTTAAAATATTTTTTTTATCAGCTGCTTCCCTCACATTGTTTATTTGTGTACACTGGCACAGTACAACCAGTAGATGTGGTTAAAAAAATTATAATACAAAACTCAAAGCAATTCAAAGCACAACAGACGTCTGTGCATGCAAAATCATGTGTCATGGATGAATTTGTGGCGGCAGAATGCCTGTTGATGCGCTGCAATCAGGGAGTGTTCTCAACCCTGCAGGAAGGGCGGAGAGTGTGTGGAGCCGCTGCTCCTCTGAGACTCCCATAAACATGATGGTGTGATTCACAGTGGGTCTTTCATCATGATGACATACGGTCCTGGCTGACCTTTCACTGGATTGATTCTCACTCCAGTTAAAGCAGGATTTTGTGCAATGTGGCATCTCTAAAATAAGTAACTGTGACTCCATCTGTTCAGGAGCAACAGATTGAAGATAGAGTTATGATACTGTTATCAAAAACTATGTAAGCAGTTAAACACATCTTTAACTCTATTTTATCTTTTTTTGGCCAATTAATGACATTCAAAATATAAGGGTAGGGAAGCGGAGAGAGGGTTTGTCGGCATATTGGGAGTGTGAACCAGATTGGATTATTTACAATATTATCATATGTGTAGTATTAAAAAGATATTTAAAGGTTATCATCAATACCGACCGGTATACTGTGCCATCCCTGATGCCAATAATTTAAAAATCATTAATTAATACTGATATACCATAATGATGATTTATGAAAAAAAGTTTTCAGCTTGAATTAAATCTGATATTATTAACTGCCAATATCAACCAAACTAAGTTTAAATCAAAATGCTGAAATTAAGAGATGCTGATATTAAACTGATATTGCTTTAATATGATTGCTTTTCAATTGAAAAAAGATTTAATATTTCCTACTTCCAATATCAGCCAAAGGAGGTATATACCAATAATTGACAACATGCTAATACTGACAGCTAATATACAACCAAAATATCCAACATAAGCAGATTCGAAAAATATGCATTTACCTAGACTTTTTAAAATATACAAAAACATACATACAATTCACTACCGTTTCCAGCTAAAATGACCAGTAAAACAGTGGCAGTAAAACTCTTAAAACAACTTTCATTCCTTTTCACACAAATTATGATTATAGTGGCAGATTATCAATTAATAAAGACTTATGTGTGTGTGTGGTTCCTTGCACAACACTACGAAATAACCTAAAACGTCTCGGTTACGACTGTAACCTTAGTTCCCCGAGTAGGGAACGAGACGCTGCGTCACCGCTTTGGGAACGCCTCTGCGTGATTGCGTCGTGAAGCACATGTGTAATCAGTCCAATGGAGAGACGGAACGTCATAGGCGGGTGACGTCATCGACCCGGAAGGTATAAAGCATACCGGCAGACAAACGCCGCTAGCTTCTGTGGTAGAGTGAAGCAAGACGCTTTTGCGGGCATGCGGGGAGTATGGCAGGGTGACGCAGCGTCTCGTTCCCTACTCGGGGAACTAAGGTTACAGTCGTAACCGAGACGTTCCCTTTCGAGGGAACTCGAGCTGCGTCACCGCTTTGGGAACGAGAATACCCACGTCCCCATAGGAGCCGGATGCCCGCCTGTGCATTGTCTAAAAGGCGAGCACCCGAGCCCCTGGAGTAATGTCAAGTTCGTAGAACCTCACGAAAGTGAGCGGCGAGGACCACCCCGCCGCCTCACAAATGTCTTGCAGGGAAGCCCCTGCTAGGAATGCCCGAGAGGCAGCCATACCCCTAGTCGAGTGTGCCCGGACAGCCAAAGGGAAAGGCTGCCCGACCACCTCGTAAGCAAGTGAAATAGCCTCAACTATCCACTTGCTCATCCTCTGCTTAGAAACCGGACCCCCTCTCGAGGGTGGACCGTAACACACAAACAACTGTTCCGATTTTCTCCACAGGGCAGCTCTGTGGACATAAGCGTCTAGTGCGCGAACAGGGCAAAGCAGATTAGATCTTTCCTGGTCAGACGTCAGAAAGGGAGGTGGACAAAAGGCCATAAGTACTATGGGTCTCACAGTATTAGTGGGAACCTTAGGAACGTACCCCGGTCTGGGGTGCAGAAAAGCTTTAGCCATACCGGGAGCAAATTCCAAGCACGAGGGTGCCACAGAGAGGGCTTGTAAGTCCCCTATTCTTTTTAAGGAAGAGATAGCCAGCAACAAGATGGTCTTTAAGGTGAGGAGTTTCTCAGAAATTTCTTCAATGGGCTCGAAGGGAGCCTGAGAAAGGCCCTGAAGGACAATAGCTAAGTCCCAGGCCGGCACCCTGGTGCGTACTGCGGGCCTCAGTCTGATAGTGCCACGGAGGAAACGAGTAACTAGGGGGTGTCGCCCGAGGGTAACACCATCGAAAGGAGAGTGGTAAGCTGCTAAGGCCGCCACGTACACCTTCAAAGTGGAGGGAGCTAACCCAGCGGAGAATTTCTCCTGCAGGAACTCCAGCACCGCGCTCGCAGGGCAGTTTACTGGATCCCACAGGCGATCTCTACACCATAAGGTGAAGAGTCTCCATTTCAATGCGTACAGTTTCCTCGTGGAGGGAGCTCTAGAGTGTAGGATGGTCTCCACAACCTCGGTTGAGAGACCGGAGCTTAGGAGCTGGGCCCCCTCAGAGGCCAAGCCCACAGATTCCACAGCTCTGGGCGTGGGTGCAGGAAGGCACCGCCCGACTGAGAGAGCAGGTCCCTCCTGCACGGAATCTCCAGGGGAGAGCCGTTGAGGAGCGACACAATGTCCGAGAACCAAACCCGGGCTGGCCAGAACGGAGCCACTAGGAGCAGATGGGCCCCGTCCCGACGAACTCTCTCTAGAACTCCCGGAAGCAGAGCGATCGGGGGGAAAGCGTACAGGGGCAGCCTCGGCCACTCCTGTACCATGGCGTCCAGTCCCAAGGGAGCTGGAGGAGTTAGAGCAAACCATAGACGACAATGAGTGTTGTCTTGAGTGGCGAACAGATCTACTTCTGCTCTGCCAAATTCTTGCCAGAGGAGCTCCACCACCTCGGTGTGGAGTCTCCACTCCCCGGGCCTCGGCCCCTGCCTCGACAGGATGTCTGCTTCCGTATTCAGGCGCCCTGGGATGTAGATTGCCCTGATTGAGAGCAATTTCCCCAGGGCCCACAGGAGGATTTGACGAGTCAGCTTGTACAAAGGGCGAGACCTCAAACCCCCCTGGTGATTTATATAGGAGACCACCGATGTGTTGTCTGTGCGAACTAGAACATGATGGCCCCTGAGATACGGCAGGAAATGTCTCAGAGCCTGGAACACAGCAAGCATTTCCAGGCAATTTATGTGCAACGCACAATGAGCGTCCTGCCATAGGCCCTGGGCCGAGCGACCACTCATGGTCGCCCCCCAACCCGTAAGGGAGGCATCCGTGGTCAGAGTGACCCGCTGGCACGGTGCCCCCAGTAACGGGCCTTGGGCTAGAAACCGAGGGTCCTTCCACATGACTAAGGCGCGGAGGCATCGCCGCGTTACCTTGATCACGCGAAAGGGATTTCCCCTCGGGGAAAAACCCTTGGTCTTGAGCCACCACTGTAAAGGTCTCATGTACAACAGGCCACGAGGAATGACGTTGGACGCTGCTGCCATCAGGCCTAACAGTCTCTGATACTGTTTGACAGTGAGTGGCTGGTCTAGTTTCACCCCTTTCACCGCTGAGAGAATCGATCCTACGCGAGGCTCTGATAGACGGGCCTGCATCAGGATCGAATTCCAACACACACCCAGATACGTTATTCTCTGCTTTTTACTGGAGAAAGAACGCTCTTCTTGAGGTTGAGCCTCAGCCCTAACCTCTTCATGTGCGCGAGAACAACATCTCGATGTTGAACCGCCAGACGTGCTGACTGAGCCAAAATCAGCCAGTCGTCGATATAATTGAGAATGCGGATCCCCTGCATACGCAAGGGGGCTAATGCCGCGTCTACACACTTGGTGAAGGTGCGGGGTGATAAGGCTAGACCGAAGGGAAGCACCCGATATTGGTACGCTTGTCCCCCAAAAGCGAACCTCAGGTACTTCCTGTGCTGCGGAAGGATGGAGATGTGGAAGTAAGCATCTTTGAGATCTATCGTGACAAACCAGTCCTCGGACCTGATCTGGTACACGATATGTTTGAGTGTAAGCATCTTGAACCTGAACTTTACCACTGCGCGATTCAGCGAGCGCAGGTCCAAAATGGGGCGCAACCCCCCATCCTTTTTTGGCACTATAAAATAGCGACTGTAGAAACCTGACTCCCTGTCGGAGAGAGGAACCTTCTCTATGGCCCCCTTCCGTAGGAGGGTCTGGACTTCTTGAGTCATAACCAGAGCCTGCTCGGGGCCCACCAAGGTAGGTAGGACCCCTTTGAAACTGGGTGGACGACACCTGAACTGGATGGCGTACCCAGATCTTATTATCTGCAGGACCCAACGAGATATATTTGGCAGTTTTTCCCATTCTGGCAAAAAATCTACTAGGGGTACCAGTCCCTCGAGACTGGCCTCTGGTATACTGAGTGCTGGGAGCACAGCGCCCTGAAGCGGATGACCGGCAGGGAACGGCTGACTCGACAGCGCCACCTCCTTGTCTGGAGGACGCGGGCCATCCTCGGATGACTCGCGAGGGCCTTCCACGCCCCGGCACTCGGGCGGGGTTAGTGGAGAGACCCTGTGAGGGTACCGGAACAGGACGGGCACCGTATGCTGAGGTGAACACCGCCTGTTCCCGAAGGGGGAAACCCTCACTGCCCTGGGCCCACTGGCGTCAGGGCCTCTTAGACGCAGCCTTTCTAGAGATAAGAACAGTCCGCAGATCTGCTCTACCCCTAGAGGGCTGCGTCTGAGGGTGTCGCCCACCGCCCCACCCTTTCTGAGGGGGAGTACGAGTGGCCACACTTTGTTTCTGTTGCGCCCGGTGTACGGAGCTCGTACTCGGTGTCTGCTGCTCCCGCACAGCAGCAGACGAGGCCTGGGGTTTTCTCGGGAGGAGCTGCTTCAGCGCCGCAGATTGTTTCTTTGCCTCCTGAAACCTGTCGGTGACGGTTGTGACCGCGTCACCGAACAGGCCGTCAGGAGACAGCGGCGCATCAAGCAGAAAGCTCTTATCTCTCTCCCGAATCTCAGTCAGATTCAGCCACAGATGCCTCTCCGTAGCCACCAGGGCTGCCATAGAACGGCCTATAGATTTGGCCGTCTCCTTGGTGGCTCGGAGAGCTAAATCTGCTGAAGATCGGAGCTCATTAACTAAATCTGCTCCGATCTCCTGGCTGGACCCCAGGTCTCTTAGCAGGTCGGCCTGGTATGCCTGCACGATGGCCATAGTGTGCAGACACGCGGCGGCCTGACCCGCTGCCGAGTACGCCTTGCCCACCAAAGAGGATGTGGTTCTTAACGGTTTGGTGGGCAAGGTCGGAGTTTTAATGGCCGATGCCGACTGAGGAGAGAGATGGCTCGCGAGCGTCTCCTCCACCTTCGGCATCGGACCATACCCATGCTTCTTCAGCCCCTGTATGTTGCTATACACTGACGTTTGGGGGCTGAAGACACGAGAGGACATGGGCCGCTTCCACGTTCTCGACACCTCAGTGTGGAGATCCGTGAAAAACGGTAAACTCCGACGTGGAGGCTGGGCAGAGCGTGAGGGGAGAAAGCGCTCGTCCAAACGGCTCTTGGACGAGACGCTCTCTTGATTTTCTTGTGGCCAGTCAATGTTTAGTTTGGCCACCGCTCTGCACAGAACCTCCAACAGCTCCTCACCAGCAGGGGATTGAAGTGGCGAGTCTTCAACCCCCGCGTCAACGCTGCAAATATCGATCTCATCAGAGCTCGATAAAAGCAGCGCTGAGGCTGCCCCCTGGGTGGGAGAAACCGCAGGGCGGGCTCCCGAACCCAGAGAGGCAGCACTGGATCTGCCAGGTGAGGGCAGAGAAAGGGCTGGGCCCGTCTCTAACCCCTCTGACAGATCCATTTGCGAACCCCACGACATAAGCTGCCGCTGTGCCTCAGCAACAGCGGGGCCTGTGCCGCGGGGAACGCGAACCGGGACACCCTCCTCAAAAAGTGCCCGGCGGGATCGCAGCACTCTCATAGGCAAAGCCTCACAATGCTCACAGCCGGCCCCCTCGAGAGCCGACTGAGCGTGCTGTTCACCCAAACAAACAACGCACATCAAGTGTGTATCCCCGCTCGTGATGTGACGAGAGCAGGGAGGAACACACCTTCTGTAACGCTGTTCGCTCGCCATAGTGTCTCTTTAAATGTCAGTGTGTATGCAACTTGAAATAGAACGAGAAAAGTCTGAACTCAGACACAAAACACAAATCTGACAATGACAATACACAGAGCGCTTGCTGAAAGCAACAGAAGCTAGCGGCGTTTGTCTGCCGGTATGCTTTATACCTTCCGGGTCGATGACGTCACCCGCCTATGACGTTCCGTCTCTCCATTGGACTGATTACACATGTGCTTCACGACGCAATCACGCAGAGGCGTTCCCAAAGCGGTGACGCAGCTCGAGTTCCCTCGAAAGGGAAACACTTTTACCATAGTGCATAAAACTAAAACATTTTGACCGTTTTACAGGTATTTTTTTACCCAATGAGCCTGTAGTTTCACTTGGCATCAAATGTTTACATATTATCTTCTTCTAAAATCGGCCTAATAAATTAAAATATATATATATTTGCAAATAAATAAAAAAGCTATTATTGACCAATACTGATATGCCACTGAAATATTAGAAGAAAAAAAAAATATATATTATTTGATTTTTTAAAAAAAGTTGTAACATTAGCTGCTTTGGCCAAATCATTTACAGTATTACGTGAGTAGTTCACTTTAAAATGAAAATTACCCCATGATTTACTCACCCTCAAGCCATCCTAGGTGTATATGACATTCTTATTTCATTTATGATGGATGGATGCTCTTTTTTGTGCTTCAAACTCATGGGCCCCGTCACTGCCATTATAAAGCTTGGAAGCATCAGGATATTTATTAATATAACTTCGATTTTGTTCATCATAAAGATGAAAGTCATATACACCTAGGATGACTTGAGGGTGAGTAAATCACGGGGTAATTTTCATTTTAAAGTGAACTACTCTTTTAAGTCCATGCCAATAATTTACAAAATATTAATACTGACTGTTACCAATAGACCACACACAGGTAAATCAGTAATCACTGATATATTGTGCATTAATAATAACACAGTGTAAGTAATATTACTATCCACAATACACCAAACAATACCAACCAGATAACCACCAAACATATATTTCCCATTCAGTCAGTCACATTCATCGTTACGTCGATACTGACATATTGGGATCCAAGATTGGCCCTCAATACGTCATTATCGACGTAACGTCTCCGTTCCCTCCTTCAGGGAACGAGGGTTACATCAGTAACCGAGATGGTCACCTACAGCATCAGCACAAGTACACAGTGGCACATCTGTGGTGAAGCCGCTTACTGTTTGAATGTACTCAAAGTGACTGCCCTCCTGCTGGGTGTTGAGCGGTTGGTTGTTGAGCAGCCAGAGGAAGGACACGTCCAGCGAGGGGTCATGAGTGACTTTACAGCTGAGCACCACACTCTCTCCCACCGTCACCTCCACCCGGATGGGGCTCAACTCCACCCGCATGGGCTCTGAAACATAAATGTCATTCAGTAATCAGAACAAAATAACCATATGACACTGAAGAACATCTGCAGCTATGCCAACCACTCTGAACACAGTCACTAAACACCACAGCATTTGGGAAACGAGTGACTGGAATCATTGAACTACACTGAAATTTATAATTGACTTTTGAGAAAGACAAGTTCATCCTCCAGAATTTCAGACCTTGACAAACAGAAGATATGTAACAGTTAAACGTATTGATACTGGGCCTTATTTTTTTTGCGTGAACTGTTTTTAAAATCATTCCTACATAAATAGTTGCATTGCATTTTATTGTATTATTTACTATAAATTATTATTTTGATTTGTTTTAGTTTACTACTTGTGTTTTATGAATGACATATGCTTATGCAGTGTCATCAAAGATAAACAATTAGAAACAACAATTATGAAAAAAACAATATTAAAGACAACATAATTCAAAACTGATCATTTTCTTAAGTGAGCATTATTCTAAAGGGAAACATTTCTGTATATAAAAACGTCTCGGTTACGTATGTAACCCTCGTTCCCTGAAGGAGGGAACAGAGACGTACGTCGGAACTGACCGACGAATTGGGGATCGTTTTCAGAGACCAATCTACTTTGAGTGTTTTAAAACGAGCCAATGAACATTGGCATGCGGTTCATGCATTCCATGCTCCTCCCCGCAGCGCGGGTATAAATAAGTAAGTGGAAGCACTGCATCTTTGCTTTTCCGCTGAGCAGCCGAACTGGTGACTCGGCTGTTCAGCGGAGGTACAGCACCTGTTGCGACGGGACGTACGTCTCCGTTTCCTCCTTCAGGGAACGAGGGTTACATACGTACCCGAGACGTTCCCTTTCAGTCGGTCACGTTCGGCGTATGTCGGAACTGACAGACGAATTGGGGGTCCTACCAACACGCCACAGGCGCTGGCCCTTCCAGTGCTCTGCTTGAGCTCCCTGGACCACCCATATGTTGGAGCGGGATGTCAGGGCTCTAAGCAGAGAAAGTCAGTCACTGCTGTTCTGCAAGATCCACTCAGTGTGACTATTGGATAACGCTGGGAAAGCGTGCCAGTCTCGAGAGATGGAATGCTGCGGAGCCACATCCTTTAATGGAAGGAGAGGTGACAGATTACACATAAGGACTAACCTAGCAGGGTAGTGCAACATATGGCAGTCTCTGAGGTGGTTCCAACCTGGTCCCAGGGGGGAAATAACACCTCCAGAGATGACAGAGCGGGCTCTGTCAAGGGAAAGACACAGGGCTGGCCGAGTAGGGTAGCTGGTACCGTGGAGGAATACACATATGGGGTTGCCGTAGGAACCGCTACATATGGATACCCAGCTTACACACACGTTCCACATGCATATGGGTGTAAGCCTGGCGTCAGACGGCCGCAAAAAAAAATATTCTCCCCCCAGAACGGGTACTTCACGCTACTGGCCACTGTGGGCGAGTACACGGGAAGATACCGGCTCTACACGGAGGCTACAGAATCTAGCGAACGTGTTAGGTGTCGCCCAGCCCGCAGCTCTACATATATCTGTCAGCGAGGTGCCTTGAGCCAGCGCCCAGGAGGAGGCCACACTCCTAGTTGAGTGTGCTCGCAACCCGAATGGGCAAGGCACGTCTTGGGACTGGTAGGCCAAGACGATAGCATCCACAATCCAGTGGGTTAACCTCTGCTTGAAGACAGCCTTTCCCTTCTGCTGGCCTCCGTAACAGACGAAGAGCTGCTCTGAGGTCCTAAAGCTTTGAGTTCGGTCCACGTAGGCGCAAAGAACAGAGAAAAGCTATGGCTGGGTCTGCCTCCTCCGAAGGCAGCGCTTGCAGGTTCACCACCTGGTCCCGAAAGGGAGTGGTGGGAACCTTGGGCACGTATCCGGGCACGATTCTAGGCACTATTCGCTGACCGAAAGTGCGTGCAGGTCCCCTACCCTCTTAATAGAGGCCAATGCCGTCAAGAGAACTTTCTTCATGGACAGGATTTTTAGCTCTATAGACTGCAAAGGCTCAAAGGGAGGACTCTGAAGTGCCTTGAGCACCAGAGCTAAGTCCCAAGAGGGTACCAAGTTTGGACGAGGAATCCTCCTCGCACCTCTGAGGAACCTGACGATTAGGTCTTCCAGGCAGGAAGAGCACCATTCAACAAACAGGTTCCACTTCAACACATAGAGGTGCCTCGTAGAGGGAGCTCTAGCAGAAGAGATGGTGTCTACCACCGCTTGTGGCAGGCCACCTAGAACCATAGTGCCAGAGTCCTCAGAGGAATGGGCCAGGGAGGGGCTGTCGTGATGAGTGTTAGTTCGGGGAACCAGGTCCGGTTGGGCCAGTAGGACGCAACTAACAAGACCTGCTCCTCGTCCTCCCTGACTTTGCACAGGGTCTGTGCAAGAAGGCTCACTGGGGGAAACGCATACTTGTGCAGGTCCCGGGGCCAGCTGTGCGCCAGTGCATCCGTGCCCAGGGTGCCCCCGGTCAGGGAATAGTACAACTGGCAATGGGTCGAGTCCGGAGAGGCAAACAGGTCTACCTGTGCGGCTCCGAAAAGATCCCATATCAGTGAGGCGCGCAGTCTGGTTGACCGAATCCACCTCCATACTGAGATAAGAGATCCTCTGCGTGGGGCAGAGTATGCTCTTCTCCCGGGTTGACCCGAAGTCCCAACAGGCTGAGGTGACTGAGCACCAGGTCCCTGTGCAACAGGGACAGCCCGAATGGGAGGACTTTTGTCCTTCAGGTTGATCGCTGCAAACCAACCTTGGGGACGGATGCATTTGAACTGCGTTTCTGCGTTAACATCTTGAACGGGAGCTTATGCAGGGCCAGATTCATGACATGCAGGTCCAAGATTGGCCGTAACCCACCCCCATTCTTGGGTACAATGAAGTAGGGGCTGTAGAACCCCGACCTCATATCGGCTGGAGGAACTGGCTCGACCGCGTCCTTCGCCAGTAGGACATCGATCTCTGACTGCAAGACATGGGCATCGCTGCTCGGCATGGAGGTGAAGAGGATGCCCTTGTACTTGGGAGGCCGGCGAGCGAACTGAATCGCGTAGCTGAGTCTAATGGTACAGATGAGCCAGCCAGACGGCCTGGGGAACTCTAGCCAGGCCCCCAGAGACCGAACAAGCGGGACCAACGGCACCACAGATGTACCCGGGGTGGGGCAGCGAGGTGGAACACACAGACCCGACTTGGGAGGCCCGGAGGCAGCCCTTAGTGTTGTCTGAATATTCCAGGGTGGGGCAGAGTGTGGGTGAGAAGGCCTGGTGGCATCCTCGAGCCGCACATTGCTGCCCCCTGGTGAAGGGAGGGGAGGAAAGGAGTGACAAGGCCCTTTTTTGGGCTCAGGGAGGGAGGGAACTGCTCTGAGAATGTGGGTACCGCTGGACTCCGGGGAGCCAGTGGCAGAACGGGAACCAACAAAAATATTCTCCCCCTGGTCCTCCTTCGGGGGAGGGAGGGGTGCGGACACCACCTTCCCGGGAGCAGCTCCTCTTCTCCCTGGGTTACCCGTCTCAGGGCCGCTTGCCCTTGCGCTTGTGAGCGGACTTCACGGGACCTTTGACAGGTTGGGCACCTCCCTTACGCCGGCCACCTGCTGCCCGGGTGGAGGCTGCTGCTTGGGCTTAGCAGGGGCGGAGGCAGATGCAGGGGGACGTCCTCAGCGACTAGCAGGCGCAGGCACTGCGGCCAATGACTGGGTGGAGACAGCAGCTGGTCGTCGGAGCAGGATATTTTTAAATCACCTCCGTCTGCTTCTGGGCCACCAATAACTGCTGTGTGAAGCTCTCAGAAGTGTCGCCCCTATCTGTCAGGTCAGCCTGACAGATAGGGGCTTTGAGGAACCGAGCTTGTCGGGCTCACACATACCTGCCAGGTTAGCCTCAGGTGGCGTTCCTGGACCACTAGTGTGGACATTGCCCGTCCCAGGGAGCGTGCAGTGACTTCCGTTGCCCAGAGAGCGAGGTCCGTCACCGCACGCACTTCCTGCACAACCCCTGGGTCGGAACTACCCTCCTGTATTAAGAGTGCAGGACAGAGGTGGCCTGCCAGTGGCACTGCCACCCCACCAACGAGGGTAGTGAGAGAGGGGAAAACTTATACAGATTATGGCCCTTTTGGCGTTCCATATTTTTGGCACCAAATAGTTCCACACTGCTAATTTTTCCCAATGCACATCCGGGGAAAAAGGCACGGGGGCAGGCAAGGCGATTTACGCGTTGCACTACCCTTCAGCCACCCGGCAAAGCATGTCAACTCTGAATCTGATTCAGCATGAGCACACACTATTATAGTGGGAAACTCAGCCTCATCTGCATTTTCAGCACATAACAGCCCTCTCTCCGATGCAGCAATTGACATCTGTCCTCTGCCAGAGCCCCAAATGAGCCCCCAATTTTTTTTTTAAAAAGGACCAGCAATCCCATCTGTAAGCTACCAGCAGGCATGTGAGACAGTGAACGTGGCCGTCAGATTCGACGGCACACGCCGCTGAGCGCTCAAGCCCCTATGAAAAAGGCAAGACGAACAACGCGCCGACGTGGTCATGTTCTCATTAGAGAACATGATCCACCCACAAACACAGTCTCAGCATGCGATGCGATAGAGGAGTGGGGGGCCAGAGGAGATGTAACCGGTGGGAAAAGCCCCACTGTAATCCTCAGGTCACCAAGGCTTATTAGCCGAAGTAGCCCTTTTCTGGTGCACCAGAAAAGGAACTAGGTCAGGGAATAGGTGAAGGGACTCAACCCCGTTTGAGGTTTCATAGTCTCGACCGCGCATCTAGAGCGCGAGTGACGCGCTGGGTTTCCGTGACAACCTGCCCTGTCAGCCGGCCACTCGACGGCACACTGAGAGAACATAGATCACTCACGAACGCTATGTGAGAGAGATCATGGCCATCAAATGAGGACAGGAAACAACCGCATCCAGAAACACACGGCTTGAATGACATCTTGAAAAAGACGCAGGGTCAAACCATGTAAGCTCTTTTAGAGGAAACGCTCTCACAGTGCTGAAGCACACAGGGGAACAGCCGCGGCTCACAGCAGTTCGAAAGTGCAAGCCTGCTGTGAGCACTCAAACTCATTGAAGATGCCCAGCTCTGAGCTGTGAAAACAGCTGTTTGTTCGTCAACGCGACCACCGCTGAACGTGCTATATCGCCCGCACCAGATCCAGGGGCGTCAACTCCAAAGGAAGACTTGTAGTAACACTCTTCATAGAAAACAACACTGGAAACCACAGCAATTGTTCGGCTCCGAAGCAGAAAGCAAAGATGCGGTGCTTCCACTTCCTTATTTATACCCGCGCTGCGGGGAGGAGCGTGGAATGTGTGAACCGCATGCCAATGTTCATTGGCTCATTTTAAAACACTCGAAGCAGATTGGTCTCTGAAAACGATCCCCAATTTGTCGGTCAGTTCTGACGTACGTCAAACTTGACCGACTGAAAGGGAACCTGAAAACACTTCACAACAAGGTTCTGTTTGTTTACATTAGTTATACTTAACATAAAATAACAATGCAAAATAATTCTAAAGCATTTATTAATCTTAGTTAATTTGTTAATTTCAACAAAATCAAAAGTTGTATCTGTTAATATTATTTAATGGACATGTGCTAATATGAACTAACAATGAATAGTTGTATTTTTATTATAACATTAACAAATATTAATAAATACTGTAACAAATGCATTAGTTAATGCATTAACTAACGTTAACTAATGAGACCTTTTCTCTGCCTCTAAAGGGCATTATTCACCCATAGCATCCACTATCCAATCAAATTCTGTTATTTCACTTGGAATAACCAAGTGAATGTGTGTTATTTCACACATGACATAAAATAAATGTTAGCTGTGCAGTATATGCTGTGTACTTTTTAAAATGGAAAAAAAAAACATACATTATAAAATGAAAAATGTTTCAGTACTGTGCTACTTTGTCATATCATCTCATTACGTTTTATATTTGAAGACTGTCCAATTACCATTGGAAATAATTATGATTATTTAGCATTTCTCATTTATATTTGTATAAAAATGTCTAAACCTTTAGTGTTCAGATCAAATAATGAGTTAAGAAAGAGATGTTAAAAATTATCTGGATTATTATTTGTCATTTGTCATAGAAGTGGAAGGTTATGTTAAGCGCATTGCATTGTGGGCTATAGTGTCCAGCATAGTGTGCTCTGTTGTATACTAGGGATGGGCATGTGTACCCAAGTTTTTTATATATATATATATATATATATATATATATATATATATATATATAGAGAGAGAGAGAGAGAGAGAGAGAAAGAGAGAGAGAGTTCTAAAGACATAGTTCTAAAAAATGTTCTAAATCTAAAAGGATAATGAAGTCCACACCATAAACGATAATGGCACACAGAAAATATATTGTTGGAATCACCTTCAGAATTAGGATGATGAACGATAAAACATTGACAGCCAATCAGAACCAATTCTACTTTAAGAGAGCAAGAATTTAAAGCGGCAGACAACCATAACTGCAGCGCACGCTTAGAATAATAAGAACAATATCATACAATGGTATGGACACTATTAGAGTTATCATTATAGTGATCTTTAGTTATTGTTCTTGGTGTGAACTGGCCCTTACGACCTTGGACAATGGACATTTTTAGCCTGCAGAATTTCGCTAATGTGATCGCACCTTATACCTTTCACATAGTCTGTTTATCTTTGAAAATGATCTACCTCAGACTTACAATGTGTTATGAAATGGTGATTCTGCCCATAACATACATTTGTATCTCTAGGGTTCCCTTCAACAAATACTCACATATGCCAACAGTGATAAAATCAAGACAATCTGTCCCATGTCTTCCAGTAATTATCTGTTTTCTTGGTAAAGAACAACCATCTGTCCTAGGAGACAGTAGAAGCTCTTGTGTGAGTAGATTCTTGAGCGGGCAAAACAAACATCTTCACGCCTGATATGTTGAAATGAACAATTCTTCCATCCAGCTCAGTCAGCCGGCAGTCTGTTTGCTCTTGTGGTTACCCACGGGCTGGGGTTAGGCTGATGGGGTGGGGGCTGGGGGTTGATGAAGGTCTCTTACCTTTCACCAGAAGCACGGTTGTCAACTCCGCTGATCCGAACTGGTTTTCCGCGCGGCACACATAGCTTCCCTCATCCGAGCGGCTGGAGTTAATGATGCGGAGGGTGTTGTTCCGAAGCAGTATGATCCTGTTAAAAATGGAGAATTAATTTGCCAGAGGAAATATTTACCCACTTCTTTAAGGTGAAATAAACAAATAAGCCTAAAATGAAAGTTATGGCTACATAAACTAATCAGCATGTACCTGTAGTGAAAATATAATATTTATTTCTAAATATCTAATGAAATATACCAAAATTACCACAGTATTGCAAAATATAATATTTATTTCTAAATATCTAATGAAATATACCAAAATTACCACAGTATTGCCAAAAGTATTGGGGCACCCCTCCAAATCATTGAATCCAGGTGTTCCAATCACTTCCATGGCCACAGGTGTATAAAATCAAGCACCTAGGCATGCAGACTGCTTCTACAAACATTTGTAAAAGAATTGGTCGCTCTCAGGAGCTCAGTGAATTCAAGAGTGGTACCGTGATAGATTGCCACCTGTGCAATAAGTCCATTCATGAAATTTCCTCACTACTAAATATTCCACGTTCAACTGTTAGTGGTATTATAAGTGGATTCATTCAAGCCTTACATCCCCAAGTGCAATGCAAAGCGTAAAGCACGCCGCCACTGGACTCTAGAGCAGTGGAGATGTGTTCTCTAGAGTGACAAATCACGCTTCTCTGTCTGGCAGTCCAATGGAGTTTGGGTTTGGCGGTTGCCAGGAGAACGGTACTTGCCTGACTGCATTGTGCCAAGTGTAAAGTTTGATGGAGGGGGGTTATGGTGTGGGGTTGTTTTTCAGGGGTTGGGCTTGGCCCCGTAATTCCAGTGAAAGGAACTCTTAATGCTTCAGCATACCAAGACACTTTGGACAATTTCATGCTACCAACTTTGTGGGAACAGTTTGGGAATGGCCCCTTCCTGTTCAAACATTACTGCGCACCAGTGCACATAAAGACATGGATGAGCGAGTTTGGTGTGGAGGAACTTGACTGGCCTGCACAGAGTCCTGACCTCAACACCTTTGGGATGAATTAGAGTGACCAACATCAAATGCGCTTCTAGAAAAATGGTCAAAAAATTCCATAAACACACTCCTAAACCTTGTGGAAATCCTTCCTAGAAGAGTTGAAGCTGTTATAGCTGCAAAGGGTTGGCCAACTCCATATTAAACCCTACGGATTAACAATGGGATGTCATTAAAGTTGTGCATGTAAAGGCAGGCGTCCCAAAACTTTTGGCAACATAGTGTACTTCACAGTACCATGTAAATATGGTAACAATTTAGTACCATGATATAGAGTGGACCCCAGAACAATTTTGAACAAAATATATATTGCAAACAAACCGTGCTTGTGCCATAATAAAAAATAAATCCCACTTGTTTTGATATTTTGTTATATAATGTATACACATTTTTAGTTGTGCCTTAAGTATCATACTACTTTTTGGGGTCATTTTGTATCAACAAACTACGGTGGCTGAGAGAGCTCAACGCGCTGCAACTGAAGAAAACACATGCAAATAGAAAAAACACCAGCAAATAAAGAAAACATTTTCATCAGTTTGACAACATATGTGCTGCAAAAGTTCACAACACAACCAAATAAAAAACACGCTGCAAATACTAACAACAAAACAGTACACATACGATCAGGATGTTAAAATAAACAAAAAAACTCACCTTTCAGGTCATCGACCACACCACAGAAGAAACACTGAACAATAAGCGGTCCCAGCCATTTTATTAATTAACCATTTTTTATTGAAATCCCAGTCAATTATTCACTGCAGAAAGTGAAACTAAAAACTGAACGATGAGAGCTGAATATGTTCTGATAACGGTATATAACTTTAATGTATTTTCTTAATATTTCTCTTGTGGCCCATATGTAGCCTAGTGAAAAAAAATAGAAGAGATGTAGGCTATTTCGTGTTAAGTTGCTTTTTTTTTTAACTGAGGAGTTAATCGCGGTTATGTGGTGATGTGCTATGATGCAAATTAATTAATATAGTATTAATTTAATTATAAAAGTAGCCTAATAATAATCATCATCATCATCATTTAGATAATCGCAGAGGGGGGATTGAGATCGCCAGGCCTGGTTTTGCAGCGCGTTTCTGTCTTTGGTTGTGTTGTATTTGCAGCACGTTTCTGTCTTTGGTTGTGTTGTGAACGTTTGCAGCACGTTTCTGTCTTTGGTTGTGTTGTGAACGTTTGCAGCACGTTTCTGTCTTTGGTTGTGCTGTGAACGTTTGCAGCACATTTCTGTCTTTGGTTTTGTTGTATTTGCAGTGCGTTTCTGTATTTGCTTGTGTTGTGAACGTTTGCAGCACGTTTCTGTCTTTGGTTGTGTTGTGAACGTTTGCAGCACGTTTCTGTCTTTGGTTTTGTTGTATTTACAGTGCGTTTCTGTCTTTGGTTGTGTTGTGAACGTTTGCAGCACGTTTCTGTCTTTGGTTTTGTTGTATTTACAGTGCGTTTCTGTCTTTGGTTGTGTTGTGAACGTTTGCAGCACGTTTCTGTCTTTGATTGTGTTGTGAACGTTTGCAGCACGTTTCTGTCTTTGGTTTTGTTGTATTTACAGTGCGTTTCTGTCTTTGGTTGTGTTGTGAACGTTTGCAGCACGTTTCTGTCTTTGGTTGTGTTGTGAACGTTTGCAGCACATTTCTGTATTTGCTTGTGTTGTGAACGTTTGCAGCACGTTTCTGTCTTTGATTGTGTTGTGAACGTTTGCAGCACGTTTCTGTCTTTGGTTTTGTTGTATTTGCAGTGCGTTTCTGTATTTGCTTGTGTTGTGAACGTTTGCAGCACGTTTCTGTCTTTGGTTTTGTTGTATTTGCAGTGCGTTTCTGTATTTGCTTGTGTTGTGAACGTTTGCAGCACGTTTCTGTCTTTGGTTTTGTTGTATTTGCAGTGCGTTTCTGTATTTGCTTGTGTTGTGAACGTTTGCAGCACGTTTCTGTCTTTGGTTTTGTTGTATTTGCAGTGCGTTTCTGTATTTGCTTGTGTTGTGAACGTTTGCAGCACGTTTCTGTCTTTGGTTTTGTTGTATTTGCAGTGCGTTTCTGTATTTGCTTGTGTTGTGAACGTTTGCAGCACGTTTCTGTCTTTGGTTTTGTTGTGAATTTTTGCAGCGCGTTTCTGTATTTGCTTGTGCTGTGAACGTTTGCAGCACGTGTTGTCAAACTGATGAAGATGTTTTCTTAATTTGCTGGTGTTTTTTCTATTTGCATGTTTTCTTCAGTTGCAGCGCGTTGAGCTCTCTCGGCCACCGTAACAAACCATGGTATTGCCATATATCATAGTACCATGGCACCATCATAGTCCTTTATTAAGGCACTAGGCAAACATTTTAGATTTTAGTATTCTGAAGTTCTGAATGTAATTGTAAATATGTCATGAGAAACACAAACTTGTAAATAGTATATACAAATAAAGTCTACAAAATGTTCAAGATTCGGGTTATGTAAAAAAGCAGACAAAAATGGTTGAACTTGAAGTGAACTGATAAAAAGTAGTCCTACTTACACTCTATGAACAAGTCTTGTCCTTCATTGTTATTTTAACATCAAGATTTAAAGATAGTGTTGTCAATAGAGTCATTTAAAATGTTAATTGACTGATATTATCTGAGGATTAGTACGTTGATGGCTATCAAAAGACATTAGCCAATTAATTGTTCAAAGCAATGAAAGGGCAGTTAATTATAACAATTAAAAGATGTAAAAGTATGGATAAAATCCATTTATATCATTTAGCTTAAGCTTAAGTCACAGGCGGGTCTTAAAGAGAAATAGCTGGAGTTGGTAAGGACAGAATGCCCTGATGATTAACATGCTCGCCCAAGTATATGGCACGTCAAACGGCCTTAATCGGAATACCGTTAATTTGAGTGGAAGTCAAGATGAGATATACTCCTAATGACATTCCATTCTTTCAGAAACCAAGAGAGAGCAGGAAGGCAAATTAAATTTAACAGAGATAACTAGAGTCTTGCTTTTATCTTATCGCTCACTCTCATTCACTGTTCTGAGAGCAGTTTCAGAGAGCACCTCTGTACTGCCCTCATATAATGAATTAACTACAGACAAAGAGAGAAATCATTTCTTGTCTGAGGTCCAGGGAAACACAATGGAGCGATTAAAAAAAAAAAGACTAAAGAAACTACTTGGGAACTTCAGCACATGAGCAACAAGGTCTCAAAAAGCCATCACCTGATCTGTCACAAAAAAAAGTTGTTATCATCTTGCTCCATCATCAAACTTTTTCATACTTCAGGCCTTTTCATAAGAATTAAACTCAGACCTTTTTAATTAGATGAAAAAGTGAACTCATTGCATTCACATTCCTGATATTGAAAGTGGATTCACACCTATTTTTGGCCCAGTTTAATTGTGATTAGATCTCAGTTGACTTTCAATTCACATTTCATTTGGAGTGTTCAGGACAGTGGCTCCCCAACTTTTGATAACTCTGTAAAGATCTTCAGATTTACATATCAACATAAGCCATTCACACTGCTGGAAAAACCAATACCCTGAAACTGGCCAATCACTGGGCTTAAAATGGGATTATTATTGTTAACTTAAACTAAAATAAAAAAGGTTACTTGGAATAAAAATAAACGTGAACTGAAATAAAATAAAATAAAATGAAATGTAAACTTATTTTAGATAGTTGCCAAGACTATTTTTCTTTTGCAACTTAAGTACTAGAATAACTCAAAAAAAGGAGAAATTAATACGAACTATGTGGACATATTTTAAATAAACAAAAACTAACAAAAAAACTAACAAAATATTACTAAAAACTAAAATACCACAGTATATTAATGACATTACACTGGCCTAGAATGGGTTCAGGCAACCGCCAGGAACACACTTTATATTAGGTGACCTTAACTAACATGTACTTAACCATTTGATACAATATGATTATTAAATATGTACATGTTATATTGTAACATTGTAATTACATTTAAAGTACATGCATTTTATTAACATCTATTGTTACACTGTTAACTTGGTCACACTTTAAATTAGAGCCCAATCACATTATTAACTAACTATTAACTATGACTTTTGAATCAACAAACTCCTAATTACTGCTTATTAATAGTTCGTAAGGTAGTTGTTAAGTTTAGGTATTGGGTAGGAATGGGTAGGATTAGGGATGTAGAATATGGTCATGCAGAATAAGGCATTAATATGTGCTTTATTAGTACTAATAAACAGCCAACATCCTAGTAATATGCATACTAACAAGCAACTACTTAATAGTGATAACTTGACCCTAAACTAAAGTGTTACTGTTAACTTTACCCCTAAATGTAACCCAAACCATTACCCCAAAACCAACTCCAACTTCTAATCCCAAACCCAACCAATACCTAAGAAAAATATTCATATTTAACACCTTATGAAGTAAAATATCTAGCTTCCGGCGGACCGCCTTCCATATTCAACTTACGAAGAAAGTGTAGCGCGTCACGCAGTTCAAAATGCTTATGCTACGTCCGACGTCATTGTCGCACCAGTTACGTTTTTTTTGTAATATGGAAGGTGGGCTTCCGGAAGCTAGATAGTTTACTTTATAACGTGTTAAATATAGATATTTTCTTACAAAAACCCATCGATTCGCGTCAAAAGGCCTTTAGTAACCCCTCCGGAGCTGTGTGGATTACTCTTATAATGGATGGATGCACTTTTTTGAGCTTCAAATTTTGGGCTTCCATTATAAAGCTTGGAAGAACCAGGATTTTTTTTTTTAAATAACTCCGGTTGTATTTGTCTGAAAGAAGAAAGTCATATACACCTAGGATGGCTTGAGGGTGAGTAAATCATGGGGTAATTTTCATTTTTGGGAGAACTATCCCTTTAACGGTGTATTTATTAAGCCCTTAGCTTCCTCAGTCCTTTGTCCGGTATTGTTTGTGTTTCCTGTATTCTCCTGTGTGTTAGTAAAGTCTTTGTTATTGAATTTCCTGCATTGTGCGATCATTTACTTGAACGTGACAAGTTAAGGCCACCTGAATATAAAGTGTGACCACCTTCCGATAGCCAAGTGATGCGGAGAAGAATAGTTTCCCCATCTATATTCTAGTATACTTTTTCTGTGGTTTGATTGGCAGATGTGTGACAATGAATATTTACAAAGCAATCATTTTATTAAAATTCAATTTCTGCCTAAAACTAACAGTCTAGACAAAAGGGAGTCATCAGTCTAATTTCTTCCCCATTAATTTATCTCATGATGTTTGGCTTTCATATTTACAGCATTAAGCACTCTGATCCAGCAGACGCTGATGAGAATTGGCAGGCAGAAACTCACAAAGGCGTGACAAAGTGTAACCTGTACATGGAAAATTCATAAAGAGACATTTGCTAAGAGACGTTCCTTCAAGTAGGAGAAAGCAAGAACCCACATTCGACAAGGACACCAGAAAGGACGCGGAGTGGAGACCGATGGGTATAAGCATGTATGTAAATGAGCCTTTGTGACAAAGGTAGTAAAAATGAAACGTCCCCTTAGAGCCACCTAAAATATATTTTAGGCCACTCAATGCAAAGACCTCACTTTACTCAGGAGAAACATCTTTGAAAAATGCAGCAAGTGTGAAACATTCATATGCTGCACAGACACGGCTGGATAAACACAGAGGAAAATATCACGGAACACAATCACAGGCTTGCTTACAATGAAACGATTTTCCATTTCCCTGACTATGGCTTCTTTGCCGATGTTACTGTAGGATTGACCACAGGGTTTTGAGAGTGGCTGCCCATACTTTCGAACTAATGGGATTAATACTTTTCATTTGGAATACAAAACCCTTGAACATTAGCGGAAATCCATGTTAATTACAAACCTTCATTAACTCCACACAGCTGTCAATGTCAGATAAACGCAGGGCAGCTTCGATCCCACCCCTGCTCCCCTCACAGTTCTCTTCATCTAGAGACGTCTTCCTTGGATACAGCTAATGTCAGAAAATCCTTTTGCGAAAGTCACCCGTGTCCAGTCAAATACGTCTGTAAAATTAATTTTGCTCATTTTGTGGAAAAGTATGTCTCCTTTATCACTCAACAAAGCAGTGTGCTGTCAGAGTATTCCAAACAAGTAATACTACGATTCTCTCTTGGATCTTCTACGTTAAACTGTAGCTCATCCACCATTTCATTACATATCTTTTCATAACGTCGGTAGTGCCGATCTTATTATTTTAAATTGTATTACTTGTGGAGCTTCCTAAGTGAGAATCACTACTGTTTATTCTTTAAGGCTAAGGATTTGAAGAGACTGTACACTTCAGCGCATAACCCATTCCATACAGTATGTGCTGTAGACATGAATGATATCTCAAAGCATGCAGCTTGTTGAGGTATGTTATTACTTTTATAAGCAGCCTGATTTATTTCAATCTGGGAGGATGAAAAAAAGGGAGAACTTGGGCCAGAAAGCAACCACTTAGCCTGGCAACCTCTCAAAACATCAAAGTAATGTGCTAAAAACAACTCAAATACCTTAGTGACTATTGCAACATTCTGGAAAAGATTATTCACGCATAGTAATAGTTCTATTTAGAACCATATCGAACTGAAGAACCCTTGGTCCCACTTTATATTAGGTGTCCTTAACTACTATGTACAAACATTTAAATTGATCATTTGATACAATGAACTTATTGTGTACATACATGTTTTACATTGCACAAATACCTGCATCTAATTACAGCTGTAGTTAATTTCTGTAGTTACATTTATAATTACACTGTTGAGCCTTCCCTTAGACCTTAACCGACCCTTAAACCTACCCACCAAACCTGTCCCTAACTTTACCCGTATCCCACCTCAATATCAGAAAAAGTGGTTTGCAATACAATATGAACACAATAAGTACATTGTAGGCTACTTATTTTTGGATGTAAGTATAGTAGTTAAAGACACCAATAATAAAGTAAGACTGTACACTTAGGTGAATAAATGGTTCTCATATGAATCACATGCAGGCTCCCCCCCTCCCGCTCAGAATATTAAAAAACTTAATTTATATAAAAAATTTTCATTACACAACTAAGGTTCTAAATAGCTTTAATGGAAACTTTTGAATCAAACCTTTAAGGTCCTGTTATTGTTACAAGCCAAATAACCCTAATCTGGTACTAATTAGAACTATCAAGTAAAAATATATTTTATTACAGTTTGAATACATATGAGTATCAATATTATTTTCCAAAAAGTAAAAAAATATATTTTAAGATAAAAATGACTTTATAAATATCATAAATTATTAATTCATAAATATCAGTATGTTTTTTTTTTCCGATACTGTTCAGTTTATTTACTGCCACCATTAACACCATTATATTAGGTTTGTCATTCAAACAAAATTGCATTGTGTTAAACTGACTTGAAACAGTTGCGATTAGCTCAACTCAATATTTTCATTTTGAAAGAACATGTTTCAGTTAAGTAGGCCGAAAATAACATTTGATGCTTGTTCAATTTACTTAAGTAAATGAAGTTAATCCAACACAACACAATCCATTTGAGTTGAGAGTACATAAATGATTTTAGTTGTTTTAAAACTGCATTATAGAAACCAGGGACAGGATTTCCTTCCCATCATGCTTTGCACAGGACTGGATACTGAGAGTAAATGTTGAAATCAAGATGAAAAAATTGGGAGACTTGTTAATGTTTAATGTTCTTTTATTTTTATATTTAAAAGAGATTCTGATATGTTAGGTTACCATTGTGGTGAAGTCTTCTTCTGGCTAGCCAATACAATTTTGTAAAAAGGTTTTCTTGTTAGATAACATTTGTAAATGTTGTAAAAATTGTATTTCACTAAATAAAAATAATCAATTAAACTGGATTACTTGTTTTGGTTTTTGTTTGATATTCATTTTAGAATAATTGAACTTAATAGTTTTGGACAAAGTTAAGAATGTAAACCTGATTCAACTAAATGGCATTGAATTAACCTTATGTAAAAAACTTAAATTGACTGAAATAAACAATGTTTATTAAATTCAACATAACCCAGTTACGTGGAACCTGTTGACATAAAAAAGTTAAGTAAATCCAATGTATAATATTTTTGAGTGTGGACATTTGACAAACCAATCATGCCATGCCACAAAACTGATTCACTGTTTATATTTTTCTAAAACGTAATTTTGCCAAACTACATAATAAGGTTAGCTTTTTATGAGTTTCATCCTTTAAATTATGTTTTTCCTTTATTTTGTTCACTTCATATCAAAATAAATGTTTATTATACAAGAGGTATATTCAACTCATTGATTTATGAATTGCATTTTAAGGCATTTCTGAAAAAATTAACAAATTTAGACAAAAACATTGGAACAGTTGCTCAGTCTCTCTGTAAAATGGCGTTCATAGAAGACATTGCATCACTACAAAAACAGAAAGCGAAAAAGAACTATATCTGCCCTTGTCACAAAAAAGAAAATACAATAAATTGCTGGACTCTGACAAATTTGCAGCACAATATATCAGATAACGCAAGCTCCATATGTCCATTCATCACCTTGTTACCTGAAGAACGGAGCATTCTTGGGCTGTTCACTTCTCCCATCTATCAGTAGTCACTGGGTAAACAAACATCTATCACATGGCAGACAACATCATTTCAAATGTGATGCGCACCACTTTATGAACGATTCCAAACACTCGGCGTCTGACAAACCACACAGCTGACCTCAAGAACACTTTGTTCTGACTCTACTGTATCTTTTATTGCGGCATGTAGCCGCTGGAAGGGCAAACAGAATCTGAATGCTGGTTACACCATTACTTGTGAATTATTGATTTGAGAGAATGGAACTATGGCTTGATAAGCAGCAGGAAGTGAGGAAGGGTGTCAAGGTGAGAGCTGGCTTTGTGCTGCGTATGGACATTTTTAGCAGCGCTCTGCGGTCTGAGCCGAGGCCCGTGCGGTTGCGCATTATGACTGGTCCGTGGCTGTTGGGCTGGCAAAGCCATTTTGCAGGACAATTTTAAAAGAGCGCAAATCCCAGTGGCTATTTCTCAGAATAAATTGCCTGCTTTGCAACAGCACCACTGTCAGCAGAAAGGCCTGTAAATAATTTTGCAATGTCCACTTGCAATGAGCACGGCCTGTGATAAATATGTGGTGAATTGGGGACTCAGGGTCTTGAATACCTGTTAGTTGAGGTGTGTTCAGGTTTATTTGTATGCATTTAGGGCATCATTTTTATCATTAAGTGAGGGTATATATTACTGACCACTCGTCAAAATTTACTGTGTCTCGTCAAATGCTTTGCAACTTGTAGAGAGACAAAGTAAGGTTTTGGTGACCTTGTTTTTAACCTAAAATGAACGAATTGCTTAATGAAAACCGTAAAGCCTGATATATGAAATAGTCTAATTGTTTGAAATGGAACAGTTATTGAACCTTTAGACAAAAACTTTGCATCATTTTTTTTTGAGTCCCATATTTGATACATACAGCTTATTATGGCTCATACAGTGTGGGTTAAGAGAATTCATATTCGAGGAGGGAAAAAAATACCTCAATTTTATTCAGAGCAAAAATATTTGGTGCAGTTGCTAATATTTACACTCACCTAAAGGATTATTAGGAACACCATACTAATACTGTGTCTGACCCCCTTTCGCCTTCAGAACTGCCTTAATTCTACGTGGCATTGATTCAACAAGGTGCTGAAAGCATTCTTTAGAAATGTTGGCCCATATTGATAGGATAGCATCTTGCAGTTGATGGAGATTTGTGGGATGCACATCCAGGGCACGAAGCTCCCGTTCCACCACATCCCAAAGATGCTCTATTGGGTTGAGATCTGGTGACTGTGGGGGCCATTTTAGTACAGTGAACTCATTGTCATGTTCAAGAAACCAATTTGAAATGATTCGAGCTTTGTGACATGGTGCATTATCCTGCTGGAAGTAGCCATCAGAGGATGGGTACATGGTGGTCATAAAGGGATGGACATGGTCAGAAACAATGCTCAGGTAGGCCGTGGCATTTAAACGATGCCCAATTGGCACTAAGGGGCCTAAAGTGTGCCAAGAAAACATCCCCCACACCATTACACCACCACCACCAGCCTGCACAGTGGTAACAAGGCATGATGGATCCATGTTCTCATTCTGTTTACGCCAAATTCTGACTCTACCATCTGAATGTCTCAACAGAAATCGAGACTCATCAGACCAGGCAACATTTTTCCAGTCTTCAACTGTCCAATTTTGGTGAGCTCGTGCAAATTGTAGCCTCTTTTTCCTATTTGTAGTGGAGATGAGTGGTACCCGGTGGGGTCTTCTGCTGTTGTAGCCCATCCGCCTCAAGGTTGTGCGTGTTGTGGCTTCACAAATGCTTTGCTGCATACCTCGGTTGTAACGAGTGGTTATTTCAGTCAAAGTTGCTCTTCTATCAGCTTGAATCAGTCGGCCCATTCTCCTCTGACCTCTAGCATCAACAAGGCATTTTCGCCCACAGGACTGCCGCATACTGGATGTTTTTCCCTTTTCACACCATTCTTTGTAAACTCTAGAAATGGTTGTGCGTGAAAATCCCAGTAACTGAGCAGATTGTGAAATATTCAGACCGGCCCGTCTGGCACCAACAACCATGCCACGCTCAAAATTGCTTAAATCACCTTTCTTTCCCATTCTGACATTCAGTTTGGAGTTCAGGAGATTGTCTTGACCAGGACCACACCCCTAAATGCATTGAAGCAACTGCCATGTGATTGGTTGATTAGATAATTGCATTAATGAGAAATTGAACAGGTGTTCCTAATAATCCTTTAGGTGAGTGTATATGGCATATAAGATGAAATGTTGATAGCTTGTAATGTTAATCAATAAGTGCTATATACAGTATGACAGTATAGCAGACTACTTTTCAATCTATATCTCCCAATAAAACATCTTAGTAAGATGATATTTAAATAATAATAATAATTCATTACAGTTATATAGCGCTTTTCTGGAGACTCAATGCGCTTTACATATAGAAAACTAAATGCTTAGTTTTATGATCAAAGCTCTGTAGTTTTATTGTGGGGGCAAAACATATAATGCAATGCAATGCAATGATGAACAAATAAATATTCCTCAAAAGCCTGATGTATCATATTCGACATCTCACATTTTAACATGATATTTAAAAAAAATAAGCTTCATTCATAAGTGTTCATCTTGAAATGTAACTATATAAAATGCACTCTTACATTTACGTTATAAAAATCAGTAAAGATTTCACAGCAAAGAAACATGTGTACCATGACCTGAAGGTTGACAGTTTTAGAATTATACTAAAAGGCTTTTGCTAAAACAGTATAAACATTTCAATCAGACAAAAAGTTTTCAGCAAAATTTGGATCATGTTGATCATTTAGAGGCTGTATAAACAGATGTATCAAATATGATACTGTAGGCCTTATAAGGTTAAGATCACTTGTGAATTTGCATCTTATTATGAAAATTAGAGTGATCATGTAAAGGTTACAAATTAGCACAAAATTATGCAATGAAAATGTCAGCAGTGACTTTGAACATGCATATCCTTTAGAAAGAGACCCTGGGAAACTATAATAGGAATATGTTAAAACACTGAAAATCTCTTCAGAGACACATGCTTCATAACTGTTTCGGGTTTCATTACAGTCTTGGCAGGAGTAAATTAGCACACGTTTGGTGCCTAAGGCACATGGCATTCAAAGCAAGCAAGGTGTGAATTCACAGGATGACAACACTCAAAAGTGTCTAAAGAGAGCGGGTCTATCAGATTTAAACATCTAAGATGGGTCGCAGGTCTGTCCTGATAGGGTCATGGAATGAAGAGAAGATAAGCACAATCAACTAACCATATAATGCATAGTTTGAATGAAGAGTTTATAGTGTCATCATTTACATCATGTTTCTACCATTTTTGTCCATACAATGAAGGTCAATGGGGTCTAAAATATCAACCCGTTCTCACTCCCAAGGCGTCAAAATCTGAAGCATGGTCAAGTGCATTCCGCGTCACAATGAAGACGCTAACGGTACCCCTAGGTGTAATTTTTCGATCTGCAGGGTGCTCCATTGATTTCATTGAGAAACCTTTGGCGTCATACACAGACGTGTTGGGCATGGGAATGTTGTCATCATGATGAAATTATATTGGGTTAAGATTTTGCCATTAGGTCGTTGGAGTGTGATTCTCAATTTAATCAGCCAGCATAATATTATTTACATTTATTTAATTTTTTTATTTACGCTATTTAGACACGTTTGAACATGTATCCCAACCCCATCCCCATCCCCAAACCTACCCATTTGTGTATTATATGATATAAAATACAGGATATAACAGGCAGATACGACTGCATGCACAATTTATTCAAACAGTTGAAATATTCCGAGAAAATCCCCAAAAGCGATCAGCGTCTCCATCTGCCAAAGATCCTGCACACATCAAATTTCAAAATTTGCCGCCCGAAGAAACATTACGTCAGCTTTGATAGTGAAATTGCATTGGCTGTCGTATGTCTCGTGACCAGTTGCGTCATTACGTCAGCTTTGATTGTAAAATGTCATTGGCTCTAGTGTGTCATGTGACCGATTGCATCATAAAGAGTCGGGTGTATCATTTGAATGAGATATGAATGAGTGTGTGTGTTCACGGAGCGGCGGGATCATCATTTCAGCGATTAAAACATTAAGATCAACTCTGTTCTTTACATGAAGATATCGTATGACTTCAGAAGACTTGGAATGCAACATGAGTTAATACTTTTATACAGTTTTTGGTCAGTTTTTGCAATAAATACCTGTGACTGTACTTTTATTTGCCTGTTACGTGTTTTATATTGTTGAGAAGTGGGTAGATTTAGGGTAGGAGTGGGGTTAGTTGCTCTAAAATATAAAAGTAGCCTATAAATATTCATAAAATCATGTCTGCTTTTACAAATGCAAAGAATTAAATGTGTCTTGATCTGACGCATTGGGCAAACAACTGAACATTTTCTCAGCGATTCCCAGTCCGGTGATCTCAGCACTCCCCAGTCCAGTACTGCCAAGGAGGCCATCTTTAAACCCTTTGCCTGCCTTGCACTGACCAAGGAGGCTCTCATTGCGTGTTTGTGCATCTGGGGCGGAACAATGAAGTGTGTGTTGTGGGGGGTGGGGGGGTGTTTGTATAAACAGTGTTTCACTTACTGCACCTTTAAGAACTGTTCACTGAAAGGTTCTTTGGGGAACCAAAAATGTTTCTTCTATAGAATTACTGCAAACTCCCTTTTGTAATCTTGTGTGTACTAGTATTTACCCAGAGTTGTTTTTCTTCTGCTGCATGTACAAAGTTTCCTATTCAGCTTATTTCATAAACCATCACAACACAACCAGTAACACCATGAAAATAATATTAATATTATTAATTATTTCAGATGAATAGGCCCTTGCGTCTAGACATGTCTGTGGCAGCGACTCTCTGTTATTAAACAGCAGCCCCTTCGCAGACTCAGCGGGGGCTGATAATTTCAGATCTGTCACTCATGATGAGTGACACGTCTTCTCCATCAAGAGCTTGTACAAGGGCCAGTGCTCATTTTCCTCATGCTGATTTAAGATTTTGCATAATGAACGGCTACAGCGGATGAGCTATCAGCCAACAGGGTCTACAATATTATGGCTGAAACAAGCTAAATTTTAATTCTAATGAGATTACATGTACAAGACCTTAACAGATGAATAAAGCAGTATGTCATAAATTAACCAACTCCGTGTGGTTACATTTAACCCTGCAGTCTGTTCGAATGTGTTTGTTTTAAAATATATTCCTTTCACGTCCACAAATTTTTAGACAAAAAAACGGACAAAACACTCAAATCTCCTTAATGCGATAAGTGCCATACAATTCAGCAAATAATTAAATACACAGAATATAAGATTGTAAGTATTTAGTTGTCAACACAATATATGACCTAGGGTAAGACTTTACCCCAAAATTCAACATGTCTGACACAAAACGGTAACTGCAAATCCACATTCACTGCCCGTATTCCAGTTGTTTCTGCAAAACAGTATTTTTGCCACTCAGTGGGTGTAACCGCAGTGACTCCTGCCTACTGTGACGTCACATGCATACCCTCTATAGAAAGTTTAGAATATTTCATTATATATATATTTCTTTAAAAATGTAAATGTCTTTACTGATACTAATAATTAATGTAATGCATCTTTGTTAAAAATTTGCATTGATTTCTTTACAAAAAAAAAAAAATACTGATCCCAAACTTTTGATATACACGACTAATAATAAGAAATCAACATGACATCAATCACAATGCAACCTTGCATAGCAAACTAGCCTAATAGCTCAGAGAGTGCAAACAAACCTGTCATCAAATCGCACCTCAGCAGAGCTGAACCCAGCGTGAGACCGGTAATCATTGGACAAGAACATTGATTAAAGCCCCTGTGCACACAGATTCATGTAAATGTATTCGTGTTTATGGGCATATTTAATTGGAATCAATTAAAAACACAGACCCTTAGGAGTGGACTGCCTCTGCTTCATCCGGAATCCTGATAATTATCTCACTTTCATGCACAACATGTACGGTCACAGAGCTAACTGTGCTTCAGCTGGGACTCAGACTCACCTTCGGCTGGGCTGGACTCTTCTATCGTTCTTCCTCCAAGAGATTCTGGGTTTGGGTGAGGCGCGTGGCCGGCACTCCAGAGACATGTCTTTCCCAACAGTCGCGATGAGCCGGACTGGGTTGGTGCTGAACATGGGAGCTGATGCTGTTTAAAAACAAACACATATCCACTTTAAAGGGTTTGCTCAACAAAAAAGAAAAATAATGCCATCAACTCTTTTCTATGCAACATGAGGTGTATGGACCACTTTTAGGAGGCATTTATACTACACAGTTTTCAACTAAAACCTAAAAACGTATGCAATTTGGCCGTTCATTTACACGTTTTGGGGCCTGTTCAAAGTGCAAGCTTTTGAAAATATGGTTATTGTCGTGAATTTGTGAAAACGGTGACATCATGTGCATACATATTACAGTCTATAGCTGCCCTATTTTAACGATCTAAGCGCATGGTCTAAAGCGCACGGCGCAAGTCCACTTAGGGCGTGACCGAATCCCCTTTTGCTAGTTTAACGACGGCGCATGGTCCAAAAGGGTTGTATCTTTTCTCTTAATGAGTAATGGGTGTGTTTTGGGCATAACATGCAATAAACCAATCAGAGTCTCATCTCTCATTCCCTTTAAAAGCCAGTTGTGCTTGCACCATGGTGGATTGCTATTTACATGGCGGAATATAGAAACCCTCAACCTGACGAGTCAGTTTAAATGTGTGTTCATATCCATTATGACATTTTTATCTTTATGTAATTTACAATGTAATTGTAAATGTTTGTGTGCTGGTGTGCGTCCCTGTGTGTGTAATAAGTGTAATATTGCGCCGGGTGTATGATAGGGCCCATAGTGTTTCTTTACAAAGTGACATTGCCAACTACTGGCCCAGCAGCAGAATACAGCGCGTTTAGTAATTCTTCCTGGATTCGTGCGAACGGAATCATTTTGACTACTGTATGTGAAAAATGCAAAGGAAAAACGTTTCTGTTTTTAGTACATCGTTGTTGTGTAAATGTACCCTTATTGAGCTTTTTTGATATTCAGTCATCATTCATTTTCATTATATTTAAAAAAAGAGATTTTGTAAAAAAAATCTGTTGTGTACCACAGAAGAAGAAATTCATAATGGTTTAAAATGAAATGAAGTTGACTTTAATTCCTTTAAGAGACCAAATCAAGCTTATAAACTAAAATCTAATTTGTTCACACACTTGCTCAACAATGTAATAATGCTGGCACTGTTCAACTGCTAACTAATGACGTGCATACTTTTGTAAATATTCACATGTATCACCATTTATCTTGCCTCTTTGTACAATTTGTGGAAGTACTGAGCCCACAACAGCAGTAGGAGATGAATAAATGAGTGCTTTTTTAATAAAGTAAAAGGTCTGTTTTCAGAGACAGGGGATTTGTGAGACTCTAAAGGGAGATAAAGGTTTCTGGAATGATTGTAATGATGGCATTGCTGTCATTGTGTATGATGGGTTCATAATTAGTAGCTTTATTGTTATGCGTGACAGTCTACCAGAAGTAAAACATTTCCAGGCTAAACGATAAAAAATAATTCAGCCCTCGACAAGCGCATTTGAGGATAATTACTGTTAAATGTCTAATCTGTCTGCGGGGAGATTCTTGCCAAGTTGACGCAAAAAAGTAGAATTAGTAGATTTTGCTAAATCAAATGCTGATTTTAAAGCAGTAGGGGCCTCATCAAGCTTCCAAGGGGGGCTTAAGTACGCTTATTTTATTTATTTATTTTAATAATTTCCAATAAAATCTTTTTATTCACTCTCAAACTTCACTCTCAAACAATGTCCATTTTATTCAGACCAAAACAACATATACTGCACTTGTGGTCATGCATTTACATACAGTACACCTTGCAGAATCTGCAAAATAATAATTTTAACAAAGAAGGTTCATTAACTCATTAATTCCCCGCCATTGACAGAAATCTCCGTCATTTGTTAGACGCTTCCTGATCATGATATGAATGAATCATTGATGGAATTTTCCAGCTTTTCATGTTTTCACTGTTATATGGTAGGGGGTGCTATTACACATCTTCTGAAAGAGTACTTGATCTCCTGATCAAAACACAGGAAAGGAAGAAGCAGAAATAAGCGATAGCATTTGTAAAGCATATTTAAAATAACATGATCACCAACATTAAACAGCATTTAAATCAAAACTGCGTAATGTTACTGAATGAATCTGAATGTAGTATTTAACAAAAACATGTTTTTCTAAGCTTTTTGCTCAAAATGTTGCTTTTTTTATGAAACTTACTTTTTTTTTTTATGTGGCTGGCAGTGGCTGGCAACTTTAAAAAAATCCTGCCGGGGAAAGAGTTAAAATTGCATGATTTTTTTTAGAAACTGGCCTGAATAAGCTATTTCACAATGATGTTTACATATAGTCCACAAGACAAAAATATTAACTGAATTTACAGAAATGAACCAGTTCATATGCTTGATTCTTAATACTGTGTGTTGTTACCTGGATAATCTTTATGATAGTGGTTCATGAGTCCCCTGTTTGTCCTGAGTAGTTAAACTGCCAAATGTTCTCCGCTGTTTGTTTTTCCAGCATTTTCTGCATATTTGAATCCTTCCATATTTGACAACCGAGGGACTCATGCACAACTATTACCAAAGGTGAACCATTCACTGATGCTAAAGAAGGAATTAAGAGCAGGGGGGTGTAAACTTTTGAACAGGATGATCAGTGTAAATTGTTCTTTTTTTCATTTAGTACTGCCTTTAAGAAGCTATATAAGATATGTACATGCTTCCCAGAAGATAATTATTTATTGTGTCATATTTTTATGACATTTCTGACTTTTCTTGTTTGAGGGGGCGCAACCAAGTCGGTGGGCAGGGAAATAATAATTTCCTGCCTAATAAGCAGCTTCATTTTGAAATATGCTACTTTACGAGTGTTACATGATGTCATTATAGAGTACTGACTGCAGTGATTCTGCATTTTTATAGGCCAACTTGGAAGTTAACATCAACCTGGTTCCCTCGATAAAAACCCATTACGATTTTCCCATTGGCTTTTGGATTATTGCAGAAAATAAGCTTGTGACCAACAAAAGTTTGTGATTTGTTCATCATGATCTTCACTAATGAACACAACTTTTATGAATTTTGATGACTAAATACAACTGGCAGAAGTATAAAGCTAACAACACCACAGTCGCATGATTTTAGCATCACCAACATTAAGCATCCCACAACTCTTTCAGTCTTTATTTAAAAAGCATTTTTCAAATAAGTTTGAGTTTGCAACAGTGCGATTTTTAAACACAATGAGGCTGCAAAAGCGGACTATTGAGTAGATGAGTTTACCTGTTCGTGATGACATTTTAAAAGGCCATATTATGCCCTTTTGTCTTGATTTTGTTTTTGGGCTCTAAAAGAATAGGTTTTCATGCTTGAATGTTCAAAAAACACATTGTTTTTTCACATATTTTACATTGTTGCAGCTCCTCTCTCCCTTGTCTCTCTGTAATGCTCTGTTTATTTTCAGTCTATGAAGTCCCTCCTTCTGCACTCTGATTGGGCGGCCTGACCACTGTGCTGTAATTGGTCAGCTGCTTCAAGCGTGTTTCGGAAATGACAGGGCCCTTACTAAACTGTGAGTTTCAGCTCCTCAGATGTAAACACCTGAACATCGATTTTGTTCAAGCCCAAGTCAGATGTAATGTAGAAATATTGAAGAACAAGTAGATTGACCACAACCACCTTTGTAAACGCGACTTGCATGACGTTTCACAGTGGTACGTTTTTATTTTGTAATTCTCTTATACATTTCAGGTGTGTTGTGTGTGCAGCACACAGATACATTTTAGTTTTGTACTGTTCAGGAACAGTGTAAAAGGCACAATATGTAAGGTTTTTCTAATCAAATATAATAATATATATATTTCATGCAGTTGTGTACTTACATGATCCCAAGTTCCCAAGGATTTGTAAATCCAGAGAAATTCCAGTTATAAATAATGGCTCATACCCCTTGTCATTGTTGCCTATCAATGAAGAAATATCCACGCTATCCTCGTTTCCGCTTGTAGAAACCATGGCAACACAAATGGACTAATGCAGAAGTGGTGGTTATACAGCATCTAGCATCATCACGGATCACGATTATTCATTGGTAAGTACAGAAAATTCAAAAAAACGTAAACGCAGATCAACTGAGGCAAGCAGGCTTTGGGACAATAAAACAGGTATCAATGTTGGAGTGGCGTTTTCGAGATGGATGCTTCGCAGCAAACTTGGACTTGGCAGAGACTCCGCTGTCGCATTTGTTTTAATAGACAGGTAAGCAAATATATATTCTATATAACTATCAAGTGTTCGTAATTGTACATAATTCTGTGTGGGTAAAGCCCAATTTATACTTCTGCGTCGAGTGTACGCTGTAGCTACGTTGTAGGCTGTGTGTTGCACGCGTAGCCTACGACGTACCCTGACGTGCACCTCTCCAAAAATGTAACAACGCGTCAATTCTACGCGGACCGCAAGCGCTGTGATTGGTCTGCCAGAACCCCTCCCTCAGGGGTACACATGCTCCCTCTGCATGTCAACGCGGACAAGGATGCAGAAGTATGCAGAAGTATAAATTAAAATCGATGCATAGCCCATGGCGTAGAGGCTACGGCGCAGGTCCGACGCAGAAGTATAAATCAGCCTTTATGCTGATGAAATTACACATACAGTTATATTGCACTTTGTTTGTACTTCAGTAAAGCTTTTTATCAAGTTGGGTGACCAAGTCTATGGCAGTGAAATTAAATACAGTATGTGTTGCACAAAAAATTGCCATTACTTGCAAATACTTTCTTTAAAATTTACTTTTCGTACAATTGTTTTAAACATGCAAAACTGCCACCAAATCGTTTGACAAATAGTCACATATCAATAACAGGCTAATAGAGCATTACATTTCACGTTCCTTGGAGCTAATTAATTACGATGACATAAAATAGCGTGATCAAACATACAAGTAACACAAAAACTAATTTATTACCTCCGTGAACATGATTCGTGAATTCCATGCATCTCTGGATGGTGAAAATGACATCTCCCATCGTTCCACTCTCCTTCATAGCGTCATAAAGCTTTGCCTTTGTTATTGTTTTGGAAATGTGACCTCTAGAGGCAAAAATGTACATATTGTGCCTTTAAAAATAAATTGTAACCACTGTTTCCTAAGTTTGTCTGCCTTAGGAAGGTTGAAAAAATTGTTTCAGGGTTTAGATTCATTGTAGAAAAAAACAGTGTCTCTTAAACATGACAAAAATACACTACTCAACCAGGCCTCTACCCTTTTTATATGTTTATATTATACCTTTTTTAAGTCCCGTATGCCTTGGGCAGGACTTATTTAAATTATGAATTTTGTGACGTGTACACTCCCTTAAGAAAACTCAAGGAGTTTCTGGGAGTTCAGGCTTACTGATATAGAGAATATCTCCCTTTGGAGTGGACTTTGTGCTTTGTAACTTTGCAGACCCGTTTCATGCTTAAACAGCAACATTACACACTAAAGAAAATTGAAAATGCAAAACAGCATAATAGGTCCTCTTTAATGTCCCCAAAAACCTCTGTAGTCCCATTTAGCCACTTGTTAACAATCACATTTTTCAAGACAACTAAAAGCTTTTTTTTTTTTTTTTTTTTTTTTTTTAAATCACAAGGGGGTTTTACTGATGTATTTTATGAAAATATCTTGTGCTTGTGTTAAAACAGACCTTATTTAAGGCATTTAAATAAAACCCAATTCAAAAAACCCATTGACTTCAGGACGATGGAACCGAAAGTGGTACAATGCGAACTCATTTCTGGGTTTTGGCCTACAAAAACACTTCATATCTGCAGCACAATATTCCATGCCCGATCTTAGAGGCAGTCAATCCTGTGTACTGATATTCATGTTTGAAAAGACTGCATTAGAGGCTTGAGATTTTCAAGGACATGTACTCCAGTGGCTGGGGAGGACATCGTGTGATGGTATTCTAGTGAGCAGAGCTAAACACATATGGGCTAAAAGTGATGATGTCTGCAGAGCTGCTGGAGCCTTCTGAGGCCTGTAGCTACATGCTGACAGGCCTCGTCAGGAGTGTTTAGTCAAAGGTTGCACCATGTTTTTTACGGGTGACATTAGAAAAGATGACATTTTAATCTCTGGAATTGCCAAAAGGCCCCACAATCCACCACCCTCGGAACATGCTGAGAGAGTCAGGACCAATGAATGACTTTCTTAAGCTTGGAGTGGGGGATGTGCATGTCTTTGCGGTAACATATATGTGTGTGCCTACTCTGTGTGTGACATACAACATTTAGTGTACGAGTTTTGACATGCGTCTCTCATTGTGAATACTAAGAGGTCTTTTGTACTCGACGACCCACTGCCGGTTCACTCTGGGTCGCCCACTCCACTGGCCTCGAGGGTACAAGCAGCATGGCAATGGCACACATGCACTTGAGTCAGCCTGCAGCTATGGCTCATCTGAATGAAAGCCGCTGTTAGCCGTGTAATATGTCACTGCAATATGTGCTCACATTTATAACAGAGAATAGACTAAGTCATGGACGACAGCTCTCCCCATAGGCGCTGAGTAACTAGGGGATTTGTCACAAATACATCCCCCCAAAAAAGCTTTCCTTCTGACTGTCACTCCAGAGAACTAAACAAGCATGTTGCGGGCTGGAGGGAAATGGTCCAATGAGGGGGAATATTCAGTGAGTCACAGTCTCTCTGAAAATTGAAAAGTCTAGCATTTAATATTGTTCATATTCTTTTACCAATTGTGCCCATGTGGCAATGACACCAGAGACATCTTTGACAATATATATATATATATATATATGGATTTCACCCATGTTTTTTTTCTGTGTTTAACATTATAATATGTGTGTGTGTTTGTCCTGGTAAACCTTACATTATGGGGACAAAATCTCCCCACAAAGATGGCAATATCTGAAATTCTTGTCCTTGTGGGGACATTTTTGTTCATGAGGAAACAGCTTTTTTTAATGTAAAAATTCTGAAATTTTTCTGTGATGGGCAGGTTTAGGTGTAGGGTTAGTGTAAAGGGTTAGTTGTACAGGATACAAATCATTATGTCTTTGGAAAGTCCCCATACAACATGAAAACACATCGTCTGTGAATGTGGCTCAGTTAAACCCTAAGTTATGGGGACAAAATTTCCCCACAAAGATGGCAATATCCAAAATCCTCAACCCTGTGGGGACATTTTTGATCCCCATGAGGAAAACAGCTTATAAATCATACTAAATGAAAATGTAAAAATTAGGAAGGTTTTCTGCGATGGGTAGGTTTAGGTGTAGGGCGATAGAAGATATAGATTGTACAGTATAACAATTATTATGTGTATGGAATGTCCCCATAAATCATGAAAACACAATGTGTGTATAATATTTATTTCTCCTACATTGTATCATTGGGATTCAAATATGAATTGATCATTAATATATTTTTCTTTTTCTCCTACATTGAGTCATTAGGCTTGAACTATGAATTGAACATGAATAATATAAAAAAAAAAAAGAGTCATTTGTTTGTGTTTGTCTTGTCTTAGAATGATGAGAGCTCTGTTGACAAACAAAACACATAATGAGGAATCTAAATGAAAATGACCCTCAGGAAAGTGACGAAAAGATGACCACACACATCTTGGAATGTGTGGGACAATCAAAGCTGACAGGGAGAAAATGAGGGTGTCTCCAGTAAACACGCAATCCCAGTCTGCATCTCTCCTTTGTTTCGTTCTGGGCATCCAGACACCGAGAGCGCTGGCATTTTCATAAACGACTCTAACATTTCTTGTTCTGATTATACCGAGACTAACAAACAAGCTAAAAGAGATCCAACATAACTTTTTTTCTCCTCAACCCCATTCTTTTTCTCCCTTTTCATCTTGCCTGCCTTCTTCTGCCATACTGCAGGGCTGTTTGTGACTTTGTCTTCGTAGTCTTCAGTTTAGCTGATCCTTGTGGACACCTAACTCAATATCACCAGTTTCTTTCTTCCTTAAATGTGCTGCCAGCATACTCAAGCCCCGAAACAGACTTTTTCAGTTCAAATAAAATAGCAATTGATTGCTTCTTGGCCCTGTTTTGTCTACGTTCTCATTCTGCAATGACTTCAGGATTATTCATTGTGTGTGATTGAAAGGCGCCTGTCAAAAGCTGGCCTGCTCAACGCTCACAGAGAGAAAGAGAGAGACAAGCTTTACCTGTGGGGTTAAATGGCCTTTTCAACATTGTTGACCCAGACTAAATACAGCCATTACTTTTTCCTGCATCTACTTTTAACTGCCTTCACCATGTGTGTGTGCCACTTTTCCTGATAAATAACAAGTAAAAATGTCTGTTAGTATAATGGTAACAGCCTTAATATCTTGAATGTGTTTAGTTCTTGCCTTTCTGTTTCTCATGTTTCCTTTCTGTTTAGTTCTTGATTAACCCTGGTTAGTTGCCATGTATATATAGTCCTGAGTTTCAGTTGTCCCTTGTCGGTTCACGTCTTTGTTTAAAAGGGACCTATTATGCAAAATTCACTTTTATAAGGTGTTTGAACACAGATGTGTGTCCACAGTGTTGCATGTTGCATGTTGTCACTTCTTCTTGAGTCTCTCCATCATAGTCCAACTCTGGTTCAAACATATAAGGCTGAACACAGTTTACTGACAGTTTCTGATATTTTCAGTGCGTGAAAGAACACCAAAGCATAACCGGACTTAATATAATGATAATAAAAGGCATAACATTTTCATTTTTAAGCGAACTATCCCTATAAACTTGGAGCGTAAAATCTCAGGGAAACCTTAAAGGGATAGTTCACCCTAAATCATTTATAGTCTTCCCCAAGTAATTTCAAAGCTTTATGACTTTGAATATTACAAATTTTTAAATCAAATCGCCAATATGCCCAGAAAAGGTGACAAATTTGCATTCCTGAATCAAATAAGCAAAACGTTCTTAGTCTGCAAAAACAATTTTCTGCTGATGTAACCAAGGCCTTGTGGGTGGGGAAATAGTAATAATAATAATAATAATCATATTGCCCATTTTTTAATTGCCCAATTAAATCCTCATAGATAAAAACAAGCCAGCTCTACTGCATGTTAATTCCCACTGAATACTCTAGTTGTGTCCTAAATTACATACGAAATACTATGCACTTATATGCACTATGCAGTAAACCGTCTAGTGTATGAATTTTATACGATTATTTTGTCATCGCACATGGGAGTCTGATGCCCCTCTCCCTTCGCTACATAATGAATGCGTAAAGGAAGCTGTGACAGTTGAGAGCATGATATATCCAACATTCCTCACGTTTTGTCAGTTTGAAGGGCACTTTTTCCTTTTGGAATTTTCAGTGAACACTACTCACACTATTTATACTAAAAGTGGCATAGAATAGTGCACAAGTACACAACTGGGACACAGTTTCTGTTTTGAGCTGAAATAGTGAGATGCTAGAAATAGTACAATACAATTATACAATACAATAAAATACAATTACCCAGTATTTTGAGCTCTGCGCTGGAGTAGATGGCTCCATACTTGTTCTCGGCGATGCACTGGTACATTCCAGAATCAGCCTGCTGTAGTTTGTGAATGATAAGCTCCCCATTCACTATTTCCACTCTGCTCTGTTGGGAGACGAGAATCGCTTTAGAACCACGTGTTCACCTGTCAGGCTGCTCCTCAAAGCATACTTAATGTCAATTACACATCTGCCAAAGTGACTCCAGCATGAGACCTTTTTAAGACACAAGTGATTTGTCATTATAGTACCACTTAGTGATATAATGCATTAAACAACAGTTAGTTCTGGTTCTCAAATCTGATCGAGCAGCATTTTAAGAGTGCTATTATAATAATCCAACAGCACCGGGATGTTTCAGTTTGTATTACTTCGCCTGTCTGTGTTCACAGCGTTCTAGACCGGAGTATGTGAGCAGTGTGGAGTGGATAAAGAGCTGAGTTGTGTGATTTTGAGCAAGGAGCATTTTTATAAAAAAAACATGTTTGAGTGTTTACCTACATTGGTGGTCAAAAGTTTGAAATAATTTAATGTTCATGAAAGAAGTCTCTTCTGCTCACCAAGGCTGAATTTATTTGATAAAAAAGTAAAGACAGTAATATTGTTAAATATTATTACATTTTAAAATAATTGTTTTATATTTTAATATATTTTAAACTGTAATTTATTCCTGTGATGCAAAGAAGAATTTTCAGTGTCACATGATCTTTCAAAAATCATTATAATATGCTAATTTATAGCTCTACTGTTATAAGCTCTTATTGGTGCAAAATTATTTAAATTAAATTATCAATGTTTTTTTTTTTTTTTTTTTGTGGAAACTGATACATATTTTTTGAGGATTCAAAAGAACAGCATTTATTTGAAATAGAAATCGTTTGTAACATTATAAATGTCTTTACTGTCACTTTAAAGGGGTCATGAATTGAGAAATCAACTTTCCCTTGAGCTTTTGATAGATAAAAGGTCATGGTAATATAAGAATATCCTGAAAGTTTCAGAGCTGAAAACTTCCTTGTTAGTCAAAGAAAAGCTTCTATTGACAGCTGGCTCAGCAAGCGCTTGATCCGGGAATGTGCCTCCCTGTAACTTCAGAGTGTGGTGAAACACCGCCTTAACCGAAGAAGAAGAACACCTGATTCTGTAGCTCCGCCCACCGATTTGTGCATATCATGTTATTGATAAATAACATAGGCCTACGTGGAGCTAAACCGGATGCTGCATAAGCTTAATTCGGATTCCAATATTATGAATTCATGGATGAACTTTTTAATGAAGATCCAGCTCACGTGGGTAAGGCATTGCGCGTTTGTTCCTTCATTTCACCACGGATTCGTTTGTAAACAAGAGACTGCTGGATTTGCAGACAGGATGAGATTACATGACTGAATGAAGCAACACACTTATGTGAGTAAAAAAATTATTTATATGTGACAGTATTGCATTGTTACAGATCGTTTGATATCTATTGATTATGTACATGTCTAACTGAACATTAGCACGCTGTCACAGGCTGGAGAATCCTTTATTTGAGGTGTTGTTGGTTCATTGTGCTGCAATTCGTGTGTTTTCCAGACGGGCTGCCAAAATGTATCACTGGCCAGCCGACGGGCTATCTTAAATAGATTTACCTTTCTTGATGTGCATTGTTCACTCTCTTGACTTGTTATTTGAAGGAAAAATACAATCGTGGATTTTGCGAGCCCTGTGGGTGAATCCTTCCGGCTGCCGTTTTCCCACACGCTTTCAAAACAATTCCTCACGTGTACTCACGGGGGAGCCGAAGCTCATTATAATATGCAAAGCTTATCCAATCATAGCAGTGGGCATTTACTTCCAAGTCTTCAGTGTGGCACGCCCATTAAAACTGAGCGTTCCTTGAGAGAGGCTCAAAACCAGGGTAGAAAATAGCCTATTACTTATTCATGATGTTTTTGAATGTAAAAACCACGCGAACGTCATAATCCATTTATTGCATCCTTGTTGAAGTATTATTATTATTATTATTATTATTATTATTATTATTATTTTTTTAAACTTACCCCAAACTTTTGAATGGTAGTGTATCATGGTTTCCAAAAAATAAAAAATAAATTAAGCAACCCAACTGTTTTCAACATTGATAATAATCAGAAATGTTTCTGGAGCACCAAATCAGAATATGAGAATGATTTCTGAAGGATCATGTGACACTGGCTACGTTTACATGCAAACCAATTTACGGCTCAATCGAAAAGCCTTCTTGTAAACACCTTAATCGATTTGATTGAAATTGATCTGAATGAAATTGATCCGAATGAAATTTCGATTGGTTTATTTAACCCTTTCTAATCCGATCGAGAGGATATGTAAACACTTGATCGGATTGAAAACCAAAACTGGAAGGACTGCATATGTGCAATGACGTAGAACTAGCGTTATGACGTATGACGTGCGAAACGAGCTGTTCTTCCTGTTGAATAAAGTGTCATAAATTAAAAATCTATACGACAATTCACCATGACGTCACAACAATAATAACCGTTCTTCCGGGTGGCAAAAGCCGAAGCGTTCCTATGGCAACGCTAGTAAATTGCTTGGAAGGGAGACCCACCGTCGGCACTCGGCAGTAGCCTAATCTACATTTCAACAGTTGATTCAAAAACAGACGTGGTGGAAATTCAGACATAGTGAACATGATCATTGAGGGACTGATTAACTAATTCAGAAGATAGCAATACATGAAATGCCTAACCTTGGTCTAGTAGATGTAGCGCTAGTCTACTACCATAATTTTTAAATGAGCCTCAGCCTACCATTGAGTAGTTATTTTAGTGACTGTTGCTGTTTGACTTACAATATGTTAGGCTATGGTAGATGGTCTATTTCCCTGTTATCTAACTAAAAAGGCTATGATCGTTTTCTGTTGCTCGGATCGGATGGCACAGACGTGAGCTTTTGACGGTGAAAAGGATAGTGCGCTGTAGACAAGCGCTACTCAGCTAAGTTAGGCATTCACTCAAACTAAACTCGCGGTGATGATGAAACCAATGTGGTACACGCATCAATCATCCATCCGCAGTAGCCTACAACTGTTTTTCTTTTCCTATTTCTTCCATTGGCATTTGATCAGTAGCCTACATGACACTAGAAGTTCTGTCTCTTCCTTGTATAATAATTTTACTTCAGCCAGTGACTGGCAATGAGTTTGATCTTCAAAAGAGACCTTAAGTTTACTAATATTAGTCTCGAATTTCCCCAGCTGAAGATAATTATGCTCTGCTATGATTTTGTAGATGGACAGTTTTGAAGACGTCCACTCGCTTTAATCTCCTCACCCACAGGTTCCGCTGGATATATTTACTTTTTTTCTGAAGGAAATCAATAAAATCCTACACCTTTTGCTGTATATCTTGCGGCGCAACCCCCAAACACAACACGTTTTCGTCATAGTTTCAACTTTGATCAACAACAAGTAGAAGCCGCGTTCTGCCACCCGAAAGTATCGTGGTGCCTATTGTTTACAAACATTCTGAAATGCCATATTCCGATTTGAAACTTGTGACATATAAACACGTACATCAAGCGATCACTTTGTTTAGCATTCATGTAAACATTATATTCAGATTCATCAATCGGAATGAATTTCAGTTGAAACAAAAGTTGTGCATATAAACATAGCCACTGAAGACTGGAGTAATGATGCTGAAAATTAAGCTTTGCAAAAACAGGAAGAAATTTAAATATATTAAAATAGATGTAATGTTTTTTATAAAATGAATGCAGTGTTGGTGAGCAAGATAGTCTCTTTCTAAAACATTAAAACATATTTTTCAAAACTCTTGACTAGTCTATGTAATGCAAAAGAATATGTAAATATGTTCAACTGTACAACATGCAATGTGTTGGCCAAGCATTTGTGAGTGCTTGTGTAAGGTATGTTTCTAGCATTAAGCAAAAGTTTCCATTTGAGAAACATTTGAAAAATTAAACAGATCTCAGAGATTTCTCTTTCATACAAGTCAGCTCTGTGAAGTGTGTACCTGTGTGCTGAGTGGTTCTCCGTTGCGCAGCCAGCGATACGTGGGCCTGGGCTTTCCTGTGGCTCGACACTCCCAATGGAGCTGCTCTCCGCTGTCCAGCTGAGTGTCATTTATCACGCTGATCCACTGCGGCAGAGCTGTGCCAGGAACACGGAGGAGATGAGGAACATATGCATATCAGGAACATATCAGTGCTTAACAATGAGATTTTTCCCCCTTCAGATTTGTACTTTCCCTGCTGAAATTTCCAACATTGATGTTTTATTAAAATAAAAGAAGAAGTGTATTTCACAATACATAAATTAATAGATATTAACTTGCTTTTCCTGGCATGCATTATATAGACAGTCATCTAGGTTTGCAGCATTTTCATGGCACACACCCTTTCTTGGCGCATATTTTATTGATCCTGGAACAACGTTCCTGTCCGAAAATTTAATCCTAACCCTATCCCCACCCCTAAACCTAACCCTACCCATAACTTTTCCCTTAAATCAGAGAGAAATGATCAGTGAATAACACAGATGTAGAAGCACCTGACTCTGGTTGTAAGCCTAAACTGTAAACTTGTGCCTCAAATAAGTTGATTGGTTAATTATAATGTTGTTCTACAACAAAGATGTTGATCCAGGAACATGTTGTACTTGGTGACAGTCACCATAAAATGTGACGTGTATTTTACTTCTCAACGTCAATCGTGCTGTTTTCATGGCATCGTGCCCGTTTTCTGTTCCACCTGCCCTTCTCATTAAAAATCAACTGTGACCTAGTAGGTAACTTTTTCTGAGCTTTTCGCTGTATTTTAGATCTGAAACACTATGCCTATATAAAACGTCTCTTTACCTGCTAGAAACCAATACAGATAACTAAATCACAACATAAAATGCTCCCTTACTACTAAAATGTAATAATTGACAATACAGTTGTGAATTGACTTTTATGTTTAATAAAAAGTCCTGACATCCAACTGTTGCTCCAACTGTTCCTACACTGTAAAACTTTGTTAACATGAGGCACAGCTGCAGTTTGTAGGTAGCCTGTGTCGCACTGTCCTTTTGCAGATTGAATATGTATGAGAGGAACAGTGGGGAGTGTTTTCATTAGATATGATGAGCAGCAAAGTTCTGAAAGCAGTGGACCTTTAGTACCCAGCATGCACAGGAAAGTGTTTGCTTTTCATCTGATCAAAAATACCAGTCAAATGTTTGAACACACTTACTCATTCCTTAACATGATTATTTTTAGTGTTTTAGAATAATAATAATCATTAAAACTATTAAACCACACACATGGAAAATATGAATTATTTATTGAACAAATCCCTAAATATAAGTGATAATTTTTAGAGCAAAATTTTACAATATTTATTGTTATACTACGTACATGAATGAAACTGTTCCTCAAATCAAGTTGCTTTCTAAAGATATATTATTACTTTTTGAAGCAATCAGACTTAAAGGTAGGGTAGGCAATTTGTACCACCTGACTGCTGCAGATTAATTTCGCCATTGATAGTGTTGGAGGAAGTGTAAAAGGTGGCTGCTGTTCGTTTGCGACGATCTGTGACTGTTTGTAGCCTTGCGAAACACAAGGTACAAGGAGGTATGGAAATACATACGCTGACAGGCAGGTAGGACATCCTATCATTGCATCCGGACCGAATACAATGATTGGACGAACACCCTAGCAGCTGCCTAGCAACATGCTTAAAACACCCTACAAAACAAACATGCTAAAAAACACTCAGAAGACCCTAGCAGCTTGCATAGCAATAGGCATATGCTAAAATACTCAGAACACTTATAAGACCCTAGCACTGGGGTGTCCTGGAGGGTCACTGTCCTGCAGAGTTTAGCTCAACACAACTGTCTGGAAGTTTCTAGTAAGACCTTGAGTAGCTGGTTAAGGTGTGTTTAATTGGGGTTGGAGCTAAACTTTGCCGGACAGTAGCACTCCAGGAGCAGGATTGCTTAGCAACACGCTAAAACATGCTAAAACACTCAGAACATCTTACAAATCAAAGAGCACAATGTCAAAAAACAAACAAACCTCAGAACACCCAAGCAATCAGCAATCAAATGGCAGTTTAGTAAAAGCCTAGTGATTGGATTGGAACATACTAAACACCCCCAGAACAGCCGCCACGTAGCAACCTGCTAAAAACCTGTGACGCTCTAATTTTAGGATGCACTTTATTAGTCACCCTTTATTTAGCTTAGCAATACAAAGATAATTGGAGGTAAGTAAATAGTAATGTAATAGCATATTCTTTGTAGCACAAATCAGTTAGCCCACATGGCAGCAGGTCATCTCTCTGTTGAAATATCACTCTCAGTGAGGTATCTAGCTGATTTGTAGGGCTGGTTCGAATACCATTTTTTGAGCTTCGAAGCTTCGGTAGTAATCAACACAGAATATTCGAAGCTGGGAATATTCTTCTCTCTAATAAAGGCAGGAATCTCGAGATTCTCAGTGGCGCGCCTCACGCGGCAGGGCTTATATGCTCCGAGATCGGACACTGCACTAGTGATACAAAACACCACAGGTCTGTTACGCCCCAGTAACAAGCTCCTATATTTCGCAGTAGATTCATTTAGATTGATAATAACGGGTAATAGGCTTGCTGCGAGGTGTTACCGGTGTTCAGGCATAACTTATATCACTTGCCCACCACGGCACTGCTTTAGTTCAGTTAGAGCAGTGGTTCCCAACCTGTGGGCCACGGCCCACTAGGGGGCCTCAGTGATCCTCCGGGGGGGCCGCGAGCTAACTTAAAATTAATTTAAATATATTTATATAATTCATTAATTTTATTATTAATACATTAAATAATAAAAGATAAATTATATCAAAAAAAAAAAAAAATTCAAACAAAGAACCAACTGTATTCTGTGATTGTTTTGGATCCGGAGCAGCCCAAGGCGTTTCTAATCAAAAGTTTTGATGGATGACGGTTGTAAAGAAGGTAAATATGATTACAGCTACATTAGGCACGCACGTGTCCGTTATTATTGATGCGCAAACAAACCATGTATGTGCGCTCTCGGCTCACTGATCGCTATAACATTATATTTCAGCATGAACACTGTTCAATATATTCGCGTAGTTGTCAAAATGAATGTACTGTGATGCTCACCGAAGAAGCGTGTTTTGGAGAAGTTTGTGAGCATCAGTGGTGTTTATGTACACATGGGTTCCAAACATAGACACGATTGCTTGTTCTGACAGAGGAACTGTTCACTGATGACATCGAACCACCTTCAGATCGCTAAGCTTACACACATTCAGAATTATTTTATTTTTAATTTGTATTTTAGTGTGTTTATTCATTATGAAGTGATCCGTATAGTAGTTATATGCAGTCCTTTGGCATCTCCCTGTGGTCTTGTTTGGTATGGCAGGTTTACTTATGCTTATTTGTCTGCAAAGTATGTTTGCAAAAAAAGAACACTGAAGGTTTAAATCTATTTTGAATTTCTTTTGTTTAAAAATAATAACATGGAGTTGAAAAGTAATAACACTAGAATATATATTCACAAATGTTTTTGTGAATAAAAAAGACAGGGGTTGGGGTCCTTGCAGTATTGATTTGGAGAGAAGGGAGGCCTTTGAGTAAAAAAGTTAGAGAACAGTTAATGAGTTAGAGAACAGACAGTGTCTGCCCAATACAGTGTAAAAGCCGAACGAGAGTCACAGCACATCAGCAGCAGGAGTGAAGGCCGTTACATACTCTGCAAAAAGTTCTCGCTCCCAGGGCTGCGAGAACAAAATGACGTCATTTTGTTCTCTCAGCCCTGGTTTGGGAGTTCTTGCTTGTTCTCGACACATCATCTGAGCAGAACTTTTTTCTTGTGGGTGTCCGAGAACTATTGTGTGATTGGTCAGAAATTTTAAGTGGGCGGGGTTAATGCGGCGAAACAGAGATGTTTGGCACCTCGTGAAGTATGGAACGTACTGGCCAGAACGAACTTTGCTCTTGTTCTAGCCACCTCGAGAAAACGAACAAATTCTTGCAGAGTATGTACCAAGCTTAAGGTTTCATTCAAGAGTGAGGAGCTGAATGACAAGATGATCGTGGAAGATTTGGTTTCAAAGCGAAATGTAAAAGCGCCTATTTAAGGGAGTTTGTCATTGTACTGTTTTGTTGTTGTGTTTTTCATTTAAAAAAAATAGGCTAATGAGTCCACCATTTAAGCAATCCGCCCCCGAATTGGCGCTAATTTTAAAACGAAAGTAACATACGCACGGCCGCACTGTCATTCGTTCACGGCCACACAGTGCACAAGCGGGAAAAAGTTCTCACCGTCACATCCCTAAAGGGTAAAAAGGCTAATACATTTTGATTAAATTATTCTATTTTCCACAATGTCAACCAACGCAGCTTAACCCAAAATACAAGCTCAGGCATGCGCTTCTTCCATATAAGCTCATGCAGTTGTGCGCTCTAGACAGAGAATACTCCATTGCAGGGAACACTTTATTTATTAAGTATAATGAGGTTGGGTTCCCTCAACTGTCCATCCTATTAAAAACGGCTAGACTATAAGATTATTGTAAAAAGAGTATTGTATTTTGCCAGAATTTATATTGTTAACATATTCAAGCGTGAATGAGATCCGTTTCGAGGGGGATGCCAGGTTTGCAAAAAAAACAAAAACAATATTGGAATCCCAAAATTTTAAATCAAATACCAACCCACCAAACGAATATTCAAATATTCTGGCCCAGCCCTACTGATTTGTATAATTTACTGAGCATGTTGTGTCCATTTCCAATGAAAGGGAGAAAGGGAGAGGGAAAAGGTGCAGGTAACCTCTGGCAAAGACATGGGCTCCTTAAGTTACAGCTCTTGGACATGGTGATAAAACTTACTGTCTCCCTCTATCCACACCACCAATCCAGACCCACAGCCGGGACAATAACGACAGGCCGCAGCCTCGAGGAGGATGTACACCCCTGCCCGTTGACGGGTTCTGACTCATTGCATACCCGGGACACGCATACCGATCCACAGCTGCTGCATGTGACATTCACATGAGCTGCGACAGACGGCTAACCTGCTCTGAGAGAAAACCTCACTGAAGACAAGCCTTCAATCATATTCGTTGAGGAAAAAAGGGCTTGCAGACTGAATTGGGTGTATGCAAATTGTAAGAGCAGACATGTGTCTGGAATACAGTTCGCAGGTAAGACAGAAAGTAGCTGTGCACCTTTATCCAAGAGCATTTTGAAGTTTTACAGTGGATTGAAAAAAAAATGCTGATATATACCTACTGAATACTGAAACGGAAACTTTTTTTCACCTATATAATCAAAGTTTCTTTCACCGAAGGACTTCTCTTGCGGAACCCAAAATACAAATTAAGAATGTCATTCATTATGACAGACCAATTTTTTCAGTGCTTAAGAGGCGTTGATGTGTCAAATGTTAATTTTACTTATGGCTGTGATGTCATAATTTCTGAATGGCCCGTTTTGTTGCAATTTAGATTCCATTAACATATGGGCGGACTGGGAAGGGAGTTTTCCTTTACAAACTATGTCTACATAGTTCATCAAATTCTTGCATTTCGATTTCTTGTATTTTTTACGTCTGTAGCGGACTTTTTAGATTTACTGTATATATATCGAAAAATAATTTTGCTGGTGAAAAGTGGGTGTCATATAACAGACTGGAGCCAGACCTGAATAGGGACTACACACATACCTTCATGAAAGACTGCTTGTACTCCCATTTGAGGGGCCATTTTGATGGGGGCGTTGAGGATCACTTTTTAGATCATCTCAACATATCCAGAACCAATGCCAACAGGAGCCTAAAATGATGCCTAATTAGCTATTTGGCTATTGGTTAGCACTATTTTACAGCCCAGGTGATGTCAGATGAAAGGAAAATTGTTTCAATGGCAGAGCCAAGTTATTACATTTTAATGAAAAAATTATAATTTTTTTGGATTGGAATAAAATCTACAGATGATTTGTTCACAAGATTAGGAACATGTATTACGCTAGTAAATGGGGTTCAACTGCAAACAGACTTTTAAAATCTTGAAAGTCATACACTTGCAGACTCTTGAGACATGCGCTATTTATTATAAATGTCACCTGCTTTGAATGCTCAAACTCTTGATGGACTCTAAATGGCTGTGAATGGTTTTATCGTTCCTCAACTGGAAAACTTATTCAAAGAGCCAACCCTCAAGTCTTTATAATATTCTGGTCTCTAGATATGGCTAAGGTCAACCAGATCTCACAGGAAAAACTAACAAATGTAACAAAGCAGTCTATGATTTTTAGAAAAAATGTTAGCATGAAGGTCCACCCCTAAACACATGACACTGGGGCGTAAGCAGGTTGTTCGAAAACGTATGAATGGGATTGTGCGATTTCATACAAATTAGCCACCAATTCGTCAAAATGTGAAATAGTTATGAATTGCCATGAGATCATGTTACAAGTTCCCTCCTTCAACGTAAATCCTTGCAGTTTTTTATCCACCAGTCAAAAATCATTAGTCCAATCACAGTCAGAAAGCATTAGTACATCGTTCCTAAACAAACCACATGATTTGAGGAATCATTCATGTCTGTAGAACAAACATACCTTCATACCATATAAATTGTTCCAAAATTCTTAAAACAAAATTGTTCCGCTGTGCCGTTATAGCTGTGGTGTGGATTTGCTATTCTTGTAGAATTAGAACTACTATTAAACAGTTATCATTTTAGCTATTGTTCTCTGTGTGAACGGGCCTTAGCAGTTCTCCTTTGAAATACTTTATTCATGAAGAGTGGTTTACTGACAACAGAGAGAACACAATAAAAGTATATTTGGAAACTGTTGTGACGGATAAGACAAACAGCTGTTGTTTTGTCAAGCTTTGTTCATCCAGACTGTGTGATGAATCATAGATCCCAGTGACAGTCATAAACCTCTTAAAACCAGGTTTTCATAAAATCACTAGGACACTGCATTCATCTTGTGGCCCGCTGATACACTTACTTTTATGACATAACGCACTTCATCTAAGTCACAAACCCTATTGAACGGATAAAGAGAGAGAAGTCTGGGAAAGATGAATGGAGGTCCCAGATCCCCGTATTAGGCCCCTATCAAAGCTACAGTGGGTCAGGGGAAATATGTGGGTCAAAAAATATAGCATTTTCAGCTACGCAAGCAAGAATAATGATAAAATAGACCCTAAAATTTAATTGGACAAAAGTCTTCTGAGGACAGTGCCATTTTGTCCTCGCAAACTTTGACAAAAATGTAAGCTGGCCAACTTTGCTTAAATTTATACCTTCTGTCATAAAGGCCAGTCAGAATTATGCCAGAGAGAGAGAGAGTATGCCCAGTGGAATAATTTATAAAGGAACCTAATCAGAAAAGGACCCAACGGATCCTGTTCACACACTACTGCGGCACATTACTTACAAATAACTCTTATAAAAAACAGATTTTTACATGAGATTGTGTTATAAGGTCCCTCCTTCAACGTAAGTCCTTGCAGTTTTTCATCCACCAGGCAAAAAGCATTAGTCCGATCACAATCAGAAAGCATTAGCACATCTTGCCTAAACAAGCCACATGATTTGAGGAATCATTCATGTCTGTAGGACAAACATACCTTGGCTTTCACCACAATCTCTTTCTTGCTCATTTAAATGTATTCATTTAGTAGACGTTTTTACAAATGAGCAGTACAACAAAGTGATTCATCCCAGCAAGCAATTTTGCAAGCAATAATAGCCGTCCAAACACAACCTTGATGTCTAGGCTAAAAAAAGGTAAAATATGGGCAGTTAGTAAAAATGTAATAGAGGTCTAACCATAGCACAAGAATAGACTAGTCATTTAGAACATTAACATGTCAAAGAAATTAAACCAAACACCTTGTAATCCCTGTTGAAAAAAACAGCATGAGTCGGTCATGAGTTGGTTTAAGCTGGTCATGACCTGGTTTAAGCTGGTCAAGTGCTGGTCCTAAGATACTAGCTCCAGCTCAGGACCAGCTGAAACCAACTCATTACCAATTAAGGACCAGCATAAACCAGCTCAAACCAGTTGCCATGCTTCAAAACATACCTAACCAGCATATGCAGTTTTTTTCAACAGGGATCACTATTGACTTTGCTTACATGATGGAATTTCATACATCTCGCAAGTTATTTTGGCAAAAACAACAACCAAACGACAACCAAATTCAAGTTTATTTTGATTAGAAGTGGGTTACTCATAGCAGGACTATATCGAGTCTATGGTTAACTGAGATGGTGAAATGACGACTACTGCTTGCTGGGATCCTGCTCATTCTTTTTTTCTTATTATATATAATGCAATTATGCAAACAAAAACCATACAGAACTTTAATTTTTAATGTTCTGATTGCAGTGTTTTTCAGAAGCAGAGCTGTACTCACTGTAGACCTGGAGATGTCCTCTGAAGGCGGTGCCTCCTCTGGTGTTCTCAGCTTTACACTCATAACTCCCAGAATCCTCTAGCTGGATGTTGGGTATCTCGAGAACAGCCTGTGATTTGCGCAGACGGGCTTTTTTCGGGATGTTCCCACTCATCTTTCTCCAGGTGATAGTGGGGACAGGACTGAGAACATAAAAAGTATAACATATATTTAAAGAGGAAATATGTAATGTTGCTGTAAAAGCAAGTTTGCTTGAGAATCTCAACCAACACAACATAAAAACACTGGCTCAACCAATAGCGTGAATTTAGGTCTTTCCACATTTTCCACACTTTTTTTTGCGGCCTTAGCTCTGGAAGTATTTTTTAGTATTCATTTCTCCACTGGGGGGTTTCTAAAAAAGGAGTTTTAAGCCAATGAGTGTCAAAGAGTTCTAAGGTTTTAAATGAATCACAACATTACAACCTTTGATTTGAAGCAAAAAAGTTTACACTGTAAATCTAAAAGGTACAATTTACAACCTGATCTCACAGGAAAATGTAACTTACACGGTGGCAATTTCATATAAATTTGTACAATATGATTTGTACAAAAACGTATGACTATTAGAAAAAAGTAAGCATGAAGGTCCACTCCTAACCGCACCGCTAAACATACCCATTACTGGGCATAAGTAGATCATACGAAAACTTACAAATGTGTATGAATTAGCTAGCAATTCACCAAAACATAAAATAGTTACAAAATGCCATGAGATGAGTTTGTCTTATGACATCTTTTATGAGTGAATGAATCACATGAAGCGTTGTGAATGACGTAACTAAATCAAAGTAATAAACTATCTCATTTTTTCCCCATTGATTATAAGTATTAAAATAGTATAAATTACATTGTAGAATAGCATGAGTGATTTGATTCAGTTGCAGTACTTTATGGGAGCGGCCGTCACTACTGAGTTCACGTGAGTCTCAGTGAATTCCAATGTATTGGCAAGGTTTGAAAGGTAACAGCAACCTCTCTGATTGGCAGATGAGCTCTTCGGGAAGTAGCCCGAGCATAAATCATCACTTACGGAACCCAACTCCTGCGTCCAATCTATCTGGCAATGCTGGCGGTGCAAAAAGAATAAACTTCATCTTAAAAAAAAAGCACTTTCTAAAAGCAATTCTTTTATCTCTCCCCAAAACGTGTATCTGCACTAATTTGTAGAGCTGATAACGTGGTCTTTTTGAAAGTACGAACAGGACAATCTGATATGGCAGCACTCTGTAAGTGGCTGTGTACTGGGTAACACAATAAACGTCCAGATAGCTGTGCAGATAAGCAGTATTTGTACACTGCCATCCATCCCTATTTGTGGTTGCAGCGGGCGTGTGATATGACCTCCTAGGTGCGCCGCCCGCGCGTAGATAACCCGCTCTATCAGACACGATCAGCACTGCTACATAGTGACAGCTCCATTTCACAGCTTTCCAACGATGGAAATGTGACGCCAAGGAAAACCCCAGCACCGCCATCAATCATCCGCAGGCCCAACGATAAAAACTTCAGTCCTTCTGTCCTTCTACATCCGCTTAAATTGTACAAGGACATTTATCCACAAAGGATGAAGTTTCTGACCTGTCAGTTTAAACAAATGTAGAACAAATGTTTTGTCTGCAATGATTGAATCTTAAAGTGTCACTTTAGAGATCAAGTGCATTGGTAGGTGTGGATAATATTTGCTTGATCAAAGCACATCATAAAACATTAATGATTGAGATATGTAATAATAAACATTTCTCGAAAGCCTGATGTATCATATTTAAACAACAACAACAAAAAAAGTATGGATAATCAAGTAAATAATTTTGGAATATTACTAACAATATAAGTTCTTTTTACATTTATTAAAAATCTGTAAATATTTCACAAATGATAATAAAAGGCCTTATACAGAAGGCATGTAGTAGATTGGGTACAACAGATTTTTCAGCAAATTTTTGATCATGTTGATAATTTAGAGGCCTTAGAAATTAGCATATCAAAGATGATACAATATGCTTTATATGGTTAATATTTATTATCTTCACAATGTAGTATGGCCTTAAAGGAATAGTTCACTCGAAAATGAAAATTCTGTCATCATTTACTCACCCTCAAGTTGTTCCAAACCTGTATGAATTTCTTTCTTCTGCTAAAAACACACACAAAAAAAATATTTTCAAGAATATGGATAACCAAACCAAAATACTATGGGAATCACTATGTGGGGGACAAAATACTATGGGAATCAATGAGGCCCATCAACTGTTTGGTTACCAACAATCTTCAAAATATCTTCTTTTGTGTTCAGCAGAAGAAAGAAATTCATACAGGTTTGGAACAACTTGAGGGTAAGTAAATGATCATTTTCATTTTTGGGTGAACTATCCCTTTAACTGCATATACTACTTCCAAAATAATTTTTTTTTCTTCGAAAAATAGTTTTCTTTACTGTCACTTTTGATCTAATGCATCCTTGCTGACCAACAGTATACAATTCTTTATAAAATGTTTAATCATAGTGCATACAAAAAAATCTAAGCTTAAAATAAATGAACTCTGATAAATGATTACGAGTAAAGATTTAAGTATATTACATATTGTTTTGTCATATTGTTTGCTAACCTTGAAAATGTTATTGAGCAAATCATTTGAATAGAAAATTTCAAAACCAAATATCTCACCATTATTTCTTAAGTGGTGTGAGAACTATACAGAAAGGTTATACCTTCAACAAAATGCCAGCATGCATGAAAGCAGCCCCTATTGTAGCCCCGGTAACATTTTCGGCACCAGACCCATTCACCATTATAAGCTGGCAGTTTGCCTTTGAAAGTGTACGGTACAATGCCGCCTCTGAAAAGCAACCCTGCAGACATTTCGGCCAGACCGCCCGCGCTATTGACAATATACGTTCTAGCCTTTTCCTTGCACACAATGCCAAGGCCTTATTCGCCCTGACTGTTAGGTTGTCATACATACTGAGTAACAGTATGAGACTATAAGTAATTCTTAGTTCAGTTTAGTTCATTATAAAGAGTGGCATTTTCTTTCATGTTCATACACTGATAAATATTTTATTTGTGGGTAAGGTGGACAAGACCTAAAGTTCACTGGAGGATTCGCTATCAGCCCTAAATGAGCTGCGAGCGAAGGGAAAGGCCATTGCTGAGATCTCAGTGATTTGTTCATTTGCTGAGCAGCGAGTTAAGAGTCTGTAAAGTTTAATTGAACTAAGAGAGAAAAGCCAACAGGAATACATAGATTAATGTCTAGGTTTAAGTAATGACTTATTATTCTAATGTGGATAATTAATTGTAAACGACATTTCCTCACAAAGGGGTCCTTGAAGGCACTGTAAACAATTACTGGGCCCTTAGAGCAGTTTGGCTTAGAAGGTGTTTGCGCTTGATAGGATTTGCATTTGAATTATTCATTACAAATAACAAACGCAAACAGAATTACAGCATGATGACACTGGATTATGTATTTAAAATGCAGAAATGCATTCCCTTTATGCAAAACGCCATATCAGTTCTGTTAAGCTACAATCTGAGGATCCCAAAGAAGGTTCTACAGAATGTACCCGAACAATAGTGAATAAAAACAAGGCAGAAAATAAACACTAGAATGAATGAATTAATGAATGAAGACCATTTTTTAAAAGTGCTAATAAATCACGTAATTTCTCTTTACATCATAGCCGTAAATCGTGGGCTGTCCCTCCTAAAATATCATTAAAAACCACATTGTGTATTGAAAATAATATAATGATATATAGTTAAAATAATTGTGTAAGTAGTAAAACAATACGCACAAACGGAGCAAAAAAGTTTTAAGTTTAAGCTGCGTTTCCACTGCAGGAACTTTCCCCAGGAACTAGGGACTTTGGGGTGGTACTCTGTGTGTTTCGACCGCAGGAACCGGGGTCTAAATAAAGTTCCTCAAAATGGCCCTGCTCGCGAGGTAGTACTTTTTCAAAGTTCAGGAACTTTCGGGGGCGCTGAACATGCTGATTGGTTGAGTTCATGCAGCATTTTGATTGGTCGACTCGACACAGCATTTTATTTCAACCACTATTTTTAAAAGTCTGTTGCGGAGTTGACTGCTATTCAAATCAACAATGGAGTTTAAAAAATACGACCAATGGGCCGATGACGAGGTTCAGGCTTTATTCAATTTATTTGCAAAGGACGAAATCCAGTGGGAACTGTAAAGTCCTACGTCACCGGACTAATCTTCACGGTACTTTAGACCGCGATGGAAACATAGACAGCAGCAGGTCTGGGGGAAAAAAGAGTTCCTGGGAAAAAAGTTCCTGAGACAAATTGTTCCGGGTAATTTCGGTGGAAACGGGGCTTTAGAAACATTTTGAGTCCCCCCTCTTTGCCTCACAGTGGTTTGGTCCACCACGCACCTCACCTACACACAGTCCGGTGGGAGAGAGCAAAGTTCTTCACTAGTTGTGAAACTCCAGTAGCTGTAGCTGTTAAGGCTATTCACTTTAAACATGGGAAGAAGTGATTATTTTCTCTTTTATACAGACAATGCTGAGTTATTAATAAATTAGCAATGACAAAAAATAATGATAACCGTTGTATTTTTTTTTTTTCATGAGTCCGATATGTTAGCGATTATTGTTTGGTAGCTTGTTGTAAGTTATCCACTACAACTAACATGGCGATAGGCCTTTATGTGAACTGATATTAGGCTAATATTGTAGATCTACCACTGTGTTGGGTTTTGCTCAATACTATGTCGAAGAAGCAAGATAATTTAATAACTATAATATTACCGCGTGGTGAACCTATGATAACTCAGATTTAAACAACTATTGCTTTGTGTTGTTGGCCAGATAAAATGACAGAAAAAAGAAAAATAGATAATTTTTCAGTGCACCAAAACGCCACACATATCCTTACAAGTACAATTTTGGCTGTATTATTTGTGTCCCCTTCAAAAATTGCCCTTTTTTTAATTAAATTTTATGTTTATTGTCTCCCCCAACTATTAGATGAAATTTACGCCCATGCTTTACATTATATAATATTTTTATTTCTAGCCTTCTTATTGTTTATAAGACAACAGAACAGCAAATAATGGGGAAAGAGAATAATGTGACACATCAAGACAGGAAAGCATTTTTTAAAATCATTTTATATCTAAGAAACTGACTCCCTTATGTGAATTTTTTTGCTTGAAAAGTATGCATAGTACTATCTTTTTTTCAAATTAAATACCTCTTGGGTTGATATTTTGCTGGGTTTATGTCTGCATCTATCTTTGCAATATCTAAGTAGTATCTCAATATCTGTTTTATTTAACTGCAGAGAAAAAGTTCTGCAAAAAAGAACATTTAGGTTAGCTTGTCAGATAGCTGCCTTCTTATAGCCCTCATATATTTACTTTTAACTACAAACAAACCCCAAGTTATGCCAGATATGTTTGCTCAGGAAAAAAAAAAAAAAAAGGCTACAGCAAGTTATATCTTAAGCATGTATGGGAAAATCCTCCTCGGTCCATCATTTAGAGGCAAAGCACTACACTGACTGAATGTCAGAGTGCTTTTCTGCCTTCAGGCTGTGGGCCAGTACTGGCCACTTTCATTTCTCACAGTGCTATCCTTGACCATATGTGAACAGAACAGATATTAAAAGCATCCTCCAAAGAATGGCATGCACAGACTCTGAAATCCGCTCTCGACCTCTGGCCCTCACCCTCTGCCGCCCGTTCAACTATTACGAGAATATACAGCTCCCAGGGGGCGAATCCTGGCGCTGTTTCTACACCAATCACAGTGAAATTGCCACTATATCAGTTATGGCACAGAGTTCAATACTTGTGGAGAGCTCATTTAACAGCAAAGTGGAGTTAGGAGTAAAAATAGCTATCCTCCTGGTACCATCTCTTCTCTGGAGGATGCATTCTGCTCTCTTACCATGAAAAGAAAGTGGTTTGACTGGTTAAATTGGTCGTAATTATGATTATTAATGATTCCAACAGCAAAAGAGGTGTTTCAAGGGGGCGACGGTGAATGTTCTGTCTTTGTGCAATAGAAAGGCACCTTCAGGTGGTATAATGTCGGGAAGCGTTCTGGGTGGGGGATGGGGGATTATGCCAGCGTACTTACTTCCCAAGGGCAAAGCACTCCAGCCTCACTGTGACGCCTTTGGCTGCCAGCACCGTCTGGGGAAAATGCGCTTCAATTTTGGGCTCATACTCCCCCATCACACCTAAAAAACAAAAAAGAAGACAAACAGAGGTGAGTCTACATATAGACTACAGCATTAAGCATTAAAGTGTGTGCCTTTAGGCTCAATGCATATATTTATATGACACACTACAAAAAGTGTCCATTTTGCTGCCGATGGAAAAGTGCATACTTTTGTTATAAACCCCAATGGGAAAACCCTGACTTTCCAATTCCAGGGTGTTTCAGTCATGTAGGAAACTAACTGACATTCATTATCAGGTTTTCATTGTCAGTGTTTAATCTAAAATGTAGCTTGTACACATTGAGTTTTTCTGCTGATGAAAATATGACTCATTTAGCTGGTTTATGAGGTGACAGGCTACATTTACCGTAATTCTCTGTGGCAGCATACCGTAGCATTAGCTTAAAATCCAATAACCTACAGCTGATATAAGCAATGCTAGCCATTCACGTCAGACTTTCACTGAGTCCAAATATGCCTACTTCCCTACTAAATAGTATGCAAAAAACGGTGGCTAAAGAGTAGTATACCGAATACCAACCCAGGCACATTGGAAAAAAATTGAATATGACGATATTTATGCAGAATGATATTACGTTGCTTCTTGCATTTCAGTGAATTGTAGTAATAAAAGTACTATATGAAACGTCACTGTAGCAACATTTTACAACATTGGTTGCTGCACGTATTGCGACAGTTTCAAAATGAAATAACAGTGAGTGGCGTTAAAAGGTTAAGGCTCTATTGCGTTTGAAAAATAATGTACCATCTACACTAAACCTAACCACTAGTGTTAACAAAAGCAAATGTGAGATAAAACACATTGTATTTTATGGGATTCATACTCGAGCATTCCACATCAGTGCAATGCTATAGCAAGCTACCGAGCAAGTTTACTACGTCAGAAAACCCTTAAATAAGGAGCTAGTTATATGACGCAAACATTCAAATGTATTTACAAATCATGCACTATAGTAAAAGTGTTTTGAGGTTATAACAGTATTATACATTTGATGGACACTTTACTATCCCATGAGGTATCCCATGAGGTGGATGGCAGCAATGCAAGTGACCCTGAAGGTCACATGACAAAGTCAACATGGCAGATGTCTAGACTGCATTCATACTACACACACTACAACTGTAAAACAACTGCACTTAAAAATAATCCTAATAAGTAAAGTATTTTACTTTAGACTTCAATAGTAATATTGCTATATTTATATCTTAATACAGTATATCTTATCTTAATGAAATATCTTCATTTGCAGGAATTAATCCTTTAATGCTTGTCGGAAAACTGCAGGGAAGCCTTTTAACCCTTAAATGCATGACTTTTCGCCAATCATTCTTACATATTCGGGTCTTTAGCGACCCGGAACTATATCTAACATGGATGGATTTCTACCTGTTGCGATAATATAAAACTCTTCTGAAATTAGTGTAACTAACAGTGAATAGAATAACATATATTTCGTTACCTTTTGGAGCTTGGAAAGGTTCAGTTTGAGCAGATATTTTATACCACCATCACTGTCATCATCAGAGTTCATTTCAGTACATTCAGCATCTGGCTCATATTTGCCATCTCAAACTATCATTTTCAGCATTTTCAAAATCAATATTTTGATCACTGACAGCTTCCTCACCAGATCCACCATCAAGTGACAGTGACTCTAATATTTTATTGCGTTCAGTACTTGCTCTGTAGTAAATCGCTGAACCATTTCAAGTTTTGCTGATGATACTTATTATTCGTCATTTCATCATTGTGTATCAGACATTGCCACCTTGTGGAATAAAGGTGAATTGCACTTATTCAGTCATCAAAGATTCAATTATTGCTGTGCAGAAAAACACACTCTTACACACCTCGGTCGTTAGTGACCCTATACAATTTTTACAAAAAAATGAATGGAAAAACAGGCTTTTTTTTTCTTGTCATATTGTTATATTGTTTATAATGAATTGATTGAGGAATACTAAGAAGGAACTTACCCGTTCAACTATACTTGGAAATTATTGGAACTTTAAAAAATGAATGAAGAGGAGGGTAGTGAATGACGTCCTGGGTCACTAAAGACCCGAGGCATGCATTTAAGGGTTACGTTTTTGTATCAACAGGGTTACAAATACAAACCCGATTCCAAAAAAGTTTGGACACTGTACAAATTGTGAATAAAAAAAGGAATGCAATAATTTACAAATCTCATAAACTTATATTTTATTCACAATAGAATATAGATAACATATCAAATGTTTAAAGTGAGACATTTTGAAATGTCATGCCAAATATTGGCTCATTTTGGATTTCATGAGAGCTACACATTCCAAAAAAGTTGGGACAGGTAGCAATAAGAGGCCGGAAAAGTTAAATGTACATATAAGGAACAGCTGGAGGACCAATTTGCAACTTATTAGGTCAATTGGCAACATGATTGGGTATAAAAAGAGCCTCTCAGAGTGGCAGTGTCTCTCAGAAGTCAAGATGGGCAGATAGTGGAGCAATATCAGAAAAATTGTAAAGAGTTTGAAGTTATCATCCAAAGATTCAGAGAATTCAGAGAATCTGGAACAATCTCTGTGCGTAAGGGTCAAAGCCGGAAAACCATACTGGATGCCCGTGATCTTCGGGCCCTTAGACAGCACTGCATCACATACAGGAATGTTACTGTAATGGAAATCACAACATGGGCTCAGGAATACTTCCAGAAAACATTGTCAGTGAACACAATCCACCGTGCCATTCGCCGTTGCCGGCTAAAACTCTATAGGTCAAAAAAGAAGCCATATCTAAACATGATCCAGAAGCGCAGGCGTTTTCTCTGGGCCAAGGCTCATTTAAAATGGACTGTGGCAAAGTGGAAAACTGTTCTGTGGTCAGACAAATCAAAATTTGAAGTTCTTTTTGGAAAACTGGGACGCCATGATATCCGGACTAAAGAGGACAAGGACAACCCAGGTTGTTATCAGCGCTCAGTTCAGAAGCCTGCATCTCTGATGGTATGGGGTTGCCTCTGAAGCAAACAGCGCAACAGACTATACTTATTGAATTAAAATACACACACCGCAGTATCAGTGAATCGATACTATGAAAAGTTTATCCAATCACAGTGCATCCTGGGTGCATTTACACCTGGCAGAGTGTCTATTTACACTAAGTGCAAATAGTCCGCCTTGTTGGCAGAGGCACATCTGATAACTTGAACAGTGGTCTGGAGAGTAAGGCAACTTTAGACATTCTAATAAGTAACTACATGTCAACTAACTCTCATTAGAATACTAGTAGAATAAAGCCCTATTCGGAAGGGATTAGTTTTACAAGGGTAGATGGGGTAATGTAATTTTACCACAGGACGTTTGTAATATTAATGGCCAATTCGCCCGGGAATCTCAGTAAAACTAGCAGAAGTTGGAGGGGTTACTATATATAACCTACAGTATATGACAATTAGGTCCGGTCGAACGATTTATTAATTAAATTCTGATTGGATTCTCTTGGTAATAGGCACAGAGCTACTAGCAAAGTTACTTATAGTCAGAATGTCTGTTGAGGGAACAACACAATAAAATTAGAAAATATAAAGCAGACAGTCTACCGGTCTAATTACTGGTAGTTGACATGTAGTAGCAAAGTTACTTATACTTAGCAATGTCTAAATTGGACTATTAAAATAAAGTTTTCCTGATAAATCTTACACTGCAATCGGCTAGCTCTGTTACATCTGATTCTATTGGGCAACACACCTCTAAATATCTCAGTTTGTAGGTGTTGGATCAGCACATTACTCACACCTTTTGCTCCTCTCACATGAAATTCCACCTTGGCATCTTCCCGGTTGCTTTTTGGAAGCCCGGACTCATTAATTAAAGCTTGTGACAGGAAGCTTGTGCTTCCTCTGCACTGGGCTCATGTTTTATTTTTTCTTTTGGTTCATGTAGGTGCTTTGTAGATTTAGCAGAGGCCTGAGGTGTTATTATATGATGGATTACATTGCTCACATGGACTCTATCGCCTGAAATATCCAGAGCAGCTGCTCTAGAACATTGACCTCACAATCAATAGTGCAACAGCCCAAGACATTTTATAAATGTGACAATTGCACATACAGCAGCTCCAAAAGGTTCTTGGACACTTTAGTCAGACTTAAATGGATCAAATATAATACAATGAATATAATATAATATAATATAATATAATATAATATAATATAATATAATATAATATAATATAATATAATATAATATAATATAATATAATATAATAATAAATGAAGAATATTTTTCCTAGAAAAAAGACCCAAATAACCTCACATGCATCTTCTAAATTTGATATTTAAGTTCGGTTTTCGTTTTCCTTTAGGGTCTGCAACTCAATAAAGTATGTCTTAAGCATCCTGGTATTTTGTACGGGCCACTGTAAATCTTAAAAGAAAATTCATCCTTAGACAAGATTCAAATCTTTTGAGATTTAAGGGCTACGATCATGCAAATTTGCAACAGAAATATGCATTCTAAACCCTATAAAGCGTACTATCATATTTGTTATGAAAAAGGGGTCTCTAAATTATCAACATGATCAAAACTGCTGAAAACCTGTTGTGTACAATCTTCTATGACTCAGTGCTGGCCCTACCTAATAAGCGATATAAGCGGTTGCATAGGGCCCCCGTGGCCACCAGGGGGCCCCACGGCAGGCGTTAAGACAGTAATGCGTTGTAATAAGTTTGATAAAGTTTGCTTGTGCCGGTCGTGTGCTTTAATGTTTGAAAATGAAGAGGCGGCGACACTATCAATCTGGTGCAGAGAAGAGGAAAATAGGGAAAAAAGTGAACAAGATAAGAGTGTTACATTTAAAAAGAGATATTGTTAAAATGGCGGTTGCTGCATTATGTCTTTATGGTTTAATTCAGCATTCACAAGCGCTTTGAAGACGATGTGCCACGGTATCAGTGTCGTGCATGGCATTGTTATCGTGGGCACTTCAAAAAACATTAATAATTCTAGATACCTTAATATCCGAATTATTTAGATTTTTAGAATGCATATTAGCTTCTTTTCCATCTACCAGTGCAATTCTACAATACTGCGTGTTTGCTGCGTGTAAATTCGATCTGGTTTTCGCGTTGATCATCTGTACAAGTAGCAGACGGGCTGAATAAAAATGCAAGTTCACTCTCTGGCAAGAGGTGGCGCTTATGGAACAGCAGAATATGGCGGTTACCATGGTTACCCCTTTACAGAAAGCAGCGCTGCACAAACGCAACGTTCTGTTTCTGCTCGTAACGGAGAGGAAAAGAAGGCAACCAGTATTTAGCATACGTGTTCAAACAACTTCAAATATTTAAATAGGCCTACATAAATACTTTTCAAATGTGTTTTTACACTTATAAAGTTCTTTGCATTTTAATCTGGACTAAAACATGCCAGCTCGGAACAGTAGCCTATTTATTCTCTATTATATTATAATAATTATTAATATACTATTCTCTACTGTAATTTAATAACCAATTGACAGGTGTTTTTGCTTTATTAAAGCATTAATGTTTATACATTTATCTAAAAGCAATCGTTAAAATCTTCTAAGTAAAGATATCTTCATATTATATCTTGAAAGATAAATACATTAAGTAAGACAATTTGGTAAAACTTTACAATAAGGTGTCAGTGTATGATGTGTACGCTGGAATGGGTTGGGGGTTGTTAGGTAAAACTGTAGGTAGTGGGGGCCCCTTTTGGAAATCTTCTTAGGGCCCCCAAAATGCTAGGCTCTGATATGACTTCTGCCACTGCTTGATAGTTTATACTTTATTTTTAGCAAGTAAAAGGTCTTTTAGTATAATTATAAAAACATATCCTTTCAGGTCATGGTATATGTGCTTTGCTGAGAAAATAAATGTAAGAATACATTTTATATTGTTAGTAATATTTCAAGACAAACACTTACTGGACTGAAAAAAAAAATATTAATGTGAGTACCAAATATGATACATCAGGATTAAGAGGAATGTTTATTTGTTCATCTTTTGATCATCATTGTATTGTATTGCATTATATATTTTATATATAGCTTAGATCATAAAACTAAGCATTTAAATATTTAATATTACTGATATATTATTGGGAGATATAGATTGACAACTGATATTTATTTTATGCAAGCTATACTGTTATAGAGATCTCATTGATTTACATTACAATCAAATTTCATATTATTTTTGGCCATATAAATATCAGTGACTGCACCAAATATTTAGCAATTTTGCTCAGTCTGAGCCTTTGAATATTTTTTTTTTCTCCTCAAGTATGAGCTCCATATTCTCCTATATCATATATGAGCCATAAAAGCCTGATGTATCAAATATGATACTCAATTCAACAGGATTTTTTTTCCTGTTTAGATTTTGTCTAAAGGTTCAATAATAAAAAAAAAATAATACAAATTATTGATTTAAAAAAATATATATATATCATATGTCAGGGTTTACAGGGTTAAAGGATGAGGATGATTCGTAATGCATTAATAAATTCCATCTACTGTACAACAGTAAACAATCTGCTGGATTTACAATTCAACATAACAAAGCTCGAGGGATCACAGCAAACAGGTATGGCAAACCCAGCAGCTGCCAGTGACAAAGAGAGGGAATTCTCCACAGTAGCTTGCATGACAAGCTGCTAAACTAAATTATTTTGCAAGTACACTACAAAGGCCGCTGGGAAACAGGGCGAGAGAATTTGTCCTCAAAACAGAGCACAGAGCAAAACAGAGCTGGAGTCTAATTGATGTGCAGAATTCCGTGGAATGCAGAGGAATCTTAAATGGCTGCGTTTCACTTCTGCAGTCATAGCCAGAGGGCACAGATCCTTTGTTTATTCATGCGGTTGTTGTGAGGGCCCATCTATATCCATTTGCTGAGAGATATGTCAGCTGGCATTGAGTAAGTTTGCAATTACGAAGGGAAACACTCCCATTCAGGGGCCTAATTATCATTATCAGTCTTATTAAATGGGAAACTGGTGTATGCATTTTACATAAGAAAGTATTTCTTTCCTTTTTGCAAATATTGCAATTGTGCCATAACATATCTCGACCACCTTCAGTGAAAGCCAAAGATTATGAAAAAAAGGATCCAGTTCAGAAAGAAGAGGCCTTTCATGCTGTTTTGACTGCAAAAAACTGGGCATGACAAATCATCTACTATAATAAATATATTAAAACAATATCATACAAGCAAGCGTGTGTTATGGCTATACACTGATCAGGCATAACAGTATGAACACTAACAAGTGAAGTGAATAACACTGATTATCTCTTCATCACGGCACCTGTTAGTGGCTGGGATATATTAGGCAGCAAGTAAACATTTTGTCCTCAAAGTTTATGTGTTAGAAGCAGGAAAAATTGGCAAGCATAAGAATTTGAGAGAGTTTGACAAGGTCCGAATTGTGATGTCTAGACGACTGGGTCAGAGCATCTCCAAAACTGCAGCTCTTGTGTTCCCGGTCTGCAGTGGTCAGTATCTATCAAAAGTGGTCCAAGGAAGGAACAGTGGTGAACCAGTGACAAGGTCATGGGTGGCCAAGGCTCATTGATGCCGTGAGGTTAATGCTCAAGAAGTGAATCCTGGTTCTGATAGAAAGGTGTCAGAAATCACAGTGCATCGCAGTTTGTTGCGTATGGGGAGGTGGAAGAAGGTGGCCTGGTCTGATGAATCACGTGTGTGCGTGTGCCTCTCTTACCTGGGTCACACATGGCATCAGGATGCACTATGGGAAGAAGGCAAGCCGTCGGAGGCAGTGTGATGCTTTGGGCAATGTTCTGCTGGGAAACCTTGGGTCCTGCCATCCATGTGGATGTTACTTTGACACATACCACCTACCAAAGCATTGTTGCAGACCATGTGCAGCCTTTCATGGAAACGGTATTCCCTGGGGGCTGTGGCCTCTTTCAGCAGGATAATACACCCTGTCACAAAGCAAAAATGGTTCAGGAATGGTTCAGGAATGGAAGCAAAAACGAGTTTGAGGTGTTGACTCGGCCTCCAAATTCCCCAGATCTCAATCCAATCGAGCATTTGTGGGAAACAAGTTCGATCCATGGAGGCCCCACCTCGCAACTTACAGGACTTAAAGGATCTGCTGCTAACATCTTGGTGTCAGATACCACAGCACACATTCAGGGGTCTAGTGGAGTCCATGCCTCGACGGGTCAGGGCTGTTTTGGCAGCAAAAGGGGGACCAACACAATATTAGGAATGTTATGCCTGGTTGGTGTATATCACAACTGTGCTGATATGGAGCCATTACACACTCATGTAATACTATTATAAAAGTGTATGAAAATCCAAGGAGTGTTCCAAAGACTTTATTAAACCACGGATACAGGATCTGCCATTACTTATTTAAAAGATGTCCAAACCTCCTGAATCTGAATTTTTGGAAGAAAAAAAAAAAAGGAAAAGTTGAATGAATTATCCAATGACTCACTCATAAAAACAGTCACTTGTTTTGTGCCTAAATTAATCAAGGTATTTTAACAAATCAGTTGAATAAATTATTCAAATGATTCAATCATAAATACAGTCACTTGTTTCGTTCCTGAATGTACACACAATCATAGATATATAGTCAGGTTCTATTCCTGAATAAATTAGTGTTATTGAACAAATGAGTTTAATAAACGATTCAAAAACTTGATTCACACCAGAATGAATCAGCATTTTTTTAATAAATTGATTCAGTGACTCACTCATAAAGACAATCACTGAATCACTGACATTCAACATCAGAGTCTGAGATCCCCTCTCCTTCCGCTATATAATAAAAACTCACGACAGTTGAGTCCCTGAAGTGTCCAACATTCGACAATTATTTATACTATTTACACTATACTACAAAATGGCATAGAACAATGCATAAACCTGAATGAATCAGCATTTCTGAATGAATTGACGGAATGGATGATTCAAAGGATTCACTTGGACAGTCACTTGGTAGCAAAACAATGTAAACTGCAGAAAGAGTCCCTGATATATCATGACTAATGCACAGAATGACAAAGATTTGAGCAATAGCAAAGGCTGGTTTTGAACGGTTATCAATGGAGAACAATGCTTTTTGCCCACAGAATGCTGTAGACACAGCATCTACGAGGCCATCAGGGACTAACTGTCAAAACTAACCAGCCAAACTCTGACCCCTCGCCTACAGCTGTAATCTACAGCACATTTATAGCCTATTTTATGATAGCAGTGCGTTTTTCCCCCAAACAACTTTTCAATTTCAATCTCAATCTCCTTACTTGTTACACATTTATGATTCCAAAGCAATCCCATGTGTATAATGAATTTGCAATATTTCATTGGTTTATGCTGCAATGCATTTTCTGCGTATCCTATTTAGCGTCTAGAAGGGCTGAAATTGATAGGACTGAATTCTTTGCCAGCTGTGCCAAAACAAATACATGAGACCTTTTTGTGTTGCGATGCCTATTTTCAAATCACAATTTAATCAATTTATTATATTAGAATGAGGTAGTTTTTGTGCAATGCAATTTTCCCTTTCTTGTGTTGTGCCATACAGAACAATCACCTGATGAAAGTCTGGGTATCCATCAGACGTTTAAAGCTTTTACATCCAACTGCTAATGAAAAAATCCATTATCCCAATGCTGGGCTTCACATCTATTTTCTAATGACAAAACCAAAGCAAAAGTGCAAACTGAAAGCAAAATTAGAGATTCACATACCTCCATGAGAAAGCCTACATGGTGGTGCAAAAACTGTTAAAGGATAGTTTGCCAAAACATTTAATGTAATTTAATGTGGCCATAATAAGACAGGCCTACAAACAGATATGTTCACACTGCTCTTTTCCATACAATCAAAATGAAAGTTTGCCAAAAGGCAGCGTCAAGTTGTCAAAAAGTACTTCAAATTAGTCATATTGGCTACATTAGCCCCATGCCACCATTCCCTTTTATTTTATGGAAAAGAGCAGTGTGAGAATTCTGATTAACTTCACAGAAGAAAGAAAGTCATTTGGGTTTGAAACAACATTAGGGTGAGTAAATGATGACCAAATGTTATGTTTTTGGTGAACAACTCCTTTAAGACAGAAATAAGTGGATGGTCAGTTGGAAACAAAAGACTTTCAAGGTCCTCGTCATCCGTAACTAAAGAAATCCTACCATTCAATTGTCAGAATTTTTAATGTGTGATCATGTGACTCAGTGCTTTATCACATCATCATTTCACTTCCCATTAAAATCACAATTATGAGATGTGTCATGTTACGATTCATTCTGTAGTCCACAGTACACCTATTGAAACATTTATATACATGCTTAGCGCATGTCCACTCAATGTCTGAACACATCACTGAGGCATAACTCACAAGACCTTTTAAAAAGTATTCCTGAAGGCCCAATAAATGTTTACCGTGACAGCATGATGTGAACTGAAATGGCAGTTTGAAGGAAATGTCTGTCATGAAAGGACATACTGATTTCTTGCTTAGTGTGGCTAGAGCTTCTGCAAAATGTATACAGCTCTGGAAAAAATTAAGAGACCGCTTAACATTGAGAAATCAATGTTAAGTGGTCTCTTATTTTTTTCCAGAGCTGTATTTTGTATAGGTAATATAATCTAATGCAGGTTATTTTTTATTTTTTTACTTTTCTACTTGACAAATATGATGATCCCATTGCGAGGGAACCCCTCATTTAACCTAAATTAAATAAAAAGCATTGACCTGCAGCTATTTATTTAACTTTTATGATGTAATTTGATAGCAATTTTTGTTTCTTCCCCCCATTAGATTCATATTAGATGTATACAATTTAATTAAAATAAATTTGTAAAGCAAAATCAATCAATCAATCAATCAACCAACCAACCAACCAACCAACCAACCAACCAACCAACCAACCAACCAATCAATCAATCAATCAATCAATCAATCAATCAATCAATCAATCAACAGGCGCAATCTCCTGAAGTCTGTAAATTCCGCACGTCTGTCAATCTCCTGTCTGTGTGACACACACTCGTGCGCACAGAAAGCCGCTTCAGACAGTGCTTGAACATAAAAACACAACATTATGCCAAAATGCCGGTTTTGTCGAGTTTTCTCGCAAGCAAAGTCTTAAATAATTTAAATGAAGTCTAAATGAACATCGGGAGTTGTGAGAAAATGTGATGCGTGTCAGATCCGCGTCAGATCTTAAAGTGACAGCAGCCAAATAAACCTGCTGCTGTCTATGATTAATGTTAATCAAAGAACAAAAGAAAAAGAAAATCACTGCCTGCTCTTGACTGAATAACGTTTGTAGCTTTAATTAGCTTTTATTAATCTGTATTTAATGTATAATTTATGCAGTGAAGACTGTGAAGTGTTTGATAACTTTATTCAATTTCTGTCCTGTTAGACCTACCTGAAAATCTTAAAGCACTTTTTACAAGGTTACGTGGTCAGAAGGTCAAAAACAACGAAAACAATACATTTTTGTGCATTTTGACAGAGCAAATTGTTATATTTTTTAAAGCATAATAAATGTTAAAACTGATCGTTTTTAATTATACCTTAATGCTGAATGGCTATAATAGTTAAAATTGAGGGGAGGGGGAAATCAATTTCATAGAGACATCAGCAGCAGTATTGGTATCGGTGATACTAGCCTTCCTTCATAAAATGCCATTAAACAAATATTTAAAATATAGGCTACTGTCTTTATGTTGTTTCTACATTAATTTGGAGATTAAATGTGAAATGATTTCAATATAAAAATATATAAAAAACTTAGGTGCGATTAATCACAATTAATTACAGAAAAAAAGTGAGATTAATTAGTTAATTTTTAATCGATTGATAGCACTAGTTAATTAATAACATTTACTTAGCCCTAAAATACATTTTCCATAGGGGGTAAAAAGCTATGTTCAGACTGCAGGCAAATTGGATTGTCTGCATTATTAATTGGAAGTGATCAAATAAGATTTTTGTGTCCAGACATAACTGCATGGGTGGCTTTTGTAATGATGTAGGTGAACCAACATATGTGACGAGGCTTTCAAAACAGATGCAGGAAAAATTTAGGTGCATTATCTCACTCTCTACAAAAGGGCCCTGTCAAGTTGCAGTGCAAAACTCCTCTGTCCCACAACAAAACCTCAGCGAAGAAGACTGGTAATGTGATATTCCATGCTGTAGTCACGGCCAAAATCTTTGGACATACCTTTTGAATACCATATATATTCCTCCTGGCATGTCTGTCACCAGTTTTGACACATCTTTAAAAATCTGATTGGAACTGCATTTCAATTTTGAAAAAAAAAAAAAAAAAAAAAGATTTAATGTGCTTTTTTGCTGTCCAAAACCCATCTGGATAAAATCTGGGTATGCAAAAAAATCTGATTTTTGCTGGCAGTCTGAATATAGCCTAAGTGCAACATTTTTGACTTATGACTATACTAAGCCTCATTTGCATAGAAAAGAGGTGTGTTTGAAAAGAATGACACTAGCTTTATTTAAATATGACTGCCACAGCGCTACACCAGTCATTCTTCTGAGCGCTCAATCACGTCATGTGTGGTTATTTCAAAGAGTGACAACTGCATTCTACAACTAAATTAACTCGTGGAAAATATCAGCTAGTAAAAACGCCATTTACATAAAACCCACATAATATGACCCTAAGTTAACAACTAGATGTTTGTGTTACCCTCATTTGGACACTGACAGCCTGTCTCTGGTGCTAGAAAAATCTAAGAAACAGAGATTCTTGACTCATTCACAAAAAAAACAAGCATAAAGTATTGTATTCTTTAAATGCACAATATGCATTATTCTGCCATATGCTGATATAAGAACTTAACTTAAAACAGAGGCTTTACGAGCATAAACAAAAACAAAATTAGCTTACCCCAAACAGGTTCAATCATCTTTCTTGTTCATAGCCACAAGGTGCTAAAATGTTGCTTTGGTTATCATTGTCAATCACTGTAATTTATTGAGTAACTTGTGTTCTGTACATACATTTTTATGTGCTGGCCACTCCTGAAACTTTGCAGTGTGTACATGGCAATTGTGATCAAGTTTGACTTTGGCTGGTTAGCGAATAAGATGCGGAAACACTGTATGCTGAAGTGGAACACCTGTTTCTTCATTTCTGTTTATCCACATGGCAAACTCTAAATCTGGGCATTCTGTGGACATACAGCAGTGGTTCTCAACCAGGGGGTCTCAACAAACTTCCAAAGGGGTTTTTCTGTTCTCTGTTTCTGTTTGGCAGAAGTGTTCGATGCAGGATTTTAATTTTGACAGTGCTGAGAACGGCAGCTCCTGAGCACACAGCGTTCCCATTCTCCGTCTTCATTCTCTGTTTAACAGTTTTGTCTAATACTGTACTAGATAGAACTGTTAAACAAAGAAAGTAAACTATTTTCGAAAAAGTATTATAGCATTTTCTTTTATATTATTAGTAACAGAAAGGCAAACACTATTATACTTTCTCATTTACCACCAGCATTCAGCAAATACGCATTTATATCATTTAAACAAATCTTAGAATATCTAATAAACATTTAATTTCACAACCTTTGCAGACTTCAGTTGACTCCAGCTGTCAGATATTCTGAAGTGCGCATTTGTAGCCTGCATGAACGTATTACTGTGTGTGACGGTCGGTTGTGTGAATCGGATGCGGTCAGGAGACATCAGCTTCACTTAATAAACAAAAGTGCAATGAAGTGTTGTCATAAATATCTGTTTTTTTCTATACATAGCCAAATTCTATACATAGTACCAAATTGAGTTTGCTTTCGATGCTTATTGCTCTTAAACAGTCAAATACACAAAAATAATGTCAAGATACTGGTCTTGCATTTTGCAGTTATGTTTTAAGTGAACGTAAACAGTTGAAGTCAAGTCAAGTCACCTTTATGTATACAGCGCTTTTAACAATGCCGATTGTTTCAAAGCAGCTTCACAGTGTTAAACAGGAAAATGATGTAACAGAATTTGATCCGGCTGTACAGCCGCTCTGGAGAAAACGGTGATGTTATGCAGCTCATTTCAATTATCATATAGTGACAATGTGGGCAGTAATTTAGTTGAAAATTTAGTTGAATATTTAGTTGAAAAATTAGTGTTTGGCAATCAAGCGAAGCCAAAGGCGACACGTGTAACAGTATAATGGATCCGTGCATCAAGTCTTAAAGTGACAGCAGCCTAATATACCTGAAAAATTATGAGATGATATTAAGAATATCTATATGGCAGTTTTTCTCCATGGTATCGATGTCAAAATTGTGGCCAGTGAAAATGCTGAGTGGCTAGTAACTTCTGTAAAACCACTAGACACAGGCTGGTGAGCAAAAAGTTAATGTCAAGCCCTGTATATACTGTATATATCAGCTTTATATTGGCCATCGGTCACCCTGCTCTCTAATATATTGGCATCAGCATCGCCCATCAAATAAACAATATCCGTCAACCACTATTTTAAATTGTCTGGTATACTTATGTATGTACTGTATGTGAATGTTAGTGTACACATATAGATTTTATCCTATTGGGGTATATGAACTTTTTCAATCATTTTTTGAGTTTACTTTATTGGATACAATATGTTAAAAAAAATTATAGAACAAGACAATTCTTATTATTTGGTTATTTTTTATAACAAACATTCATATTTATAGTTATGCCAAGCTGTAAAATATTCAATCAGGTAGAAATTGTGAGTGAGGTGAGTCTTCAAATATTGTTATGGACAATGGGGGTTGAGGGTTTCAAGTCAAAAAGTTTGAGATCCACTGACAGTAAACATGGTAGTCATATAAGAAGACAGGAGTCTCAGTTTCTCATTTTGTGATTAGAAAAGCATGTACACAGTGATATTATTAGAGTATAAGACATCAATGTTATCAGTATGCAGTTTTATGACCCTTAGTGACATGTACATCTCATTTAAAACACTGACCTAACATTTGTTGCTCAATAATTGAAGTCACTGCACTTTTGCTCTTCGAATCAAAGGACACTGATATGTTCTCTCCTATAAATTAATGACAAAGATGAAGGCCTCAGAAATGCTTGACCCTACTTAAAAATGCTGCCCCTTCAAGGTCCAATGCCAAGCTGGACGGACAAGTAATCCCAGCACCACCGAGTGTTTTGCGAGCGCTCAGGCTCTGTGAGAGTTATTGTTCCATCCGAGTCGCGTCTATTAAGGTGCGATTCATCACGTAAGTACAGAAGGCCTCCGCTGCCTTTGCTGTTTCTCCAAGAGGGAGCGGGTGGGGAAGATGCATGACTTGCCCTGAAGGTGCAGCCGAGCGCAGATGCAGTTGGGCAGCTTTGATTAAGAGTGTCTTAGCCAAGGGAAGGACATAGGTGAAGCGCTTCACCTGCGCATTCCGGCACGAAGCCTCTCGTGCAGTTAATTATCGTCCTGTCTCAGCAGAGAGCACAAATCGTGGGCCGTGGATTGGTGAGCTTTGAGAGAACTGGAAGAACGGATGAAAGCGCGGCAGTTCGAGCTTGGCCGGGGGTGCCAAAATCATTTTCAGGCTTTTAGGCGCAGCCCGCAGAGTCATTTAGCTGCCGAACGTGTGATGCTTCCCACACAGCGCCTGCCAAGCGAACGCTGCGCACGTCAGACGTGGAATGAATAAAGATTCCCATCATCCGTGCTTGTGTTACGGGTGACTAACCTCTCGCTGAACCGGCTCTCATTCCACACAGCCTTCTGTGAGACCCTGACTGTACGGTAATTTTCGAATGCAGCTGCCACAATGCAATTTATCCTAACTCTACCACCTGTGGCTCTGTGACATCCCTCGAGACTTATCTTTTCCTCCCTAGCCTTCAGCTACCCATCTCTGCTCCTTCTTTAACTTCTGAGTGCGACCGGAGAACGTGACGCTACTTGCATTTGCAATCTGTGCTAACGAGAGGCGCAAATCCAATTTAGTATGCTAATGCACTTAGATGCGTTATGTCTCCGAGGAGCGTTTCTCAACAACAAGGTTATGCAAATGCTGAAGAGCATGCCGAAGGGGACGTGGTGCTCTCCCAAAGGACGTGCAACCTAAGCAACGTAGGCAAAAACAAGCTTTCAGGGCACTGTAGTCATTTTAGCTCGGCTGTTCTGGGATTGCGTTCCAGTGCTGCTGACATTGACGTGTATTAGAGGCAGGTGATGCGTGCGTGTCTGTGAGGTATGGAAAAATGCCTGAAGTGACAGCCGGGTGTTTGGCTCCCTCGCTTGGCCCATGGGAATCTGCTATTAAAGACGCTACAGCCCATTCTGGAAGAGGACCATTGATTCGGTTAATTTTATGCTGGAAAATGATTTCCCCAATGGCCAGTTTCACCAGAGCGCATTGTCTGTGGAAAAAAAATGCTGTAAAGCAAAAGATGAAGCACCTCATGCTCTCTGTTTAATGTGGATGTTTGGAATTCATGACACTTTCAGTTTGGCCCTAAAGGCCCCTCATGCAACGAGAAAGAAGAACACAGAATGAGGCACATAAACTACATATATAAGTCAGACGTCTCATTAAATCGGCTTCACATGGAATAAAAGCATTAATGTAGACAACTGACCCGCTTGTCACACAGCTGAAAAACTGCCACATTTCCTTTTCACATCCATTATTTGTAGCCTTCTGAGATATTGATGGACTTTTTCCTGGATTGTGATCCAGAGCTTCAAAAAAATCTCACAAGCCCAGCTGTCATATACCTCAACACATTTAGCATCTTTACCATGCAGTCTGTACACTGAAACATATTTGGTGTATAATTTACTGTATAATTTACGTTGAAACAATTTTCACAATTTTCAAATTATTAGTCAATTTCACAAACAATTACACATTGCATTAAATGACATTTTGAAGTAGAAAATACAGGACCAGTAACTTTTCATCTAAATTATTTGAATAAAGTTTAAAGTAATAAAGTTAAATAAAATGTATGGACTTTTAGCCAGCACATTGCTAAGCAGTTGCAACAGTGTAATAGGTAGTTAAAATCAAAGCCCAGAACAAGATTCTACGATAGTCTGTAAATATGATTCGGGTCCAACCTTCAACATAAGTCCATGGGTTTTGTCGCCCATTTTATTATGCACCAGGGCAAAATCATACACATGATCACTGAGAAAAGTAATAGCACATCTCACCTAAATACATCACTGGGTTACATATTTAAAAGGTAAAATGTGTATGCTATAATATATAGTGCTATCTCACAAAATGTTTATAATATTCTTACCTACATTTTTATTTATATCGCTGAAGCTGCACAGTCTTTTTTTTTTCCAAGTCATGGGCTCAATTTAATTTATTACCAAAGAGACTTCATGTCATGGTATTGATTCATCAATTTGGTTCACCTAGAGAGGCACTTGGCATCCAGCCTAGTTTTGCTGTGCAGGTGAAGGGGGTTTAGGGAGCAGGGATGTGTGTGTGTGTGTGTGTGTGAAGCGCATGTAATATCTCACCATCTGTTTTGAGAGTCAGGGGCGTCGGTGGGCTCAGGACCCTGGCGTTGGTCACAGTGTTCTTCACTTGGCACACGTAGCTGCCCACGTCCGAGGGCTGCACCTTGGAGATATACAGATTTCCCGTTTCCTGCGAGATGAATCGCCGGCTGTCCTCTGCCACGAACGAGGGGAGCTCATTGAACACCCAGCTGTAGATGATCTCTGCTGGGGCAAGAAGGAGAGCAAGCAGATGAGCTGCAAGAACAACGCACATGTCCCTAAGGAAATCCCTGTCTAAATCTGCATTGTAGCACGCTGACCTTGTCAGTGCGAGGGCTCATAGGAGAGGGAGTCTGGGAGCTGATGTGTAGGTGATATGGATTAATTCAGTGCTCTCTACTACAGGGTTCAGGGTAATCATAACTTACATGTTAGAAAAATGTACAGAGATACGGTTTTGTGTTTGCATACTAAACAAGACCGCATTGGAATGAGGAAAGTAACCCAGTGTTCAGACCAGACCCCACACAATAAAGTGGAAAACACATATCTTCCATGCTATTTTTTTATTTTTATTTTTTTAATCCTAACCAGCAGTGTTAGTGGTACTCAAGACCATATTTGGACTATGCATGCAGTCTAAAGTTTGGAATAATTAAGATTTGTTTTTGAAAGTCTCTTATTTGATAAAAAATACAGTAAATATTATGAAATATTACAATTTAAAAGAAGAGTTTTCTATTTTAATTAGTGCTGTCAAATCGATTAATCGCGATTAATCACATCCAAAATGAAGGTTTGTGTTTACGTAATATTTGTGTTTGTACTGTGTATAATTATTATGTACACTATATTGCCAAAAGTATTGGGACACCCCTCCAAATCATTGAATGCAGGTGTTCCAATCACTTCCATGGCCACAGGTGTATAAAATCAAGCACCTAGGCATGCAGACTGCTTCTACAAACATTTGTGAAAGAATGGGTCGCTCTCAGGAGCTCAGTGAATTCCAGCGTGTTACCATGATAGGTTGCCACCTGTGCAAGTCCATTCGTGAAATTTCCTCACTACTAAATATTCCACGGTCAACTGTTAGTGGTATTATAAAAAAGTGGAAGCAATTGGGAACAACAGCATCTCAGCCACGAAGAGGTAGGCCACGTAAAATCACAAAGTGGGGTCAGCGCATGCTGAGGCGCACAGTGCGCAGAAGTTGCCAACTTTCATTAGCTACAGACCTCCAAACTTTGTGTGGCCTTCAGATTAGCTCAAGAACAGTGCGGAGAGAGCTTCATGGAATGGGTTTCCATGGCCTAGCAGCTGCATCTAAGCCTTACATCACCAAGTGCAATGCAAAGCGTCAGATGCAGTGGTGTAAAGCACGCCGCCACTGGACTCTAGAGCAGTGGAGACGTGTTCTCTGGAGTGACGAATCACGCTTCTCTGTCTGGCAATCCGATGGACGAGTCTGGGTTTAGCGGTTGCCAGGAGAACTGTACTTGCCTGACTGCATTGTGCCAAGTGTAATGTTTGGTGGAGGGGGGATTATGGTGTGGGGCTGTTTTTTAGGGGTTGGGCTTGGCCCCTTAGTTCCAGTGAAAGGAACTCTTAATGCTTCAGCATACCAAGACATTTTTGGACAATTTCATGCTCCCAACTTGGGGATAGCCCCTTCCTGTTCCAACATGACTGCGCACCACAGCACAAAGCAAGGTCCATAAAGACAAGGATGAGCGAGTTTGGTGTGGAGGAACTTGACTGGCCTTGAGTCCTGACCTCAACCCGATAAAACACCTTTGGGATGAATTTAAGTGGAGACTGCAAGCCAGGCCTTCTCGTCCAACATCAGTGCCTGACCTCACAAATGCGCCTCTAGAAGAATGGTCAAAAATTCCCATAAACACATTAAACCCTACGGATTAAGAATGGGATGTCATTAAAGTTCATGTGCATGCAAAGGCAGACGTCCCAAAACTTTTGGCAATATAGTGTATATATAAATACACACTCATTCATGTATATATTTAAGAAATATTTGCATATATACTGTATATATATTTATATAATTTATATTATATATAAATATAACAAATTTTTCTTAAACATGAATGAGTGTGTATTCGATGTCTCTGTAGCTAATCACTATATTAAAGATTATTGTTCTGAAGTTGGGAAACAAAACTCAAGACTCGCAATCATTGCACTTTCATGATCAATCATTACTGTCACTTCCGAGTACTCGGGCACATTTCTTATTCCACACAGCTATGCAGAGGAATGAAGTATTCTTTATCATGTCACATTGAGCTAGAAACCAAATGACAAAAGACAGGCTGTCAACAGAACAAAATTATGTGTGTTTTTCTGTAACTCTGAAGCAGTCATATTATGCCATATAAATCCAGGAGATATGAGAGAGCGGATTACTTCTCTGATCTCATGCTGTTTGCCTTATGTCGACTATACACAGACTTTCTCACAGCGGAAAAGGAGAAAAGAAAGAGAGAGACAAACTTCCTCATGGTCCAAATGAATTTCCCCAAGACCAATTTATTCACCAAATAATTAAAGTATGAATTTCATAGACCATTGATTTCTTTTGCATAGTAAATACAGGTGCTGTTCTCCCGCTGATTAATCACTGAAGGATTGCCACTCTTTTAAAGCGATTCCAGTTCAATTTTTCATACACATGGGCCAATGTCACCTGAGTAAACAATGAATATTTATCTCATAAATAAAATTCAAAAGGACTCTCATGAAAGGTGTCCTCATAAAGCATCAAACAATATAAATCACAATATTTTTAGCTGACGGCCTTAGTGCCTGAGGCTTCTGATACTGTTTTTCGAGCTCATGCCCTAGGTTTACACAAAGAGTTATGACTGTCAGCAACTGAAGAAAGATGAAGTTATTGTCAAAGAGTCACTGAATTGGAATAGAATGAAAGTTCACGATGGCTATGATCAGAAGTACAGCAGTGCTCTATTTCTGAAATATGCAGTATGGTTACTGTTTGTCAATACTGTAGAATCACATGCCCTACTGAGTTGGTCACCTATACTTTTGCTGCCAACCCTTACAAAAAATATGTTTATTCAAGTGTGCTAATAATTTGCTTCTTTTAAAATAAAAATAAGAAAGTATTACTTTCAGTCTACACTTCTAAGAAATATACTTTATGTTCTTCTCAGAAATATACTTAAAATTGCACTTATACTTGACTTGTACTGACAGAAATGTAGAAGGATATTTGGCCTATACTTGTACTCAGTCTTTTGATCAAGATATACTTAAAAGTATAATTAAGTATTCTAAGTATTCTTGGCTTGTAGTTGTGTTTACTCTTTTGATTGCGTAGCCTATTAAATACTTTTTATCACATAGTTTTACATACTGTCTTATAAACTTACATTGTTTGACAATATTGATTTATAAAGAAAACTTACAAGTGTACTTGCAGTATAAAACTACTAAACTAGTTTTGTGAGAGAGTACACTTCAAAGTGTATACTTTCATAAACTAAAAAATGTGCTACAAGTATTAAAATAGTAAACTACTAGTATACTTATAAGTTTACTTATATAACAGATGCAGTACAAATGAGAAACATAGTTGTGAACTAGTAGGCACTTAATGTTTACTACTGTTACACGTATAATACACTTAAGTACTTTATATACTAAAAAAGGGTGCCGATTTAGCCCCAAGCAGTATCGAAATAGTACAATTACAAGTATACCACTAGTACATTGATATTAGTATACTTACTACATAAAGTATACTTAAAAATATACTTGAACATTACTTAAGTATACTTAATAAAATACATTCCCTTTCAGTCGGTCACGTTCGACGTGCATCCGTCCCCAGGATTGGTTCGCAGCGATCGACCTGAAGGACGCGTACTTTCATGTCTCCATTCTCCCTCGACACAGACCGTTCCTTCGCAGCAAGTACCGGGTCTCAGTTACTCCTTACTGTCGCCAAACCTTCAACCCGTGGGCGGACCCTGTCTTTCTACGGGCCAGAGTATCCCTAGAACAGGTGTCCAGGCATGCTGTGGTCTTCACGGATGCCTCTTCCACGGGTTGGGGGGCCACGTACAACGGGCACTCAGTTGCGGGTCTGTGGACGGGGCCCCAACTGCGTTGGCATATCAATTGCCTAGAGCTTCTGGCAGTACGTCTCGCCCTGGGCCGCTTTAAAAGCCGCTACAGGGAAAACACGTACTGGTCCGTACGGACAGCACTGTACGGCCGTTGCGTACATCAACCGTCAGGGTGGTCTACGCTCCCGTTGCATGCTCCGGCTCGCCCGCCATCTCCTCCTGTGGAGTCAGAAGTGTCTGAGGTTGCTTCGGGCCATTCACATCCCAGGAGCTCTCTCGTCAGCCGACACCTCCGGGAGAGTGGCGACTCCACCCCCGGAGCGTCCAGCTGATATGGGACCTCTTCGGAGCCGCGCAGGTAGACCTGTTTGCCTCTCCGGACTCGACCCATTGCCAGTTGTATTACTCCCTGTCCGGGGGCACCCTCGGTACAGATGCACTGGCGCACAGCTGGCCCCGGGACCTACGCAAGTATGCGTTTCCCCCAGTGAGCCTTCTCGCACAGACTCTGTGCAAGGTCAGGGAGGACGAGGAGTAGGTCTTGCTAGTTGCGCCCTACTGGCCCAACCGGACCTGGTTCTCTGAACTCTCACTCCTCGCGACAGCCCCTCCCTGGCCGATTCCCCTGAGGAAGGACCTGCTTTCACAGGGACGGGGCACTCTATGGCACCCGCGTCCAGACCTCTGGAGACTCCATGTCTGGTCCCTGGACGGGACGCGGAGGTTCTAGTTGGCCTGCCACAGGCAGTGGCAGACACCGTCGCTTCAGCTAGAGCCCCCTCTACGAGGCGCCTCTATGCGCTGAAGTGGAACCTGTTCGTTGAGTGGTGTTCTTCCCGCCGGGAAGACCCCCGAAGGTGTTCGATTAATGTTGTGCTTTCTTTCCTACAAGATGGGTTGGAGAGAAGGCTGTCTCCCTCCACCCTCAAAGTGTACGTAGCCGCAATAGCGGCGTATCACGATGTAGTTGAAGGTAAGTCCTGTCTGACACTGCACCCGTATGCTTGTGGAACGTGTGTGTTAGGCTGGGTTCCATATGTAGCGGTTCCCTAACGGCAACCCCATATGTGTATTCTCCATGGTACCAGCTACCCTACTCGGCTAGCCCCGTGTCTTTCCCTTGACAGAGCCCGTTCTGTCGTCTCTGGTGGTGTTCTTTCCCCCCTGGGACCAGGTTGGATCCACCCCAGAGACTGCCATAGGTAGCACTACCCTGCTAGGTTAGTCCTTATGAGTATTTCCACCTCTCCTTCCACTGAAGGACGTGACTCCGCAGCGTACCATCTCCCCAAGACGGGCACGCTTTCCCAGCGTTATCCAATAGTCACGCTGAGTGGGTCTTGCAGGAACAGCAGTGACTGGCCTCCCTGCCCGGAGCCCTGACTTCCGCACCAACGTAGGTGTGGTCCAGCGAGCTCGGTCAGGGCGCTGGAAGGGCCAGCATCTCTGGCGTGTTAGTAGGGAAAGCGATATGCGGTACTTCCGCTTCCGTATTTATACCCGCGCTGCGGGGAGGTGCGTGGAGTGCGTCGACCGCATGCCAATCTTCATTGGCTCGTTTTAAACACTCGAAGTAGATTGGTCTCTGAAAATAGATCCCAATTCGTCGGTCAGTTCCGACGTACGTCTCCGTTCCCTCCTTCAGGGAACGAGGGTTACATACGTAACCGAGACGTTTTTTTCATCATGACGTCATGATGGAATGGTAGTAAGTATGCTTTAAAGGGATAGTTCACCCAAGAATGAAAAGTCTCTCATCATTTACTCACCCTCATGCCATCCCTATGACTTTCTTTCTTTAGATAAACACAAACAATGATTTTTAGGAAAATAATCAATCCATATAATGCAAGTAAATGGGTGCCGCTCGGTTGACGCTTGAAAAACCACACACAGCGATTGTGAACAATAATCCATACGACCCCAGCGGATGGATCAATGTTTTCTGAAGTGCTCATATGACAGTAGACTGGAAGCATTAAAAGAAGCATCGAAAGAGTTTAAAATATTTGTATTTTTCTTACACACACCTATTGGTTGGCTTCAGAAAACATTGATTTGTCCACTGAGGTCATTTGGATTACTGGCATGATCGATATGTGTGGTTTTTCAAGCGTCAACCGTGTGGCACCTATTCACTTGCATTATATTGACTCACAGGCCGTTTACACCTGATATTAAGATGCGTTTTGGTTGATTGGATCGCAAGTGGACAATGCTAAATACAGGTGTAAACAGGATCTAAAACGTTCTGAACTTGTCCACTTTTAACCACTTCCAGAGGTAGTCGAAAACGCATTTGACAGGATTGCTCTCACACAGGACAGGAATCAGGACAGAAGAGATTGAAAGTAGACAAAAGAGACGGATTAAAAGACCAGGTGTAAATGGAAATGTGTCTCATCTACTTGTGATCCGATCGACCAAAATACATCTTAATACCAGGTGTGAACAGGGCTACAGAAATCTTTCTCTGTGTTTAACTGTAGAAAGAAAGTCATAAATCAGGAAGGCGTGAGTAAATGATGAGAGAATTTTCTGAACTTTTGAAATTTTGGGTGAACTTTCCCTTTAAGCTTCCCTTTAAGGGTGTGACAATTAAAGACTCATTGTGAATGCTTACTGGTATTGATCATAATTAAGTTTTCATTGTCAATGTTGACTATAAAAAACACTTTTTAGAATAAATACAAAGAATAAAACATTTTAAAAGATAATTGCGACTTTTTATCTCACAATTGTGAGTTTACATCTCGCAATTCTGATTATGAGATATAAACAATTGCGAGTTATAAAGTCAGATTTGCATGATATAAACTCAGAATTATGAGATATAAAGTCGCAATTACCTTTTTTATTTTTTATTCTGTGGTGGAAACAAGCTTCCATAGAACAGTGATCAAGCTTGCCAAAATATTCAATTAATTTAGCTATGAGTTTTTTACTAAATTTTACTGAATTTCCCATCTTTTTTCCCACATACACATATAAAGCAGTTACACACAGCTTAATTTGCAATTCTTTTCGTTTTTACTAGCAGTACCAATGCTTGCTGTCTTTGTCAGAATGCGAAAAAGAAATTACCCATTGTGTTTATTTTATTCCAGCCAAAATCACATCATAAATATGCTTTCCAACCACATACTGTTGGAGAATCCCAGAAGAACTTGAAAGCGGCATTACAATGAGTATACAGTCATTTTTAGTTTTAGTGTAACGTCAGCGCTCCACACATTCATCAAGGTCAGGAACCAACAACGCCTCCTCTACAGTTTGAGCGGTAAAGCAAAAGCGATCACATTGAGAAGTAATATCCTGTTTACATCTCAGTGATCTCAAATTATTTTCAATTACTTTCAGTTTTAATGTCATCTACCCATATTAATGTGGATGAAACCTCCTATGAGCAATTCAGACAAATGAAAGACAAATTAACCTCGAAGCCGTCCTACGAGTCCTAAAATAAATTCCCTGCAGTTCTTTCCATTCCACACATATCATATTTAAAGAACTGTTAATCCTCCAAGCAAACATTTAATACTTCCAGCTTATTACCACATGATGTTCTCACAGGTCTTACATTCTTATGCTGTGGCCTTGCAGACAAGTATTATATATAATATAGTAGTCCACTATACTCATTTTTGTTACTCATTATTATTTTCCATATAATTGAATAGTAAAGTATGGAGATGGGCAAAAATGTTAAGTAAAAAAATTAAATAAATAAAACTAAATCTAAATGCTTATTGGCTGCTTTAGCTCACTGACAGCTCTAATTGGATACGTGTTTATTTATTTAAATGTAAGATTTTTTATAAATAAATTAATGTATGCACAATACACATTTATCTACAAAACCAATGTCAAGCATTTAAGTAGGACCCTTCAGTTCAGAGGAACAACTTTTGATCACAGCATATAACATTATATTATAGATCATAATAAATTGCTAGATATTGCTAAATGCTTGCTTATATTATGTTGATTTCATCAGATTCTTAAAGCCCAGTGTCGCACAGAAGGTTTGCAGCTGTAAGCCTGATGGAAAATTTGTATTGGCATTTTAAGACAAATCATTCTGTGAGCTGGTAGACAATGATTGATCATTTTCTTCAAATCAGCTTTCCATGCTAACCAAACAATTACAGAAAATCGATAGATTAAAAACAGCCTTGTCTCATGTAAATTGGTTGCTCGGTTTCTTTCATTGAGTTTGAAACTGGTACAATGCTATGGCTCTGCCTCACTCTTGAAGGGCAAGAAATCATGGTAACACTTTACTTAAAGCCTTTATGTGTAAAGCATTATACAATTATTTTTAATGCAGTAATTATGCCTTGTAATGCACTTCATAATGCATTATATGGTCTCATGAATAATTGTAACCTCAGTTATAATACATATCTATTTATTGAACACCATTAGAAAGTATAATGCATTAAAACATATGAAAAACAACCAATTTCAGAATCTGCAAATATTGTAATGCATTTTAACTTTTAACTTTTATATAATGCTTTATAATCTTCATTATGAATACCTTTATAATGCATTATGCATAAGGGATTTAAGTAAAGTGTTACCGAAATCATAGATAGATAGATAGATAGATAGATAGATAGATAGATAATAATAAACATCAAAATAATAGAAGAAAATATTACAACATCTATCTGTCTGTCTGTCCGTCCGTCCGACCGTCCGTCTGTCTGTTTTTGATTCTATCTATCTATCTATCTATCTATCTATCTATCTATCTATCTATCTATCATTTAAAATTGGTCACACACAATCTGGTCCCATTTAATCCCTGTTACTAAAGCGGTCTGATGTAACTTCAAATGCGTTTGGCAACTTGACTATCGCATCTTGCCAAACCATGTTGGACCATGTCCAGATGTGCGATTGCAAACAGACAGAGGTCATTATTGCACCATACAGGCATGAGCATGACCATTACTGTTTACACCACGATAAGGAGCCGAAATAGAGCTTCAGCGGTATTAGTGAAGGCGTAAATTCACCAAACACTCAACTCTGAGCAAAATAAATCCCGGCCTGTGCTGACACAGTTTCGGCTTAGTTCTTATCAGCTCCAACCCCTTTCCTTATTGGATATAACACGTTTGGTGGATATCATCGGCAGTTCTGTTTCACTTAGTTCAGCCCTGCTCTACTTAGCGTGTGTCACCGCCAGATAATCATAAGCCATTATTTTATAACTCTCAAATGTAAAGTGTGATTGATTTTGTGAAGGAACACTGTTGATGCATCCGTCCAAACCCAGTACTACAATGCTGTTTGTTCTATTCAGGACAGTAACAGTGAATAACATCTAGGGACTTTGCCAGAGTGATTTGTATCATAATTGACTGGGCTTCCTGTACCATATCAGTCCTTTTGTGTCAACCTATCCATCTCTAACTGGTCGATGTAGTGTTTCCAGACAAGCATCAGCATCAAGGCTCAAATTTACCGGATCATTAGAAATGAAAAGAAATCGCACTCAGACAATTATTTCACGCAGACACAGGCAGCATGGGGGAGCGTTTTAGTGGCCTGTCTCAAATCTCACTGCTCAGTTGTCCTCTAATGGAAAAGAGGATGAGATCTCTGTTTCTCTGTCTCTGTTATGAAAGGGCTATGAAAAGTCATATTTTATGGTCTTTTTTGAACTTGACATCCCTTAGTTGCCATGAACTGCACTGTACAGTGAAGATTCTTCCAAATCGACTTAATTGTTTTACAAAAAAAACCTTTCTACTTCAAAATGTCAAGTTTAATATAATGTGTTACTTGCTGTTACTTGCTAATTTCTAAGAACACCTACACCAAACTTTTTCAGTGCATGGAAAAAAATAACAGCATACAGATTTAGAAAACCTGAGAATTTTCTTTTCTGGGTGATCTATCTCTTTAAAAGCGGTCTGTTTTGTTGAGGCTTGGGCAGACAGGAAGAGAGGAAGCTGGATGAGGTTACAATGGGTCTCTCAGAGCACTAAATGTTCTAAAAATGGCCATCTCACCACAAGCCTTTCATCTGATGCTAGTTCAAGTGCCCTGTCTGTATCCTTCTCTTCCCATTCTCTTTGTCTCCCTGCATTCAACTTCATGTCCCCTGCAATTACAGGAACTGAAACAAGACAAGCAGAGATTGAAAAACGATTGAAGAGAGAAAGATGGGATTAACCTATTGAAAAGACTAGTTTAGGTCAGCAAGAGTCCAGGCTGGTTTATGCTGGCCTAGCTTGAATTTAACTCGTAGACTGTTTAAAGTAACAAGTATTTTGTCTTTCCACGATGTAAGCTACATGCTAAAAAATAACATTGATATTTGATGTGTAATATGAAGTTATGAGAAGCAGGATTTTGGAGCACAATGTAACAAAAGTAGAAGCCAAGTGAATTACACAATGTCTTGTTGTGGCTTTTATCAATTTGTCAATTTTATTACATTATTATTGTGCCTGACGAAGACTTGTTGGTCAAAACGTTGCAATAAATTGGAGCAGTTATATCAGTGTGCGGACATCACATTTGTTTTTTGCTCATGTCGATGCATTAACACATAACAGGCTTTCCATGTAAATCAAAGAAATTGAATTGCTGTATATTATTCTTCCTATCAAATTTTTTCCCTTCCTAACAGAACAGTTAAAAAATGAAAATTCTGTCATCATTTACTCACCCTCATGTCTTCCAAACCTGTAAGACTTTCGGTTATATTCGGAACACAAATCAAGATATTTTTTAATGAAATCTGAGAGATTTCTGTCCCTCAACTAACAGTCTACGCAACTACCACTTTGACACTTAAAAATTTTCATAAAGAGATCGTAAAACTAATCCATATGAATCGAACAGTTCAGTCCAAATTTGCTAAAGAGACCCAATGGCTATATGTGATGAACAGATTGAATTTAGATTGCTTAGGAAGATTGATTTTATTCACATATAAACATTGATCAACTCACATCAGGGTAAACAGAAGCTTGAGCATGTTCGCTTGACGTGCAAGAACCAATGAGGTTCATTCTTGTGTTACGCAGCACGTTTGAGCTTCCGCAAGAACCAATGAGGTTCATTCTTTTGTTAAGCAGCACGTTTTAGCTTCTGTAAGGACCAATTAGTTTCATTCTCGTGTTACGCAGCACGTTTGAGCTTCTGCAAGAACCAATGAGGTTCATTCTTGTGTTACGCAGCATGTTTGAGCTTCTGCAAGAACCAATGAGGTTCATTCTTGTGTTACGCAGCACGTTTGAGCTTCAGCAAGAGCCAATGAGGTTCATTTGTGTGTTACGCAGCACGTTTGAAATTCCGCAAGAACCAATGAGGTTAATTCTTTTGTTATGTAGAACGTTTGAGCTTCTGCAAGAACCAATGAGGTTCATTCTCGTGTTACGCAGCACATTTGAGCTTTCTGCAAGAACCAGTGAGTTTCATTCTTTTGTTAAGCTGCACGTTTTAGCTTCAGCAAGAACCAATGAGTTTCATTCTCGTGTTACGCAGCACGTTTGAGCTTCTGTAAGGAGCAATTAGTTTCATTCTCGTGTTACGCAGCACGTTTGAGCTTCAGCAAGAACCAATGAGGTTCATTTGTGTGTTACGCAGCACGTTTGAACTTCCGCAAGAACCAATGAGGTTCATTTGTGGGTTACGCAGCACGTTTGAACTTCCGCAAGAACCAATGAGGTTCATTCTCGTGTTACGCAGCACATTTGAGCTTCCGCAAGAACCAATGAGTTTCATTCTCGTGTTACGCAGCACGTTTGAGCTTCTGTAAGGACCAATTAGTTTCATTCTCGTGTTACACAGCACGTTTGAAATTCAGCAAGAACCAATGAGGTTCATTCTTGTGTTACGCAGCACATTTGAGCTTCCGCAAGAACCAATGAGTTTCATTCTCGTGTTACGCAGCACGTTTGAAATTCAGCAAGAACCAATGAGGTTCATTCTTGTGTTACGCAGCACGTTTGAGCTTCCACAAGAACCAGTGAGGTTCATTCTCGTGTTACGCAGCACGTTTGAAATTCCACAAGAACCAATGAGGTTCATTCTTGTGTTACGCAGCACGTTTGAACTTCCGCAAGAACCAATGAGGTTCATTCTCACGTTACACAGCACGTTTGAGCTTTCCGCAAGAACCAATGAGGTTCATTTGTGTGTTACGCAGCACGTTTGAACTTCCGCAAGAACCAATGAGGTTCATTTGTGTGTTACGCAGCACGTTTGAACTTCCGCAAGAACCAATGAGGTTAATTCTTTTGTTATGTAGCACGTTTGAGCTTCTGCAAGAACCAATGAGGTTCATTCTTGTGTTACGCAGCACGTTTTAGCTTCAGCAAGAACCAATGAGTTTCATTCTCGTGTTACGCAGCACGTTTGAGCTTCTGTAAGGACCAATTAGTTTCATTCTCGTGTTACGCAGCACGTTTGAAATTCAGCAAGAACCAATGAGGTTCATTCTTGTGTTACGCAGCACATTTGAGCTTCCGCAAGAACCAATGAGTTTCATTCTCGTGTTACGCAGCACGTTTGAAATTCAGCAAGAACCAATGAGGTTCATTCTTGTGTTACGCAGCACGTTTGAGCTTCCACAAGAACCAGTGAGGTTCATTCTCGTGTTACGCAGCACGTTTGAAATTCCACAAGAACCAATGAGGTTCATTCTTGTGTTACGCAGCACGTTTGAACTTCCGCAAGAACCAATGAGGTTCATTCTCACGTTACACAGCACGTTTGAGCTTTCCGCAAGAACCAATGAGGTTCATTTGTGTGTTACGCAGCACGTTTGAACTTCCGCAAGAACCAATGAGGTTCATTTGTGTGTTACGCAGCACGTTTGAACTTCCGCAAGAACCAATGAGGTTAATTCTTTTGTTATGTAGCACGTTTGAGCTTCTGCAAGAACCAATGAGGTTCATTCTTGTGTTACGCAGCACGTTTTAGCTTCAGCAAGAACCAATGAGTTTCATTCTCGTGTTACGCAGCACGTTTGAGCTTCCGCAAGAACCAATGAGTTTTATTCTTTTGTTACGCAGCACGTTTGAAATTCCACAAGAACCAGTGAGGTTCATTCTCGTGTTACGCAGCACGTTTGAGCTTCCACAAGAACCAGTGAGGTTCATTCTCGTGTTACGCAGCAGTTTGAAATTCCACAAGAACCAATGAGGTTCATTCTCGTGTTACGCAGCACGTTTGAGCTTCCACAAGAACCAGTGAGGTTCATTCTCGTGTTACGCAGCACGTTTGAGCTTCAGCAAGAACCAATGAGGTTCATTCTCGTGTTACGCAGCACGTTTGAACTTCCACAAGAACCAATGAGGTTCATTCTCGCGTTACGCAGCACGTTTGAGCTTCCGCAAGAACCAGTGAGTTTCATTCTTTTGTTAAGCAGCACGTTTTAGCTTCAGCAAGAACCAATGAGTTTCATTCTCGTGTTACGCAGCACGTTTGAGCTTCAGCAAGAACCAACGAGTTTAATTCTCGTGTTACGCAGCACATTTGAGCTTCTGTAAGGACCAATTAGTTTCATTCTCGTGTTACGCAGCACGTTTGAGCTTCCACAAGAACCAGTGAGGTTCATTCTCGTGTTACGCAGCAGTTTGAAATTCCACAAGAACCAATAAGGTTAATTCTCGTGTTACGCAGCACGTTTGAGCTTCCACAAGAACCAGTGAGGTTCATTCTTGTGTTACGCAGCACGTTTGAGCTTCTGTAAGGACCAATTAGTTTCATTCTCGTGTTACGCAGCACGTTTGAGCTTCTGCAAGAACCAATGAGGTTCATTTGTGTGTTACGCAGCACGTTTGAACTTCCGCAAGAACCAATGAGGTTCATTTGTGTGTTACGCAGCACGTTTGAACTTCCGCAAGAACCAATGAGGTTAATTCTTTTGTTATGTAGCACGTTTGAGCTTCTGCAAGAACCAATGAGGTTCATTCTCGTGTTACGCAGCACATTTGAGCTTCCGCAAGAACCAGTGAGTTTCACTCTTTTGTTAAGCAGCATGTTTTAGCTTCAGCAAGAACCAATGAGGTTCATTCTTGTGTTACGCAGCACGTTTGAACTTCAGCAAGAACCAATGAGGTTCATTCTTGTGTTACGCAGCACGTTTGAACTTCCACAAGAACCAGTGAGGTTCATTCTTGTGTTACGCAGCACGTTTGAGCTTCCACAAGAACCAGTGAGGTTCATTCTTGTGTTACGCAGCACGTTTGAGCGCATCTGCAAGAAGCAATGAGGTTCGTTCTCGTGTTACGCAGCACGTTTGAGCTTCCAAAAGAACCAATGAGGTTCATTCTCATGTGTTACGCAGCATGTTTGAGCTTCTGCAAGAACCAGCGAGGTTTGTCTTGAGTGTCAAGTAAGTACGGTTGAGCTTCTGTTTATGTTTTCTAATCAATGTTACAGTGCAGAGCTATTAAATACAGCAGAACAAATCTACTGCTGGCATATAAGATGAATCTATATTCTATATTCTTGTATATAATATTGTTTTTCAGATGCAGCCAGCACCCCCCCACCAAAAAAAAAGCATGCCGGTGACCTTTATGCTGCTCTTTTCAACAGTCAGGGAGACAGAACAGGGAGAGAGGTACCCACCTGGCGAATGAGGAGGGGGGGCACACATTAGCACAACCCCCTGGCCTTCCCTCACAGAAACAGCCCCTCTAGTCCGACCGCTGAACGCCCCGAGATCTGCAAACACACACACACACACATGCAGGCGTGGTTTTAGCCAGTGACAGAGTGACACACGGTTGCACAGAGGCAGCTGTTAACCTGCAGATTAAGGGTCAGAGATTGCATATGAGTGCCTGAAAATCGTATAAATCGCTCACGACTTGGCTAAATTTAGTATCTGTCACCTGAGGTGTGACCTCCATGTGAGCTTTCACTTTAACCTGCTCTACGCCCAAAACCTGCCGCTTAAATCTCACTTCCTGTTTCCCTCCGGACACAACGACCAAGTGGTAATTAAAACAGGTAACCTTGCTCGAAGCCTTCAATCTTGTGAGTACTTTTAAAATACAGAAGAGACATAATAATTTTAGTTCACAAAAAGCAGAGAATTGTGGGCAATCATTACAGTTTCAAGCCATGTCTGAGGACAGACGTCGGATGGTATTTTTAAAATGTAATTTTGAATTTGGAATGTAGAGGTGAAGGTTTCCACATGTAGCAGCACTCTGGACAGGTGGAGCTACTACAGTTAATCTGTTGAAACAAATCGCATTTGCATAAATTACCATAATTAATCTGCAAACTCTCAGCACAACACCATGCCATTGGCTGACTGCCCTTTGCAGAGAGAAGGTGTGGGGGATGTAGTGCTATTAGAGCATCACAAAGTCATTACAAATTTTAAGAACAACATTATCATTGTTTAGAGGTTGCTATAAATCTCAGTTACATTACCTTAAGTACCCATCTTACAAAAATATCATTGCTAACATTCCCATTAAGTTAATCAAACATTATTTCTAAATGTGCTCTGAATATTCGAAGCATCCAGCTTTTTTTTTTTTTTTATGTTTTAAGAATGTGTTCTTGGTTATGTGAATGTTAGAGAAATCATTAAGGGAACAGTGAATTTTATCATTTTGCATGTTACATTTGATTTTTTTTCTGAACAGACTAAAACAAGTAAATGTTGATGAATGTCCAACTAAAACTTTTCAGGAAAAAATTTTTTTGCTAACATTTTGAGAATGTTATTAAAGATATCCATAAAAAAAAAAAAATGTATGTGAACGTTAGAGAAAACATTACGGCAAAAGGTCCATTTTATCATTTTGCAAACATTATGGAAACATTAATTTTAAATGTTCTCTGATTGGCCTGAAACAAGTAGATGGTAACGTTTAAAGTATGTATTTTTATTTTTTTGTACTAAAGCATAAAAATACATTAATATGTTTGTAGAGATTTAGGAAACATGCTACGTTCAATGTCTTGTTTCTTTGAAAAACAATGCTAAAGCCAGTTATTCTACTTTGAAATGTGCGTTCTGTGTTGGAATGTTCTGTGTTTTTGTTTTGGTCTGTGTGATTCCGCCTGCTGCCAATTTACCCAATAGTATTTCAGAAGTTGGCAGAAAACACAGCGTATTGTAGCCATGGAACCCAGCAAACAAGCTAGGTCAGAGATTGCAGATTCTACCCAACCTTATAGGCTCCATTTATACTAGTGTGTTTTTGTTTTAAAAAAGCGTTTTAAAATTAAAACGACCATTGTCCACACCGGCATTTCCATTGCGTTTCAGAAATGATCTCTGTCTACACTGCAGTGACTGCACGACCGAAAACGTGTAAACAGTTGCCTCTTGCACATGTAGACAGCTGCCGTATTATACAATACAGCGTTTAACTGCACAACGGGTGCTAAAAAAGAAGCACAAAGTCAGCAAAGCATGCAGTTCCGTCTCCATGTTATTGTTTACATGGTCATCGAGGCTAGTATGTTACAGAGACGGCTCAGTGTCTGCCGTCAGCCCTGGTCTGATATTGTCTGGTTCAGGTACCGTAATGTGGGCAGCCACACCATTGTTGTCAAAAGTGTCCGTTTTGGTCCGTTTACACTGAAACACAACCCCAGAGTTTTCAAACTAAAACGGGATTTGCAGCGTTTGCAGTATTCGAAGTAGTGTAGACGACAGGTACAACCGTAGCAAAAGTTATGCGTTTTAAAATGAAAATGCACTAGTGTAAATGGGGCCTTAAAAGCTGGGACCGGGTGGGACGCATTTTAACCACTAGCTGTCAATATTACATACTGCACATACACTATATTGCCAAAAGTATTGAGACACACCTCCAAATCAACTTTTATTGGTATTATAACAAAGTGGAAGCAATTGGAACAACAGCATCTCAGCCACGAAGTGGTAGGCCACGTAAAATCACAGAGCGGGCTCAGCGCATGCTGAGGCGCAGAGTGCGCAGAAGTCGTCAACTTCTGCGGAGTCTGCAGAGTCAATAGCTAAAGACCTCCAAACTTCGTGTGGCCTTCAGATTAGCTCAAGAACAGTGCATAGAGAGCTTCATGGAATGGGTTTCCATGGCCGAGCATCTGCATCCAAGCCTTACATCACCAAGTGTAATGCAAAACGTCGGATGCACACTGCCACTAGAGTAGTGGAGACGTGTTCTCTGGAGTGACAAATCACGCTTCTCTGTCTGGCAATCCGATGGACGAGTCTGGGTTTGGCGGTTGCCAGGAGAACTGTACTTGCCTGACTGCATTGTGCCAAGTGTAAAGTTTAGTGTAGGGGGGATTATGGTTTGGGGTTGTTTTTCAGGGGTTGGGCTTGGCCACTTAGTTCCAGTGAAAGGAACTTCTTAACTTACCAAGACATTTTGGACAATTTCATGCTCCCAACTTTGTGGGAACAGTTTGGGGATGGCCCCTTCCTGTTCCAACATGACTGTGCACCAGTGCATAAAGCAATGTCCATAAAGAAATGGATGAGTGAGTTTGGTGTGGAGGAAATTGACTGGCCTGATCTCAACCCGAGGCCTTCTTGTCCAACATCAGTGCCTGACCTCACAAATGCGCTTTTAGAATAATGGTCAAAAATTCCCATAAACACACTCCTAAACTTTGTAGAAAGCCTTCCCAGAAGAGTTGAAGCTGTTATAGCTGCAAAGTGTGGGCCAACTCCATATTAAACCCTACGGATTAAGAATGGGATGTCATTAAAGTTCATGTGCATGTAAAGGCAGGCGTCCCAAAACTTTTGGCAATACAGTGTATGTAAAAAAAAAAAAAAAAATCATTAACACTGTATAAATAAAGATTTTGTGCTAACATTTTGAGAACTATATTAAGGAGCAGATAACTTTGATTGAACATATTCTATTAGCAATACTGGAAGAACGTTCATAACGAGAAACTTGTCAGAATGTTAGCCAAAGTTGTGAGAACATTTCCTGTTACCTAGGTACACTATCAGCTTTGTTTCAGATGTTTCCCCTAAAATAAAAATAAATGTGGACAGCATAGCTCATCGTTTGGTCTCAGAAGATTCTGATGAAAAATATTTGAGTTTATTTGAGACATTGTTGAGATCTCTTCTTATATTCTGAAACTAGAGGAGAAATGTGAGAAAACTAGGTCTTTTCTAGTAGGAGACTTAAGCAAAAGTCTCCATTTAATCTCAAAGCCATCTAGTAGAGAATTCCATTTGTTCCATTTGAATTCCATTCTCACTTCCATTTGTTTCTTTATTATGTGAAAAAATGTTGTACTTTAGAGAGCAAAATAATAAAGTGTGTCTTTAGGGTACAGTCAGAGCATCAACTATACCAGCTTATACACTTCAATGAAAACAAGATTCATTTATATGCACATAGTGCAGAGAACCTATGAAAAAAAATGAAAAAACTTTCTTAGCTTCAGATTTACATACAGTACATTATGAGCATTCAAGGACACATTTTCAGCCCCGGGGCTCTTATGTCTGCTGAAATTCAACTCTTAATTTTTAGATTACACTGTTTTAAAGGTCATTTTGCCTTAGTTTGAGCTTGCACATATGAAGTTCCACTTCTCAAAGCTCTCAGTAACAAGGTGCAAATGGAAATGGGACATTAGCTGCATTTACGAAGGTCAGCAAATCAATAAGTGTCCCGTTAAGCATTGCTTTGCTGACATATCAACAAATATAATGGCACAATCCCCTGGAATGACACTTAATTTGGCTTAGCAGTCACATGCAAGGAACTAAATAATAACCACAAAAAAAATGTCCAGGCTTTTAAACAGCATTTGATAGTAGATAGATAGTAGATAGAGAAGATCTAGAGAAGAAAAAAAAACTGATGTACACTACAATTGCACATTAAATACAATTAAGGGAAATATTACAATTTAAATTCATATTAAATGCAATTAGTTTAACTCAACAACATGCCCTTTTTGACCCAAATAAGTACAACTTAAGTACATCTTCATGAGTATTACAACTCTTTTTTTCCCAAGTGTAAAATACAGTAAACAGGTCAGTTTTGATCCTGTTAACAGGCAAAAGTAATGTTTTCCATTTTATCTCACTGATGTCTATGAGAAACAATTTAGATAATATAGAGATCTCACTTGTCATGTTTCCTTCCTAAGAGCAGTGGCAAATTTGGCTAAGAATAGCTTATCATTTATTTTTCCATTTATTGTATGCACTACGTGAAAAAGTTCCAGCAGGCTTAGACATGAGGTTAATTAATCTCCTTTTCTTCTTCTTATTGTGGGTTTAGACAGAACAGAAGACATAAGCTTGTGGGACAGGAGACAAGATGTTTCATCAGCCCCGGTCGTGGGTGGTGTTGATTAGCCCCTTTCAGACTGAAATGAGGCAGTTTTAATTTCACACAGCAGCAATATCAGACGTTGGGGGCCTGTAAGAAACTACAATGCAAGGTTGATTTCTGCATACCAAACAACATAATTTATGCAAACATGAACCTACATTCACAACTCCATCTACCCTCTACTAGTCAGCTCTGAAAACATAAGTCATATTGAACATTTGACTAAAGGCGGGAGAATTGCCAAATGCAGTAGGTCTGTCCTCACTGAAGTATTTAAAATGGGTTAACTTGACTGTTATTGACACAACAATACAGTAAATCACTTCCACTGAACAATAGCTGATCTTTGCCCCTGTCTGTTATAACATCTGACAGACTGCTATATTCTCTGGTGGAATGTATGATTTGAAAAGCGCAACCTTGACATGTGCCTTGACATACTATATAGATGTATATATGTGTACAGCATTGCAGAATAAAACTCACAGGTCAACAAGAAATACCTTGGCAATGAGAGAGTGAAATAAATAAATTCATGGAAAAAGAAGAAAAGATTTCACAAATACTGCGGCAAATACTACATCATATTAGTGTTTTGCAAGGCAGACATAGCAATGTGGGCATGGTGTCAAATGAAGGTCATTATTTTAAAATAAAAGTCCAACTGAAACTGCTGATTTCACAACCAATACTTTTCCAGTGGGCAGAGGATCAAGTGGACAAATAACTGAGATAGCTTAGATAACTTAAAGGATTAGTTCACTTCAAAATGAACATTTTCTGATATTTTACTCACCCCCATCTCATCCAAGATGTTCATGTCTTTCTTTCTTCAGTTTTTTGAGGAAAACATTCCAGGATTTTTCTCCCCATCACAGACTTCCATGGCAACCAAAATGTTAAAGGTCCAAATCAATGCAGTTTCAAAGCGCTCCGAAGGGCTTCAGAGGCTCCAGACGAGGAATAAGGTCTTATCTAGCGAAACGATCGGTCATTTAAAAAAATGATTGCCAATGATTGCGCAATCACGTCGAAAAGGTCACGGTAGACATAGGCAGAAGTACCGCCCCCGTGTTTACAAAGCGCACATGCAAATACAAACGCCCTTTAGCAAAAAAAAGGTAAAACAACGATGTCGGACAATTTTGAAGTTGAAGTTGGAGTGTTTTTTGGTAAAGGGCATTTATATTAGTCCTCGCACATTCGCATGGGGCGGTACTTCCGCCTACGTCTTGCGTGACCTTTCTGCCATGATTGCGCAATCCATGGCACGTCAAAGAGCAGCGCAAGATGAGCAATTTAGGTTAAAAAGTATATACATTATTATTTTTTTTTTTTATGACCGATCGTTTCGCTAGATAAGACCCTATTCCTCGTCTGGGATCACGCAGAGCCTCTGAAGCCCTTCGAAGGGCTTTGAAACTGCATTGATTTAGACCTTTAACATTTTGGTTGCCATGGAAGTCTGTGATGGCGAGAACAATCCTGGAATATTTTCCTCAAAAAACGTAATTTCTTTTCGACTGAAGAAAGAAAGACATGAACATCTTGGATGAGATGGGGGTGAGTAAAATATCAGGAAATTTTCATTTTGAAGTGAACTAATCCTTTACTACCTTAGATAGTAAAAAGTATTTGAAAATTGTTAGAAGCCTAGTGTTCTTCAATAAAAGGCAGCCAAACTAAAGGTCACTAGAAACTATGGCCTGGTTTAACAGACAGGGCTTGGCCTAAGCCAGGAATAGGCCTTAGTTCAATTAAAATATGAATCTCCAATCCACGTTCACGAGAGAACCGCATGCGTGTTGTGTTGACGCGAGTGCAGACGTCGTTGCGTGAACTCGCGTTACGTTGGCATGTTTGACAAGGAATTCCACAAGCAAACAGAGTTAGCGTGAGAGTTACCACCAAAATTGAATAAAAAGTGATAAAAATGCAAATCATCATTACAAAGATTTGCATCATCACACAGTGTGTTATTTCAGCGGAATATGGTCACAACTGGCCACAAAACCAACAAAATTTAATGTAAGCCGACGTATTATGACAGTGCTCTGACCAAATCACATTAGCGACAGACACTTCCGCATATGTTGATAATAAATCATATCATTAGATGGGCACAGCAGCCGATTAAATATATGTAACAGAGCATATTAAACTTATGATTTGGGAAAATTTTTACTATTTTGCAGAATTACAGCAAATGTGCATGGTTGTTAAGTTAGTAAATGTACAGACTGACCAGTAATTCTGCAAAACAACTGCTACAGTTTGGTTTGCAATTTGAACAGTAATCTGAATTTTTACAGCAATCTTTTTTTAACCTGCCTTAGTGGGAAGGATGTGATTGTCTTTCTTTGCAGAGCTTATCAATTATGGGTGTTATTGGGGACAGGCAAACTCTCAAGTCATCTTCCACATTAAGCCGTGCCCTGTATTTTGTCTTTATTACCATCATGGCTGAGAAAGAAGTCTCACAAAGATATGTTGTTGGGAAAGGAATCAATATTCTCATGGCCTGAAGAGCAACCTCTTTGTACTCCTTTTTAACCGTGGGCCAAAATTTTGCTGGGCCCTGATGATTAAATCTCATCCTCTGAGTGCGATCACTGGATAATTCCAAAAGTTTATCTTCAGCCTTTCCGCTGAGGCCACTAGCCATCAAATCTCAAACCCAGTCATATTTCTCCATGTCAATGTCTGTGAAGTAGTGACTGAAATGTTCATTCAGTGAGGTGAGGTGACTGGTAATGAAGTCCACTCCCCATGCAGTTGGTATCCAAAAGTTCAGCTAGATTTGGAAACATGTCTGTGATGCCTATTTTTTAGTTTACGTACCCACAGATCAATTTTTCTCCTGAATGCATTTATTTTGTCACATGCATCCAATATTGTGAAATAAGACCCCTGAATAGACAGATTCAGTCCATTGAGACTACTGAAAATATCTGCAAGGTAGGCCAGTTTTGCCAAAAAAACAGTTCTAGATCAGGTTTATGCTCTTTCAAAAATTCATGAAGCTCATGTCTCCAACACTCGTTCCAAAATCTTCCCCAGCAATGGACAAAATCTTCAAACACACTGTGCACTGTGGTCTGTCGTCACTATATTTCATAAAGCCATATTTGATGTACAAGTTTTTTTTCACGCTAGGCTCTTCTCTATTAACCTCACCAGCTAAGACACTGCATCCTCTATCTGTGCTATGTATAATGGTTATTACTTTTTTAAAAAAATTCTATGTACATTATAGTTTAAGGCTTGACAATCCTGTTTTATATGCAAGTAAAATTATTTTTAAAAATAATTTTCTAATCTAGATTATAGAATTTCTATGCAGCCCCCCTAGCGCCATCTGGTGGCCCCCAGTTTGAGAACCACTGATTTAGAGAGACGATATGATTGGCCAATTTTCCTGTCATTTGAAATTGGTCTCTCATTGACTTGCTATAACTTGACCCTCTGTAATTTCACAGCTGAACCACCAATCACAGAGCTGAAAGCATTAGGCGGAAAAATCCTAATATGGAGAAAACGTCAAGTCAACACAACACGACACAAACTGAATAGGCAGATTTGAAGGGTTTATTCCGTCAAAAAGATTTAGATATTTAATGTCAATACATATAACAAATAACATTAGAACTGAAAAAAAGTTTTTACTTTTTAAACTATTATTTAAAAGTTATAATTTTTTTACAATAGGCCCTGACGGTTCCCCTCTGATTGTACTTATATTAAAAAATATACCTACATGTAATTACAGCTGTAATAAATTTGTAATTACATCTATAATTACACTGTTTGCCTACCCCTTAACCCACCCTTTAACCTACTCAATACCACCAAATCTGTCCCTAACCTTGCTCATATTACGCCTCAATAATTTTTCACTATAATATGAACAAATACAATACACCTAACATTTTTATTTGTTTACTTTTGTTGTTGTTGACATAAGTACATAGTAGTTAAAGTCGGACTAAAAACGAACAACTGCTCGGTCTGACTTTTAATTTAATTTTATTTAATTTTCAGTCTTCAAATATTAGCCTAAATCTTATTAGATCACATTCACTTTCCCCTAGATGTTACTGTGTATGATTCAACCGTGCATGTCATTTCATGTCATTTATTATTTTCCAGATTGAAGTTTCTTGTGTGAAAAAGAGAAAAGTAAATCATTTAACAATGCTGCTAACACATATGCTGGCTTAGAAATTATTGCGAAGCTTCAGCATGAATTTTTATCCATCATTACAATGTGTAACTATGAAAATTGACATCAATAGACATGCACAGACATGCATAATCACAGACATTCAACTTCCTTGCCAGCATCACAAGGAAGCGCAGCATAATTTGTTGAATGCAGTCTGGATATCCCTTTCCGTCTGATTTTGCCATTTAAATTGAACAGCTTGTGTTTAGCCACTGTGTTCCATCACTTGGTCACATAGCGACTTTGGACATTATAGTCTGCCATTCTTTTGATTGGCCAAAACACTTTTGCTTTCTCTTTTCATCTGTTAACAGTCAGATGCTCCTGCTTAAATACAGGCGACATGGAGAAGATAAGCTTGCCAACCTTTCAACTGTAATGGTTAACACTCCCATTACAGATAAGCTGTTAATCTGTCACATTTCATGCACTGCATGGGTTCGAGAGTGCTCTGAAGAGCAGATGGGCTGTCTGTTAGTGGTATTCCAGTGTTTTGGAATGAATCTTTCAAATTAATGAATTGTTCTTTTTCACTTCCATGCACAGACACCTATTTTTGCTTCACTAAATTTCTTCATTTGTGAAGAGACAGCTGTGATTACCATTTCTTGCCTTCGTAATGTACAGCAATCAATGAAAGCTAGCTTCCATCACAGAACAAAACATTTTAAAAGATAATTGCGACAAAAGACAATTTTGAGTTTACATCTTGCAATTCTGACTTGCGAGGTATAAACGCGCAAATGCGAGTTATAAAGTCATAATTGTGCGATATGAAGTCAGAATTATGAGATAAGTCATAATTGCGAGTTATAAGTCAGAATTGTGTTATAAAGTCATAAATGCGCATAAAAAGTCTAATTTAGCTTTTTAATTTTTTTTTTATACTGTGGCAGAAACAAGCTTCCATACAATTCTTACTTTTTTTTTTTTTCTTCACAATCTCGGGTTTATATTCCGCAATTACGAAGTAACTTGCAATTCGCAATTCTGACGTGATAAAAAACACAGAGTGAGCGGTCTGGGTAATGAGTCTGGCACGCAAGATGTAAAAAGTCCCGTGTGTGTGTTTCCAGCGGACGGTCTCCCTGCTCCAGGCAGAGAAGCTGAACCGAAGAAAGGTCCATGGGGAAAGGGAAAAACTCAAACTAAACAAAGGAAGAAAAACGCCACAAAAAAAAAAAAAATGTTTCGGTCGGTCACGTCATGTGTAGGATAGAAGCTCACAAAGACAAGGATGAACCCGAGACAGGAACTTTAATAACAAAACGCAGGTAACTTTTACACAAGTAGAAACATAGACGAGAACCGACAAACACTGAGGGAGAACTGAGGGCTTAAGTACACAAGGCAGAATAACAAGGTGATAGACGAGGCACAGGTGAATGATGTAACTAATTAGACGAACTGGGGAAAACTGGGTCACAGAGACTTAACCAAAAACACAAGACAGAGCAAACATGTAACAATAGCTAGGTAAAATATAAACACATCTAAAATGTGAACATGGCATAATGTTCAAATGAGGGCACATCTATGTAGAATATAGCCTATACATGCCATTTGAAAATACAAGACTTCGCTGAAAAAAAATAAAATAAAAACATTGTAGGATTTACTTGGAAAAATTTTCACTCAGGAATTGCTAGTATTAATTGCTAGGAAACAATTACAAAGAAACAAGTAAGTCATTGAATTAAATGTGAAATTTAGAGACTGAAATAGTATTTTCCTGTAAAATGTCCTTCTTTTTCATTTGTTTTAAAAATTTGAAACATTCAGTTCAGCACTAATTTTCATTGAATTGAATGTTTTCAATCATATCAATGATTTTAGAATCTATTAGCCAATGGTTATCGGCTAGATTTTCCACCTCAGTTATCAATCTCAAAATCCATTATCGGTCGACCCCGATTCCAGTTTGTTTGTGATTATTACGGATTTCTTGCATTGCTCCATTGCAGCAAAAGCACAAAGAGCCATCAACAGGCGCAACACCTGTGTTTAATGCTCAAACCTAGACAAGGCTGCACAAAATAAAAAAGAATAAGATCAAAGTTTCTTTTTTCCATGAAAAACGAAAGCATCTGGTGCAAAAGATAAGACACCTCTCTGGGACTGCAGAACGAAAGAAAGAAATAAAGTTTAAGGGAGAACAATTCAATAGTTTATATCTTATTTATGTGAAGCGGGCGGCTCACAGGCCGTGCTGTTGGAATGCGGCAAACATCTGTTGGTTCTCCGCTGCTCCATGGCAGGAAAGAAGGATTGGTATGAGCTGTGTAATGTATGGCCTTGGAAATGTGATCTCCTCCAACAAACTGTCACGAGAGAACTGGGATGGAGAGGCTGGGAATCCCATTGTAACAGAGCAGATTATTGATTTATCAGGCGCTGTCACTGCCGCCTTCTTGTTCTCCATATCAACGTGTTATCCATGGCCCTCGTCAATTTACTCTAGACATATGAATTATAATTAATCAATGCTCTCCACTGTAGTCTAAATGGGAAAATAGATTTTCTCTTGTTGTTCCTACGCGGTCAAAGGAAAAGATGTGATAAATGACATATCTTTAGACATCTAGGGTCATGAAACATGAGAGTGGGGCGACACACGTGATTCTTTTTTCTGGTTGTATTTCTTTCTTTGCTCGCTAATGCAACGGGTGGTAAATTATGAGGGCAGTCGGTCCTGCTAAAATTGGCATCATTTAAAGGGACTGTCAAAAACTACTCGATGGATTATCGTGATGAGCATCATAAAAAAAGGGCCACATAAAGATAATGACCCCTTCGATAGAAGTTGGGATAGAAAAGATAAAAATCTGTTTACTAGGTTTCTTTCTTTTTTCCCCATCTCGTATTTTCCTGACCCTTCATCTTGCAAGGTAAAATGAGACCTTTGTAGGGTAAATCGATACTCATCTGTTTTCAACTAAGGGAGGATGGGAGATAAGATAAGAATCTGCAAGAACTGATGCGCTCATTTCAATAACTGTGCCAGTCTAAGACAATACATGACCTTTTTAAAGGGGTATTTAAGCTTCATGCATCTTCATTGATTGAACTGCCATCCAACTGGGTGTGTACTGTTTACACAAGGCCACATATAGTCTAGTATTCATATGTGATATGCAAATATAAAAAACAGAAAAAAGAGTGACCTCACAAACCTTAATCTGCTAAAGTTTCGAGGAGTAATGGTAAAGTACTGTGAGTATGGATAACGTTCTGGAGCCAGAGCCTGTTAACCTGACTATAACCAGTCTAAAGAAAAAAAAAACATACGCGTACAGGTTTGTGCAGGATGTGCAGCACTTCCGTTTTGCTGTTCATAGTACCAGGTGATTCTACAGATTCTAACTGGTGGTACTCTCTTAGAGATAAATTTAAACTGGAACACACCATAGAAGACATATTCTTGAAACTTAACTTAATTTTTTTCAATTACACATACTTAATAAATTTAAGGCAACAGGTTTCCTCTCTTTTTTTAAGTTAAATCAACTGATCACTTTTTACAGTGTGGTAATGAACATACACTTTTTTTTGTTATTGTGAATAATTGTAGAAACTTAATTATATGAATGGTTTAAATTGTTTAGAACAGATGGTGTTTATCAAATAACAATAAATACTTAAATATTTATTTTCAAACTTTTGTTTATACACATGTTCACATTATTACTTGGGTTAAAACATGCCAGCCCAGAAAAAAAAAAAATATTAAAGAAATCTAGATATTGGTTGAAAATGTTCTGATTTTTCTTTATTGTCTTCTTTGGTACTTTAACAATTGTATATTGTTTAATGTGTATTTTGGAAAAAAAAAAAAAAAAAAAAAACCTTTTAATTTATTTATTAATATCTGTATCATGTCAACTCGATACCGTGATAATGTATTTACTGTATACTGTGATTCAGCAAAGTCTCAAGTGTATATGGATGAAATGTAGCTACACTTAGGATTTGCATGACCAAATAGCTATAACCTCAGTAAAAGTGCACAAATTTTCATACTAGACTCAGATTTAGTAAATAGTTAGGGTTAGATTTTTTTTTTATAAATAAACTCAACTGTTCTGTTCCACTAAATAAGAAAAAAATGTTGTCCATTAAATGTACGGAACATGTTTTTTTTTTCTTCTTTATCAAACTTATACCCATTTATAATCCATTAGTGATTCAAAACTGATTTTCCATCAGAAATGTCAAAACATGCGCAACTGTTCCACACACAGTTTGGTGAAATATTTAATGAATGGAGCAGAATGTATTTTTAGGTAAATTTAACAGCAGTACTTAGTGCCTGATTAGGTTTACAGGAAATGCTCAAGTTCGTTTCTACTCTGAGGTCAAGTTACTCAAGTCAACTAAAATCAAAACAAGTGACATCATTGCCTGTTAATAAATTTATGGGCATGAAGTTTTCATTTTCATTCAGCACCATTTTTGTTCAGACCAATATGAAAACCGGACAGAATTTTTATCTACTGTTGTAAAATTTAACTGGTTGTGGGAAAATACGCTAATATGCATTCTAAAAATCGAAACAATTTGAACTACAACATCCCGCTCATGTCCATCGCCGTCATCATAACCTTTACAATCTTTCTGATTTGAGTGCTCCATCTGTATCAAGCTAGTTAAATGTGTTTAACGTGTGAGTTCTGGCTAAAAATGCAGTTATATTATGGGCCGCTGGCACGAAATGTCCTCGTGATGGAGCGGTAGTGGAGCGCTCTCAGAGCGAGTGAAAACCACAACTTTTTTTAAAAATCCGCTCCTCACTCCATTCAAAATCACGCCGCTCCACTCCTCGCTCCGCTCACATACTCTGGTACATATCCACAGGCTTGTTCTTTCAAGCCATGATACCTAAGTCACATCCTTTCACTTTGGAGGGGTCTGCTGAGAGAGGGCTGGATCTCAGAAGGGAGTGAGATCAGAGACACTCCCTCTGCCTTCAGCCTTCAAAGCGTGGTCTGATAACTAGCTTGAACCAGGGAGTTCTGTTTGTCAAAACAAAGAGACAGAAAAAAAAGGCCCAACAGCGAATGCTTTGGGGGCACAACTGTGAAAGGAATACAGACTAGTGTTTTTCTTTCTTTCCCTCTTTTTTATATGAAAAATTAATTTCTGAATCTCCAGGGAAGCTGTGGATACTCTGTGCACACCAACCAGTTTCCCTGGCAAGAGTTGTGAGAGGTCTCTTACCAAGGGAGGGCTGTGACATCCATGGCAGGGCTCAAAGACTAGGCCCCTCTCCAAACGGCCGAGTTGACCATCTCTGGGAAACTCATGCCCGGCTTCCTCAATCAAAGACAGCAAACAAAGAGATTCGAGCTAAATGTTCCCCTACCGCTGGCTGGCCAGTAAAGCTGTTTGCATTTCATGAACCGAGACCTCAACCAATGCACTCCACACAGGGAATCATTGCCTTTAATCATTTTGAAATTGCACAGCAGTAGCTGCCAGCAGAAATCAGCTCTTGCGGCTTTTAAGTGCACTTCAGATTGCTTTGTTCTTGAATGTCTAAAAGAAAGTCTAAAAAATTTAGAGGGAATCCTGATCAGGGGTGTTTTTCCCAAACAAGGATGTAACCTGCTACTTAACTACAATGTTATGATGCATTGTTGGAGAAACAAACTAGCTAACATGACTGCTTCCCGAAAGTGTAGGAACTTTGTCAAGAGTTCTAACCTACGTGGTGTGAATGATGGATTCTCAACAAAGTTCCTGCACTTTCGGGAAACAGTCATGTTAGCTAGTTTGTTTCTCTAACGGTAACACTTTACAATAAGGTTGTATTAGTTAACATTAGTTAATGCATTAGTTAACATGAATTAACCATGAACAACACTGTTCAGCATTAGTTAATCTTAATTCACACATATATTAATGCATCTCTTCACGGTAACAGTGCAATTAGTTAACATAAGTTAATGCATTAGTTAACATGAACTAACCAGGAACAATGCCTGTAGCTTTACTGTTTTTGTAAGGTTATATTACTGTACATATTTACATTAGTTTACGTAGCAGCTGACACACACTAACAACACAAATCTTTCGTTTTTTACTTAATTGCCATTTGTATTATGTTAAATGAAATGAAATGTGTAAAATGTTAAGTTAACCTAAACCATTTGTGTTGGGACTACATGAATCATTTCTGTTGCGCTGACTGAACTGGGCAGTGTATTTCTAGTTCCCAGCATGCTTTGCATAGGGATAGATAAGGAGAGTACATGTTGAAATTGAGTGCTGTTTAATGTGTTTTTTAGTAAAGGGAAGGACCTGTTTAAGTTTGGTGTTCAGTTATATTTAGCATTTAAATGTTATGTCGATTTTTGAGGTTACCATTGTCGTGAAGTGTAGACCTTGGTGTTAGGCTGTGGGTGGCTACGTGAAATAAGTCTGCTCTCAATGAGCTGTAACTGTGCTAATGCCAGAGGACCTCTCAAACAATCTTGGAACATGTATGTGTGTGTACGGCAGCTACTCACAACAACCTAAGCGCAAGCTCACCTCTTCACCACAATGGTAACCAAAAAAAAAAAAAAAAAAAAGAATCTCTTTTTCGCAATTTTTTTAGTACTCTTGACTACATTAATTTAAGTTCATACAACAAGATTACAACAAATCAGTTCAAACAAATTAGATTTTGTTGGAAAAATGTAATTCAATTTCGTGGAAAATTTCAGTTCAGTTCGTTCAACAGGTTTTTTTTTTTTTGAGTGTACTGCTTATTTTGCCATTTATTTTCTCAATGCATATTCTTAGTGTTAATGAGCATGATTGATCAGTTTTTCCAATACATGCCGCCTTATTTTTCAACTAATTCCCACTTTTGAGGACGCAATCCATTCTCGTGGAGAAAATTCAAGTCCCACCCTACATTTTCCTCATTGAATGTCCTGTTTAACTCGCTAATACATCAGCAAGTGGCAGTAAAATAGGTTGTGAACAGCGTTTCACGTTTGCTTTGGAGGCAAGGTGCAATAACGGTTAATTCATTTTATCGTAACCTCATTGCGCATGGACGCAGCACCATGTCAGACTCATGAGATCGCCCCCTGCCAATAAGAGTGAAAGATCCTTGGGTGTCCAACAGGGTGATGAATGGTGGCCATTTGTTATGTGGAGGCCTGGGAAAAGCTCTGCATCCCAATGTCTGCTGCCAGGAGCTTTCCTTTGTCTCTCCGACAGGCCTTCAGAATGGCACACAATGAGCGGAGCAAGGTTATAGCCAGGCGACAGACAAGGACGACAGAAAAAAAAAATACCAACAGAACAGCGTGTTCATGCGGGCTGGCAGCTAATATGGAGACTCAAAGAAAAGACCGGATGACTTTAGGATCTTGTTTGTAATGTTCTTTTTGATAGAAAGAGAGCAGGAAATGCTTCATGTAGGCGAGAGAACACAAGCGAACACCTCTTCAATATTACAGTTTAGAAAGCGAAATCAGGCTTCCACTGCTATACTACATTTACTGCCATAAGAATGTTACATCAAACATACACAAAGTGTTCGTTTTTCCTCAAAAGAACACCATGTGCAGTGAATAGTGAAGTACACAATCCCGTTGGGCACACCAATAAGGCTATTATGGCCATGGCTCTTGGGGAAACTGTAAGCAAAACTAACAATGTGTTTTCCAGCAAGCAATTGTGCCTCTAGCTCCACACTGCATGCTTCCGTGGCTTGTAATGATATTTTGGAGGGAAGCCAAGGGATTACTAAGGAAAGAAATGCGTTTTTTGCTCTTGCATCCCGAAGCAAAGCATTAAAGGCACTTTTCCATGTGATGGAGACAACTTTGGGGCTACATTTTAAGGAAAGGAACAAAGCATCATGGGGATACCTTTAATTGCATTTACTTTTAATCAGTTGCATTAGTAGGAGGCAATCTTAGGGTGGGCATTTGGCTATGCCGGGTGGGCATAATATCACTATGAAAATATAGAAATAAAAATTGAATAAACTTTTCACTCTAATGACTAATGTTTCCACAATGATGCATCATACTACGCTGGTTAAGAATTGACATATCAGTAAGCCCCTCCCCTCGAACACAGATGAGCCAATGGCAGTTTAGTATCAGTTGCATGGGAACCTAGCCTAGAAATCTAGATGCACCCTAGCGGCAGCAAATGTCAGGGTCGTCTAGCAACTCTCTGTTGGCTTGCAAGCTTGAAAAACCAAACTCTAGTCAGGCCAGTCACATCGTGTATAGAGTCGGTGGGTGGGCTTAACATAATGACGGCAGAGTTGCGACGGTTCCACGTGAATTTACAAGCACGCCCGCAATTCTCATATTCTTTTCGCAAATACGGCAACAGTCGTTGGGCTCCATTACCATAACATTTGTTGGCTTACAGGAATCTCTCCATCAAACTTTTCCACAACACACCATACGCGGAAAACTCCCCTATGGAATAATTTCCGTCATTCTGACTACGTCACCTTCTTCATTGCTCTGGTTGGTTGTAGCGCTATCCTATTGCGTGCAGAGGGAATTTGAAAGACAACCGTTTATCCCGCCCCTCGGATTGAGCCCTGCCAATGGTGTGTTCCCAGACCTTGATGTGGGTCTGGCTTGTCAGGCTAATGGGGACCGGAACTCGGACATCTTTAGGTTTCAGCGCCATAGAGAAACATTGGAAGATCTGAATCTCTCATCGGTTTAATGGTGTTTATGCTACAAAAATGGTAAAACGATGTGCCTGGGGTACTGTAACACTGATTCCAGGTATCCTGAGAGGATTTTCTGGCTGTCATACTCTCATTAAGTTATGATTAAAGTTAGTGAGTCCATGCTAACATACACAACTAAATAGTTAACTGTTCTCACGTCATGTAACAGTGTAGGTCAAAAAAACATGAACGAAGGTCTACATTTCAGTGCATCTCCATATTAAACTGGGTGAATCAAAATGCTGAATCAAATAGATGGAAAGAAGTGGCTCCATTTAAATCAACCCATATAATTTCACCAGGACTATTATAGTTAACTAAAGCTAAAAAACACATTTTCATTACTTTAGTTAACTGAAATTAAATATGATATAAAATATAACATAAAATGATGTTAAAAATAAATATTTCAACTAGTTGTTTAACAAGATTTTTATTTAACAATGCTAAAAAGACTAAAACTGAAATCAAAATGAATTAAGTTCATATAAAAAAACAAACAAAAAACTAATAAACATGACAAAAGCACACAACAAAAACATTAAATGAAAATATAAATGATAAAAAACTCTATTAATATCAACAAAAACTATAAAAGTATCTTAATGATGCTAAAATAACACTGAATATCCGCATTTAAAATGAATTCAATTACTCACAGGCAAACTGCAGGAGGGCATCTCGACTCAGGACGATGCCAATGCTGTTTTTAGCTCTGCACTGGTATCTTCCAAAATCAATGGCCTCACTCGCATTGTGTATTATTAAGTTCCCATCAATCAAGCTGTAGTGGAAATCTGCTTCTGCGTCCACATTTGTTCCGTTGATCAGCCAACTGCAAAAGCAATGACTCAATTAGAAAAAAATAAATACATTATTCAATTCTGAGGGCTAAACATATAAATAAAGATGTATACACTGAGGTAACTAATCCACAACCACTATGCATATAATAAAATCCTAGTGTTTAGGGTTTTTTTTTTTTTTTTTTTTGATGGAATATAGACATCACATTATAACTATACTGAAGAACGTGTTAGCATACAACCTGATGTGAAGGCACATCTTCTTTATAGGCAGGAATATCTAAATAACAACCCAGAACTCAAAAGCCTAGTCCTACACTAAAATGCATGTTTGAGCTGTTTTAACTGATAGCAACTTGCACTGACATATCTTAAAATATTGTTTATAAAAGCTACTTAAATGTGCTAATTAAGATAAAGCCTAATCCTGGCTTAATCTAAGCCTTGTCTGTGAAACCAGGCCTATATCAATTCTGATCCTCAGAGGAAAGTCCAACATTTGCATCATTAACATTAGTCTAACAGAAATGCCACTCAGACAGGATATTAAGGATTCACAGTAAAGCTCCAGAGAAATTAAATGTCATTTATTATCCATTTAATAAAACCTTATCCATGTTAATGAAATAAGGTAAACCGCACCTGTAGGTCGGAACAGGGTTTCCTCTGGCTTCACAATTCATTATCACTTTCTTATCATCTGAATCCAGGGAGAAGATTGCATCATCTGGCTCTTGAATGAACACTGGACCAAACTCCTCGCTCTCTGGAGACAGATGGAAGAAGAAAAGCAAAAATGCAGTTTAATTGCATGCATATAAACAAAATTAATCTAACGTGATAATAATATTTAAAAAATAATAATTTTATTACATGACGTGGATCTGACATACAATTTTTCCCAAAGCTTTATGATAATTTAAGACTCATTGCAAGCAAAATGAGTTAAACTCATTTAACTCATTTTGCTTACAATGATACTCGTTGCGTGTTTTTGTTCGATCATATTATTATTTCATATTATTATTATTATCACATTATTATGTGGCTTGTTTCCGCCACATAATAAAAAATAAAAAAGGTAATTGCGACTTTTTATCCCACAATTCTGACTTTTTTTTTCTCGCAATTGCGAGTTATAAAGTAAGAATTGTGCATTTAAATATCGCAATTCTGCACATTGAAAGCCGCTTCACAGACAGCGCGCCAGTAACAAACTGAGTTCTCTTGGTCTTATTGATTGGCTGATCATTGGATAGGCCTACATTCCGACAGCCACTCTCTTCTGCTTTGTGGAGCTGGAGAGCGGAATCCAGACACTGTAAGGCTAGACAAAGGATGGCAGAAAGGGAAAACAATTAATGCTTTGTTTACTCTTTCCCAGCCAGCGCTGTTTGAAAAAGTTGCCATTTTCCAAGTTTTTCCATATTTCCAGAATATTTTGTTGTGTGAAAAAAACTAAAACATTTATTCTAGCTTCATGCAGTCTTTTTTTATCAACATTTGAATATGGGTAAGTTTCATAAAAAAAAAGCAACATTTTGAGCAAAATGCTGAGAAAATAGCATTTTTGTCAAAGACTACATCCAGATCATATTCAGAACAATGATCAAAACACAGATGGAGTAGATCGAGTCCATTAAAGGAACTCCCTAAGGCTGCAAAGTCCTGTAGCTCGCCCTGGGTCGACATTTCAGTCAGTAACATTATGCAGTTTTGATTTATATGCTTTAATGTTGATGATCGCATCATTTTACATATGCTATCGCTTGTTACTGCTTCTTCTTTGTCTTTTAATCAGGAGATTCTGTACTCTTTCAGAAGATGTGTCATAGTGCCCCCTACCACATAACAGTGAAAACACGGAAAACCGGAAATTTCTGTCAATGCCGGGGAAGCGGTGTCTCATAAATGATGGAAATTTCTGTCAGTGGCGGGGAAAGAGAAAACGGATTAAACTGAAAATATTATTCGCCCTATTATTATTTATTTCTACAAAAAGTATTTGTTTTGACATCATAAGTAATACAAGGACAATGTGTGTAGTCTAGGTTGTGGGTTCAAACACTGCTAGGGGTGATGCATGAGCTATCACTACTGTACCCTTGAGAAAGACACTTATGCTGCCTTCAAGTCCTCCTGGGAAGTTCAAACTTATGAGTTCAGAAATCGCATTAACTCAATATAAAATTGCAGCCGTATAATCATACTCAAGCCGTATAAACAACTTACTGGGCAACTTACTTCATATTTCTTTCTCACTTTTTTACTTCCCGACAAAGAAAAAAGGCTTTTCTAGAGCTAGTATCACAAAATGAAGAAAGGAAAAGAGTAATTAAGGGTGTAAATGATACTTTAATCAATGTTTTATCATGATTGTGCTACCAGAATGATGGGAAATGTAGTCTTGTCATACAGTCTCATAAACCAGCTAAATGAGTTACATATTTGGCAAACGTTATTGCTTTTCCTCAACAAAAAAGTACATAAAAAGCATACAAACTAAAATATGCCATCAACACTTTTACAACAACATTTGCTTACGCCATGACATTTTAATTGACATGCCCTCAACTGGAAAAAAAACAAACAAAAACAAAATCCCAATAAAAATAATGCCATAATATTGTTGTGTATTTACACGACTACCATGTAGGGAAATGAATTTGGATATGTGGTCTAAGTGAAGGCTATATGTCGGACACAAAATTGTTTTAACAATGCAAATTTTAGCTTACTCTATCAGTTGGATCTACACAGCAGACGGTCCACATTAGCAATCCTGTTAACTTTATCATATATTCAGCCCCCAGCGTGAACTTGATAACATATCTCAGTAGAATAACTGAGAGTCCTTACAATTAGAAACACTCAGGAGATCTGCTCCGTCGGTGGCTCAGTGAGTTTATGCTGAAAAATGGGACCAGTCTTAAATCTCCAATTGCATAACAAACATTTATTTTGGGACATGTACAATGCATGTACAAAGCATGCATTGTACAATGTACAATGCATGCTTTATATATATATATATATATATATATATATATATATTAGCACAAGCATGGTAATACCTTTTTTGAAATATATGTTTCATGCTAAAAACATTTTTTGGACGTTATCCTAATACCATCTTGTGGGCATGTACCATGCAAATGTTTTTTTTGGACATTTTCCATGGTAATACATTTTTTTTTGGACATTAACCGTAATACCAATTTGTTTGGGAGGGGGTTGTGTACCATGCTAATACCATGTTTGTTTGTGTATGTGAACCATATTATAATAACATGTGTTTTGGATATGTACCATGCTGATACTTTTTTGGGATACGTACCATGCTAATACAATGTTGTTGTTTTTTACAAGTGTCATGCTAATACTGCACCATGAGTTTGTCTGGGGCCATTTTTAGACATGTACTACGCTTATACCATTGTTTGGACAAGTATCATGCTAATACCATGTTTTTGGACATGTAATGTAACAATTTGTTTTCATCCTGTTTTACTGGTAATGTGCCATATGAAAACAATTGTTTTTTTGTTTTTGTTTTTTTTTGGACATGGTAACACCATGTTTGTTACACATACCTTGTCTGTACCATATTTTTTGCACATATCCATCATTACAAGACTATGTTTTTGGGACATTTACCTAGATAATATCGAGGTTTTGGACATGCAAGGTCTGTGGTATTGTTTTAAGTAACATGTAAATGCTATGCTTCATGCATATGCATATCATTCAGTATCATGGTAGTACCATCTTAAGCCATCAGACCACGGAACCGCCATGGTACTTTTTTGTAAGGATAATGCTGTTCATGAAATTATCAGGGCTGCATGAACGACTCTCCACCCCCTGTTCGACATCCGCTATGCAATGGCTAAATTTGGCAAATGTTTTTGTGCAGGAACAGAATTAGACAGCAGAGATAGAGAAGAGATGAAGGACCTGTGGGCGCAGAGTTCACGCATAACCTAGTCATTTGCAGCGGCTTGGGAGTAAGCTATCTAAGCTCTGGCTCTATTATTTATGCTCTGTGCAGCATGCATAATAAATCCCAGTGTGTACAGGCTGCAACATCCTCCCTGTCTTGAGCTGGTCTCTGCCCAGGTGTCAGCAGCACACCAGCCTCATATCTACGGTCTGTGTATAGCCAGATGCTTTATAGAACCGTTGAAGGTCTCCAGTACAACCTGCATTATTGTCAGGACAAAAAACGCATTTTTTATACATCACAGTCTGTTGGCATATTGACCAGAAAAAGTGTCACAAGAGGGAGGATATCAGATCCGAAGGGAGGGAATGAATTTGCTACTAGCCTAGCATTGAATTCAGTGTAAACAACACAGAACACAGGTAAAAGTCCAAGAAAATGACATATGATGATAGAATAAATTGTAAGCTACAAATGGTAACATCCAAATTTAATCAAGTTAAAAATATTATTTAATATCGCTGAATCACCCTACATACATTAATATACCACCAAAACAACATTATATGGGCTAAATCAGGTAGAAATAGCAGATTACCATTTGTTTGCAGTGTGTTGTGGGTGTTTGCCATGCTGTTGTGGTTGCTAGGGTGTTCTGGGCAGTTGCTAGGTCAAACTGGCCCAGGTCAAAATTATCCATCCCCAAGCCTCTATGATATTCTAGTCTCTACACTTTTAAAAATAAAGGTTCTTTATTGGCATCTGATTCCATGAAGAACCTTTAACATTAATGGAACCTTTATATTGCACAAAAGTCTATAGTGGAAAAGATTTTTCAGTTTATATCAATGTTCAGGTGGGTAGATACGACTCTAGACCTTCAGTTGCACTTCCATTGCACAAAAGTCTATAGTGGAAAAGATTCTTCGGTTTATATCAATGTTTTAAAATTACCTTTCATGTAGTGTGTAACATAGTTCTAAGTGAATGAAAACATCCTGCAAAGTTTTAAATCTGAAAGTGCAGCATATATAAAGTTGGTATCTCTCAAAAGAGTCAATTAAACAAATCATTTTTCAAACGGTATCTCTCAAAAGAGTCAATTAAACAAATCATTTTTCAAACGGATCGCAAGCCGTTTCGTTGTGACTTCAAGACGAAACATTAGCATATAGCCCGTCCACTTATTGCGCGCGCAGACACCAGGGAAAACTTGAACCACCTCAAACACTGCAGCGGATACTGGATAGCATCATGTCGAGAAGACGCTGTATTCTACAATGTGTTTATTGTGTTTCATATTGTATAGGTATCTGGCTAACTGTCTTGCTCTTGCTCATGTACTGTCTTACTGAAATACTACTGTAAATCAGCTGTGGACTGCACTATTACCTAAAACTGTGTCTATTAATGCCGATAGTCTGTCATTCTTACTACTTTGAGTAAAAATAAAGGATGGAGCAAGATTTGTTTTGCAAACTTTAATGTTCCATCAGTCATTCACGTTAGTGCCCGGCTAATGTATATGCTGTTATTGATACAGTTCCCGCATGTGCACCGCAATAAATTAGAAACACACACACACACATGGGTTTGTTGATGGATGTACACTTGTTAATGCTGATGGTGAGGAATTACAGTTGAAACATCTCATAATGTACCTCAAACTGAGTAGCATCACTGAGAAATGTCCTGCTCAAGGTTTGGGTTGAATAACTAGTTCTTCCAATGTTTCATCGATTCGGACTCACGCTGGGATTGGTGTAAAATCAACGTCATCGTTACTGTCTTTACAGTGTGTATTATCGCTGAGCTTTAGGAAGCCTCCGGACGCTGGACGGAGCTGGAGTTCAGTTATGGTAATGGCTGTTTGTTTCCGAAATAGAATCAGAGCAGAGTAGGCTCGCAGAAAGGAGGGATTTAGAGAGACTGATTCATCCATTGAGTCGTTTGAGAATCATTGAACATTGTGGTGATGTGCAATGTATATTATGAGAAAATGAAAGTGTTTTTTGACCTTTGATGCATGTAAACCTGTTACTGGGGACCTCCAAAACTAAATTAGGAAACTTTAAAATAGAATAATAGGGGCACTTTAAGTGTATAGATACGACTATTGACAGTTTAAGTCTGTGGGATTTCTCCACCCATTTTTTCACCACACTGAAAAATTACTTTTTACTTTTTGAAACAATTTTCAATCAGAAATTGCCAGTAAATTTCACAAGTAATTACAAAGAAACTGCAAGTAACTGAATTAAACATGACATTTTGAAGATAGATTGAAATACTGTAGTAATACTGTAATACTGTAAAAGCTCACCAATTGTCTTTATTTTATTTTGACTTTGAAAAATAGCAAGAAAGAAAACAATAGAAACGGAAAGAAAATAGTAAGTCTGATCACTTCGAAAAGTAACAACACCCCTCTCGATTTCGATTTCAGCCAAGATTTCAGGTATTTTGTCCTTAGCACATAAATGATGTCTAAGTTATGATGCCTCGTCATGCCTGACTCAACTCAAACACAACTCAACAGTTTTTACCGGGTGCTTGTGAAGGCATTATCAGGAAAATGTAGGCTACTTTCAATAAAAGGTCAACATATTAGGAATACTGTAGCTGTGTTGCTATGTGTCATGAGAGTAAGTAACTGAGCAGCAGTATAGCGCAAACACGAGCGTCTCTCTTATTATAAACCCACCCAACGCATCTGCACCAGGCAAATTTTTTGACATAAAACACCACCCAGTATACCAAGTATACAGGTGCTGGTCATATAATTAGAATATCATCAAAAAGTTGATTTATTTCACTAAGTCCGTTCAAAAAGTGAAACTTGTATATTATATTCATTCATTACACACAGACTGATATATTTCAAATGTTTATTTATTTTCATTTTGATGATTATAACTGACAACTAAGGAAAATCCCAAATTCAGTATCTCAGAAAATTTGAATATTACTTAAGACCAATACAAAGAAAGAATTTTTTGAAATCTTGGCCAACTGAAAAGTATGAACATGAAAAGTATGAGCATGTACAGCACTCAATACTTAGTTGGGGTTCCTTTTGCCTGAAATTACTGTAGCAATGCGGCGTGGCATGGAGTCGATCAGTCTGTGGCACTGCTCAGGTGTTATGAGAGCCCAGGTTGCTCTGATAGTGGCCTTCAGCTCTTCTGCATTGTTGGGTCTGGCATATCGCATCTTCCTCTTCACAATACCCCATAGATTTTCTATGGGGTTAAGGTCAGGCGAGTTTGCTGGCCAATTAAGAACAGGGATACCATGGTCCTTTAACCAGGTACTGGTTGCTTTGGCACTGTGTGCAGGTGCCAAGTCCTGTTGGAAAATGAAATCTGCATCTCCATAAAGTTGGTCAGCAGCAGGAAGCATGAAGTGCTCTAAAACTTCCTGGTATACGGCTGCGTTGACCTTGGACCTCAGAAAACACAGTGGATCAACACCAGCAGATGACATGGCACCCCAAACCATCACTGACTGTGGAAACTTTACACTGGACCTCAAGCAACATGGATTGTGTGCCTCTCCTCTCTTCCTCCAGACTATGGGACCCTGATTTCCAAAGGAATTTACTTTCATCAGAGAACATAACTTTGGACCACTCAGCAGCATTCCAGTCCTTTTTGTCTTTAGCCCAGACGAGACGCTTCTGATGCTGTCTGTTGTTCAAGAGTGGCTTGACACAAGGAATGTGACAGCTGAAACCCATGTCTTGCATACGTCTGTGCGTAGTGGTTCTTGAAGCACTGACTCCAGCTGCAGTCCACTCTTTGTGAATCTACCCCACATTTTTGAATGGGTTTTGTTTCACAATCCTCTCCAGGGTGCGGTTATCCCTATTGCTTGTACACTTTTTTCTACCACATCTTTTCCTTCCCTTCGCCTCTCTATTAATGTGCTTGGACACAGAGCTCTGTGAACAGCCAGCCTCTTTTGCAATGACCTTTTGTGTCTTGCCCTCCTTGTGCAAGGTGTCAATGGTCGTCTTTTGGACAACTGTCAAGTCAGCAGTCTTCCACATGATTGTGTAGCCTACAGAACTAGACTGAGAGACCATTTAAAGGCCATTGCAGGTGTTTTGAGTTAATTAGCTGATTAGAATGTGGCACCAGGTGTCTACAATATTGAACCGTTTCACAATATTCTAATTTTCTGAGATACTGAATTTGGGATTTTCCTTAGTTGTCAGTTATAATCATCAAAATTAAAATAAATAAACATTTGAAATATATCAGTCTGTGTGTAATGAATGAATATAATATACAAGTTTCACTTTTTATATGGAATTAGTGAAGTAAATCAACTTTTTGATGATATTCTAATTATATATATATATATTTATTTTTTTTTCTTGTAAAATGTGGTTTTTGGAAGTAAAAAACATTCAAAATGTAAGTGACTTTAAACAAAAGAATATAATTTCACATCTACATTGAAAACAAACCCTCAACATTGTGAGAGATGAGACCCTCGTTCAGTTCGTGCTGTTAAGTGCAAAACTGAATTCGACCAATTTGGTAGTCAGCTGTGTTTTCTGTGCTGACAACAATGGAGTATCTTTACGTAAAGCAGTACTTGATACACTCTAACACTGTCCTCTGGGTGTCTCTCGGCTGACTGTGGGCCTTTGAGATTAAAGAGCCCTCCCCCGCACAAAACACTCCCACTCGGTCTCCTCGACACCTCTAGTCACCATTCATTCTCTTTGAATTATTTACAGATTTGTGTAGCTTAGACAAGCTTTGTGTAAATGGGGATCATTCTCTGACAGAGGAACACAATTGTGAAAAAGTGAAAAAAAAGTGAAAGTGACATGTAAAGGCCAAGTATGGTAACCCATACTCGGAATTTGTCCTCTGCATTTAACCCATCCAAGTTAGTGTACACACATTATAGTAGTGAGTAGTGAACACACACATACACTGCAAACCGTGAGCGCACACACACTCAGAGCATTTGCCAGCCATTTTTGCTGTGGCACCCAGGGAGCGATTGGGGTTTAGGTGCCTTGCTCAAGAGCACCTCAGTCATTTCCTGCTGCTATTAGGAATCGAAAATGCAACCTTCGGGTTACCAGTCTGACTCTCTTTAACCATTAGGCCATGACTACCCCCTAACACTCTGACACTACAATAATACTATTTGCATGGATACAATGTGACAATTTTGTAGCTAGATGAAAAAGTAATGTCTGACATGAAGGCATGAAGGCATTACACACACACACATCAATATGAATTATCACTTGCACCTCCATTCAAAAATTCAGGGTCAGTACATTTTTTTCAATGTTTTTGAAAGAAGTCAAGTTAAAAAAGAGTTCTATTTACAGAAGGAATGTGAAGTGCATCACACTCTGCTGGGTATGGGGCTGTGTAGCCTATGTGCCTATGATGACCCCTGTCCACCGTTAAAAGAGCCTACAATGGGCAAGTGGGTGTCAAAACTGGATCTTGGCACAGTGGAAGAAGGTTGTCTTGTCCGATGAGTCATGTTTTCTTTTACATCACGTGAACACCATGCATGTGTGTGCTGTTCATCTGGGGAAGTGATGGCACCAGGATGCACTGTGGGATGACAACAAGCCGGCGGAGCTAGTGTTATACTCTGGGTAATGTTCTGCTGGGAAACCCAGGGTAAGGCCATTCATGTGGACATGAATTTGACACGTGCCACTTTCCTAAACATTACTGCAGACCAGGAACACCCCTCCATGACTCTTTTAGCAGAATAATGCACCCTGCCACACTGCCCACATTCAGGAATGGTTTGAGGAACATGACAAAGAGTTCATGGAGTTGCCCTGGCCTTCAAATTCTTCAGATCTCAATCCAGTTGAGCATCTGTGGCAGTTGCTGGACCAAGTTCAATGCACGACGGCTCCACCTCGCCTTCAAGGATCTGCTGCTAATGTCTTGGTGCCAGATACCACAGCACACCTTAAGGGGTCTTGTAGAGTCCATGAATCTGCAGGTCAACACTGTTTTGGCAGCACTCAGAGGACAAACAGCATATTAAGCAGGAGATCAGAACGTTTTGGCTCATCGGTGTATAAAGTGATACCAAAAAATTATATACAAACTATAAAACTATACATAAAAATAAATTCTATAGTGTCACTTTGTTGTGTTAAGCCTCGTGCACACCGGGACGATTATCGCGAGCGCTTATCGCCAGTCTTTTTCGAGACGTTTTTCGACACGTGTTTCAGTTCATACCCAAGCGATGTGCCGAGTGAATGTGCAAGTTCACTCCCTGACAGTAGATGGCGCTTATTGATCTGCAATTCCTCTCCATAGCAACTCCCTCTCATTGAGATTTTTGTAGTCGCTGTGGCATTTGTCATAAACTTCTTTGTGTTCAGACACCAAAGAGACCAGCAGCTCTACATTCATCTTGCCTCGTTGCATCTTCTTCTTCGTCTACTTACTTCCTCATCATAGTCTTCTTCTTAGGTATCAATGTGTGCTCGGCAAGACCAAGTCCTGTTTTACTGTAACTTCAGCAGCTCCAGGCACGTGCATAAAAGCGCCAATCTCATTGGTTGGCCAGTTTTTAATGTGGTGCGGCAAACCAAAAAAATGAACCTGAGACATATTTTTTTCAAATAAAATGCTGCTTTTACAAATGCCGTTTTGCGCATCGGTGTGCATAATCGTGTTTAAATGCGCGATAATCGTCCTGGTGTGCACGAGGCTTTAGTTACCTAAATATTAAAATAAGTGAATAAAGACATAATGATAACTTTTTCACTCGCATTTTGTCCCCCCAAATGATTGGTAGTTATTATACACATAGCGACACACAAATATCACAAATATTGGGATGTGATTATATACACCCTTGTTGATAGGTCTAATTGTTGCAACATATCAGTCTTTGTAATTCTGGCAACATATTGTACCTCACTGCTGCATTACTCTCTCACCATCCGTGTTCATATATATCTTGCCCTTTCTCTGACGATACAAGCCATCACACAGCACAATGAATTCAGTCTCTCTGTGTATATGCCAGCCCTCAGGCACAATGCTTTTTACTGCTACACAATGCTTTTTACTGCTAGTGTAACTACATTTCATAACTGCTTCAGCAATTTCGCAGAGTTTAACAATCGCAGAACATTTTAAAGGAGACATTTGGTGATACAATTATAAGAAGAGAAATCTTTCCTTCCGATCACAGAAGCAGTTGACCTGGTAAAATCTAAACGGTCAGACTACAATGGCTCTGTCATGACAATCAGCATGTCTGATCCACGGATTCTTGATGTTTTGAATCCATGTCAATACATTTATGGCTCATCTGTATGTCTGTGTAAACATTCAGCATATTTACAGCTCAGATGAAGTGTCTGTGCGGTGTAAAACAGCTCCACTAAATTATGGTCGGTGCCAGGCACACCAGTCAGTCATACTGAATAATTATCATAAACACATAAAAAGAAATAAAAAGCCTTTTACAGTCAATTTTTTCCACTTGAATTGAATGTAAACTTTGAGTTTAGTTGCTGCCTTACATTTTTAATCAAATAGGCTGTAACTTTAAATGTGAAGGTAAAATTGGCTAAAATATTCTGATGAGTTAAATTAATTAGAAAACATATGTTGCCATGACTTATTGATCATATTATGTTCAGTGTATTAGATTTTAATACCATTGTTACATTGATATATACAATGATACAAAAATTAATATGTACCTTAAATAATACAGTGAGTACTACCATGTCTAAAAAACATTTTTGTTATAGTGCAACTTCACCAACTACAGTAACAGAAATACAGGCCTTTAACACAGTTTGGGAAGATGAGACAGTATGATATTTCTCACAATTTAGAAATTATCAAGTGGCTCAGGAAGAGAGGGAACCGTAATCTGCACAGTCTCCTGTCAGCAGAATTGGTCTCCAGTGGGAAATAAAACACTCTTTGGTATTATACATTAATCAGAGGTATGGCAGAGCTGGAGGACAGGACTGGTGATCTCTCTCCTGAAATGTTTTGGAAAAACTATGAAGTAATTTGTTGTTAGACAAAAGCATCAAACCACTTCCTACTGTAGATTCACACCCCAAAGTTAACAGACACGTTTCTTAACAACACATTCTTAAAGAAAAAAGTTCACAAAAAATAAAAATACAGTCATCCTTTAAAGAGGCCATATAGCCATTTTTGGGGTGTACTAGAATAGCTTTTCATGCTTGAATGCTCAAAAACCACATACATTTTCTCATACTTTACATTGTTGCAGCACCTCTCTTCCTAGTCTGTCCATAACTTTTAGTTCCCTTTCAGTCGGTCACGTTCGACGTACGTCGGATGTCACCGACGAATTGGGATCACTTCTGGGAGCCCCTATCAGCTTCGAGTGTTGACGAAGGAGACTGTTCCTGCTTCAGCAGAGAGAGAAAGAGAGAGAACGAGAGAAGACGCTTTGAGTGCTGGGAGAGAAGGCACGATCAGCGGCGGCCGCGAGCTCACTGATACAGTGATAAACTGCTGTTTTTACAGCACTGTTGGTTTGGTGAGGGCGTTCCCAACGGTGAGTGCATACACAGGCTGCACTACTCTCCTGTGTTTTGCCGCGGTCGTTCCTGGGTGCTTCAGCACATTTAAAAGAGATTTCTTCTAAAAGAGCCGCGCGGGTGTGACACTGCGTCTTTTTCAAGACGTCATTCCACCCATGCATTTCCGGATGCAGTTGTTTCCTGTCCTTTGACGGCCACGATCCCTCTCGCATAAGCATGTTGATCCATGTTCTCTCAGGAGGGTTTGAGTGTTCAGCGCGCCGTGTGCCGTCTCAACGGCCACGCTCACGGTCTTACATGCCTGCTGGTAGCTTACAGGTGGGATTGCTGGTTCCAAAAAATAAATAAATAAATAAAATAAAAAATAAAGAGGACCTAGCGTTTCATCTGGGGCTCTAGCAGAGGACAGATGTCAATCGCTGCATCGGAGAGAGGGCTGTTATAAGCTGGAAATGAAGATGATGCTGAGTTTCCCACTATAATGGTGTGTGCTCATGCTGAATCAGATTCAGACTTGACAGCCATGCTTTCCTGGGTGGCTGAGGCGTAGTGCAATGCATAAATCGCCTTGCCCGCCCCCTTGCCTTTTTCCCGGATGTGCATTGGAAAGCTTTGGCAGTGTGGAACTATTTGGTGCCAAAATATGGGGTGCCAATGGGGCCATAATCTGGATAAAGTTTTCCTCTCTCTCACTACCCTCATCGGTGAGGTGGCAGTGCCACTGGCAGGCCACCTCCGCCCTGCGCTCTTAGCGCACGAGGGTAGTTCTGAGCCGAGGTTGAGCTGCGCACAGTGACTGATTTACATTTAAAGTCACAGCGCTGGCCCTTGGCCAGACGATGTCCACCCTGGTCCAGAAACACCCTTGGGCTACCTTGCAGGGGTGTGAGACGTCGCCAGAGTACGCTTTCTTGATGCTCACATCTCACAAAGTGACCCTTTTCAGCGACACTGTCTGTGACTGTGCAGCAGTCCTCCACTGTGCAAAGCAGATGGAACCCCTCAGTCTGCTCGCCATGGGCATCCCACGATGCCACCCGTCTTGGCTGCCAGTCAGCTGAGACGGGTGACCTGGACTTGGTTGAAGCTGCTCTTCCCCGGAGAAGGGCCGGGTGGAGAATCATTGCTAAATTTTGTTCCGCCACTGGTGTTACAGCCAGTGGTACCCAAATTCATAAGAGCAGTTCCAATACCTCTGCGTCTCGGGAGTTCAGGAATGGCAGCGTGTGACGCTATGAAGCCGCGCCGCTCTCATTCCCCTCCCCACAAGAGGGCGAGAATGGCAGTGTGCGACGCCGGGGAGCCTCGCCACTCTTGTTCCCCGCTGAGGAAGTAGGTGAGGTAGGCAGTGTGTGACGCCACAAAGCCTTGCCACTCTCTGCCCCTCCTTCAGTCGCCAGCGGACCGCAGCGTATGGCTTGAGAACGCTACCATGCCTTCTCTCATACCCTCTGTCCAACCGTGGGGGCAGGTAGGTGCTGCGTGCGCACTCAGACCCCACTTCAGGACGCTGTGCCTCTCGGGTCGGGTCCCTGCCCTCCACATCCTCCCAAGTTCTGGGCGTCCACTTCACTGTTGTGTGGAGCTGCGACGCCCATCTTGTGGAAAGAGATCGAAGTCCTACTGGCGAAGGACGCGATTGGAGCCGGTCCCTCCAGCCGACATGAAGTTGGGGTTCTATAACTCCTACTTCATTGTGCCCAAGAAAAGCAGTGGGTTATGACCTATCTTGGACCTGTGAGTCCTGAACCGGGCCCTTCACAAACCGCCCGTTCAGATGTTGACGCAGAAGCGCACTTTCGAGTACATCCGTCCCCAAGATTGGTTTGCAGCGATCGACCTGAAGGTCGTTCCCTTCAGGACTGTCCCTGTTGTGTGAATACAGAGACACGGTGATCAGTCACCTCAGCCTGTTGGGACTTCGGGTCAACTGGGGAAAGAGCAAACTCTGCCCCGTGCAGAGGATCTCTTTTCTCGGTATGGAGCTGGACTTGACAGCGCGTCTCACAGAGGAGTGTGTCCAGTCGGTGTTGAACTGCTTGAATTCGTTCAAATGCAGGACAGCGGTACCACTGAAACATTTTAAGAGGCTCCTGGGGCATATGGTATCCGCAGCCGCTGTAACGCCGCTCGGATTGCTTCATATGAGACCGCTTCAACGCTGGCTACACGACAGAGTCCCGAGATGGGCGTGGCACAGCGGATCCCTCCGTGTCCCCGTGACTCCGAGGTGCCGCCAAACCTTCAGCCTGTGGTCGGACCCTTCGTTTCTACGGGCAGGAGTTTCCCTAGAACAAGTGTCCAGGCATGTTGTTGTCTCCACGGATGCCTCATCCACCGGCTGGGGTGCCACGTACAACGGGCTTGCAGTTTCGGGTCTGTGGACGGGGCCTCAACTGCAATGGCATATCAATTGCCTCGAGTTGTTAGCAGTTCATCTTGCGCTGGGCCGTTTCAAAACGCCGCTACTAGGCAAGCACGTTCTGGTCCGTACGGACAACACTGCGGCCGTTGCGTACGTCAACAAACAGGGTGATCTACGCTCCCGTCGCATGTCTCAACTCGCCCGCCATCTCCTCCTATGGAGTCAGAAGCATCTGAGGTCGCTTCGTGCCATTCACATTCCGGGCCTGCTCAATCGTGCGGCCGACGAGCTCTCACGACAGCCAGTGCTCCCCGGAGAGTGGAGACTCCATCCCCAGGTGGTCCAGCTGATCTGGAGTCGCTTCGGGACCGCACAGGTAGACCTGTTTGCCGCCCCGGACACGACCCACTGCCAGTTGTTTTATTCCCTGACCGAGGGGACCCTTGGCTCGGCTGGCCCCGGGGCCTACGCAAGTATACGTTTCCCCCAGTGAGACTTCTTGCACAGACTCTGTGCAAGGTCAGGGAGGACGAGGAGCAAGTCCTGTTGGTTGCTCTGTATTGGCCCAACTGGACTTGGTTCCCGGAACTAGTGCTTCTCGCGACAGCACCTCCCTGGCCCATTCCTCTGAGGAAGGACCTCCTGACTCAGAGACGGGGCACCCTATGGCACCCGCGTCCGGACCTCTGGAAACTCCATGTCTGGTCCCTGGACGGGACGCGGAGGTTCTAGGTGGCCTACCACAGGCTGTGGTAGACACCATCACTTCCGCTAGAGCTCCCTTTACGAGGCGCCTCTATGCGTTGAAGTGGAACCTGTTCGTCGACTGGTGTTCTTCTCGCTGAGAAGACCCCCGGAGATGTTCGGTCGGTTCTGTGCTTTCCTTCCTACAGGACGGGTTGGAGCGAAGGCTGTCTCCCTCCACCCTCAAAGTTTATGTTGCCGCTATCGCCGCTAATCATGACATGGTAGGTGGTAAGTCTCTAGGGAAGCACGATCTGATCGTCAGGTTCCTGAGGGGGGCGAGGAGACTAAATCCGCCTCGCCCTCCCTCTATACCCTCTTGGGACTTAACTCTGGTGCTAACCGCACTGCAGAAGGCACCCTTTGAGCCTTTGCAGTCAGCCGAGTTAAAAATCCTGTCTCTGAAGACAGTACTCCTGACTGCATTGGCCTCTATCAAGAGGGTAGGGGACCTGCAGGCATTTTCGGTCAACGAATCGTGCCTGGAATTCGGGCCCGGTAACTCTCATGTAATCCTGAGACGTACGTCCCGTCGCCACAGTTGCTGTACCACCACTGCATGGCCGAGTCACTAGTTCGGCTCCTCAGTGAAAGACAATAGTGCGCTGCATTCGCCTCCTGTTTATACCCGCAGCGCGGGGCGGAGCGCAAGATGCAAATCTCGCACGCCAATGGCCATTGCCCCGTTCTCTATATCTCGAAGCTGATAGGGGCTCCCAGAAGTGATCCCAATTCGTCGGTGACGTCCGACGTACGTCTCCGTTCCCTCCTTCAGGGAACGAGGGTTACCATACGTAACCGAGACGTTTCCTTCCGAAAAACTCAATGTGCCCTGATTGGTCAGATGGACCAGTGTGTTGTGATTGGTCAACCGCTTTGAGCGTGTTTCAGAATTGTCACTCCCCTTACCATAACTGCAAATTTTAAAACACTACTGAAGCAACTCAACCAGGCCTTTTTTCTTTTTTCTTTCTTTTTAATATGTCTTGGGCATGAATTATTTAAATGAGGGATATTGTGATGTGTACATTCCAGGAAGAAAACTCAAGGCTACAATGCAGGCATTTCAGGGAGTTCAGAAACAGATACCTCATGTCATTCCAAACCTGTATGACTTTGTATGAAGAAATTCATACAGGTTTGGAACAATGAGCTTTAATTTCTTTCAAACAAATAGGCATGGAAGACTGCACACTTCACAGTCTCTCCATAAATCAAAAATAAGTGTGTTTGGGAGGGGACAGCTCAGGATGTCTAGGATGAAGGAAACCATTGCAGTTTAACTTTCTTATCTTTTTCTTACAGTTTGCTGGCTGTGTGACACAGAAATGACCAACCATCAAAAGCATCCTTTCAAATTAAACAAAATCCTTATTAACATGGGCCATTTTTCAAGCGAGAAAAACCTAGCCTGAGGCGTCAGATTTCCTGCCTAGTGAATGCCTTTGAGAGTTTAATCAACCATTCGTTCTCTCACTATTAAACAGGGAGTGCTCATGGCAGTACACAATTTCACAGATAGGCTATGACATGTTTGAGTGCACATCATGGAGTCTTTGTATATGTCTAACAGTTGAAAAGCAATTATAGTAAAGTGCCGCGGTTCACTCTCTTCTATTGTTCAGCTCGGTTTGAGCAGGTACAGCCTGTTCAGGTATCACCTCAAACAAGGTCTCTCCACTGGCCCACACTGTAATTATAATGAGTACACTGTGGTGTGGTATCTGAGAACAGGAAGAAAACAAGGTCCTGACAGTTTATGCGAGGACAGTGACAGGGGTTTGGCAAATAAGAACTTCGAACTGGGCAGAGCTGTACCAAAGAACCCTATGCTTATATCTATCCGAAAGTCAGATACAGTTATGGAGATCGATTTCAGGCCTAAATGGCTTGACAGTGCTGACAAAACAGCAGGTTTTGTTCACAATCTGTGTTTGAGCAAAATGTTGTGTTGATAGCTCAATGCAATCAAACATTTTAATGTTTGGAATCGTGGTAGCCATCAAAGAGTCCAAAAATTTCTCCAAACAAGTGTTGCAAATGCAAGACCTGTCAATTTGAGCAAACAATGCAATCCAAGCGTGCCCTAAAAAGCAGTGGTCGATTGTTCTCTACACAACGTCCGTACTTACCATACCTGATAATAATACTCAAATACTCCATTAAAATCACTGAGTGAGTTTAGTAAGTTCTTGACTCAAAAACTGCTTCAACCAATTTAGTGTGTTTACTTGAGAATCGTTTTGACTAATTCAGTAAGTAGTTGACTCACTTCGACCAATTTAATTAATTCGTTACACAAGAATTGTTCTGACTAACTCAGTGAGTTGTTAACTCGTTCAGCTTTTAAAGGGTTAGTTCACCCAAAAATGAAAATGATCCCATAATTTACTCACCCTCAAGCCATCCTAGGTGTACATGACATTCTTCTTTCAGACGAATACAATCAGAGTTACATAAAAAAATGTACTGGCTAATCCAAGCATTATAATGGCAGCCCAAAATGTGAAAAAAAAAAGTACTCTACAGGGCTCCGTGGTGTTAATAAAGGCCTTCTGAAGCAAATCGATGTTTTTTTGTAAAAGAAATATCCATATTTAACACGTTATAAAGTAAAATATCTAGCTTCCGGCGGACCGCCTTCCATATTCAACTTACGAAGAAAAGGTAGCGCCTCTCACAGTTCAAAACGCTTACGCTACGCCTGACGTCATCGTCGCACCTGTTACGCTTTTTCCGTAAGTTGAATACGAATGGAACGAATAACGTGTTAAATGTGGATATTTTTCTTACAAAAACCCATCGATTTGCTTCAGAAGGCCTTTATTAACCCCCCAGAGCCGTCTGGAGTACGTTTATAATGGATGGATGCACTTTTTTGGTATTCAAATTTTGGGCTGCCATTCACTGCCATTATAACGCTTGGAAGAGCCAGGACATATTTTAAGATAACTCTGATTGTACTCGTCTGAAAGAAGAATGTCATATACACCTAGGATGGCTTGAGGGTGAGTAAATCATGGGGTAATTTTCATTTTTGGGTGAACTATCTCTTTAACTCAAGAACCATTTGACCAAATAAACGAGAGAATTGTATGATTCAAGAACTGTTTTCAGTGATTCAAGAGCGAAAACTCAAGCTCAAACTGCTTTGCCAAATTCAGTGAGTGAATTTTTAACTGAATTGTTAAGTGGATGAGTCAAGAACTGCTTCCATTGATTCAGTCAATGACTTTGACTGATTCAATGAGTTATTTCTGAGAAAAAGATCTGAATGCCAACGCCTCATTTCTATTCAAGCAGATTTGCAAACAAATCATTCAACCAGATTTGCAAACCCACTTGACTGTTTAATCACAATGTATCATTATCACAAGCCATTTATGCATTTCCAACAGTGTTATTTTCTGCTGTCTGTGCCCACAAATGTAGTACAGGGGTCTAATACAAAACAAGTATTTGTATCTAGTACAAATTATCTAAAACACAAAGTATGTCTACTTCATTTCTACACAAGAAAAATAACACACAGGTATCTACAGTACTATACAGTAGGCTGTTATTTATTCTGCACTCCATAGATGAGAAAATAAAAGTGTGTTAGATGTAGGAAGGAATAATTACTGCTTCCCACATACTTTTATGACTTTTATATGCTTTCATAATATTAATCTCTAAAACTTTTGTGAGGCCGCTTTTGGATCAGCTGTGAGATTACACTGAGATGTGTATTAGCAACTGCAAATATACACAGTGAACAAAAGTTGTGAGTTTTAAATAGTACCAGCTGAGAGGTACTGTAGAGTGTGTGAAGAGGATGTTGTATCTATCTGTCTGCTGTGCAGCTTGTCTAAGGCAGCTTGTAGTCTCAGTATGGGGTGACGGTGAGTGTTTTATGATTTAGCAGCTTGATAATGTCAGAGAAATCAGTCATCTGAGAGGCACTCTGTGATCCGTCAGCCACACCGGGAAACCAGCAGCCCTACGTACCCCCCATGAGCTTTTCAGCATTACAATTCAACGACAACCTGAAGAGTGCGGGTTATACACGGAGAGGAGACATCTCGCTGACAATTACTGCATCCTCCCAGTGTGCAAAGGAAGTGGCGCATACCTCATTTATGTGACGGCTCTGTTCCGGCTCCCCTGTCGTATCCTGTGTGACCCCTAAACCGGTGGAGTGTGACGATCCAGAGAAGATGGTGTACTGACTGCATCCTCTTGAATGAGACAGTTCCTGTGACCCCAATCTGACCCAATCAGACTTCTTCATCTGTTCCTACTGAACCACGAACGCACTCTTAAACACTTCTCTGTAACCAAGTACTACACAAACTTGATAACGTCTTCAGTTTGATGAATCTAATAATTTATGAGCTGGTGGGGGGAGACGGATGTGTCATAGAGACGTTTTTTTTTTTGAACATGATTAACTAACTCGACCAGGTGCCCACTGATTAAGCCAAGGTATACAATAGCTCCAACTACACTGACTTCCACACTCATGCTTTTGGAGTCTGGACATGTTTAGTCTACACCAGTGGTCCCCAAACTTTTTTACTCCATGGACCCCCTCCTCTCCAAATCAATACCACAAGCAGAAATATTATGTTATAGCGATCGTTAAGCCTAATGCGCACATACAGAGTTTGTTTGCGCATCAATAATAACAGACTCACACATGCCTAATGTACGACTCCTGCATGTCACTGCAATTGTCTTTACCTTCATTACAGTCGTCATCCATCAAAACTTTTTTAGCGACAGTGGTTTTCTTTATCCAACTAAGAGATGTAGTTTGCGTATCCTATGTTCATGAAGCAATTGGGTGTTTTAAGCCAGAGTTCAGTCTGTATTAGCATGATGATAAATCGCTTAGGCTGCTCAGAAACAATCACAGAATACATACGAGAGAGGTGGTGCTTTGTTTTATTTCTTTATTAAATAGATTTTTTTTTATTTAACGTATTACTAATAAAATGAATGAATTATAATAATATATTTAAATTAATTTTAAGTTATCTCACAGCCACGGCCCACAGGTTGAAAACCTTTTTTTAATATATATATATATATATATATATATATATATATATATATATACACATATACACATCCATTCATGTATATTGTTGTGCTGTACTTTAAATGCATAATTTTCTCTTCCAGTCTATTGTCTATTTTAAATGTTCCCATTTCTAAACAACATGAAACCGACACAGACTGTGGTCGCTTTACACATCTGTAAGACAGTCTCTTTCTGTCTAAGTGGGCAAAATAAGATGCAAAATGGTCAACAACTCTGGCTATGTGATAATAACTAATGATCAGCTTTAATCAACCACAAACCATGCAAAACTAGCCTAGCAACCTCCTTAATATGATTTTAGCTGAATTTCCCACAAGTGGGTAATGTGTTCAGTGTCAAAAACACTTGACCCACAAACAAATGTCCTTCAAATGACCCAAACAGCAGCAAAATAATTTGTTTCTAAAGTTACAACAAATAGATTCATACACCACAAATCAACAGGAACCTTGACAGATCTTATTTTATTTGTAAAGGTCTCTTTCATAATGCAGCTTTCTCATTCTCTTGTGAAAATATATATTTCTTTCAGTGACAACAGCATCCATCAGTTGTCAGGCTGACGGAAGGCTGGGAGTTTGGGAAGTGCTGAGATGTTTCAATGATCCCTGTTCAATTTCCGTCTGGCCGGGGTCTCCGTCAACTCTAACTGAACAGAGACATGATTCATTGGTGAGATGTCTAGGTCACTTTCAATGTTAGACAAGACTCCAACAAACAGTCCTTGTCTGTTAGGCTCTGACAACTCAAATCAGGTCCCAAATGCCTTGCTGGTCAGCGACGTCAGCATCCAAAAACACAACATACTTTACTACAAGGTAAGAATGATGACTGTTGAGTGCCAGCTTAATTGGTCTTGCACATTTACTAGACAAGTTAAAGAGGAACTATTATGCTTTTTTACATTTTTATACAACTTTCTTTACAGTTTAATGTTGCTGTTTGAGCATGAAAATATCTGCAAAGTTACAAAGGAAAAGATTCACTCCACAGGGAGTTATTCTCTACATCAGTAAAGGCTGATTTATACTTCTGCATCAAACCTACACCATAGGCTGTGTGTAGCACGTGTAGCCTATGGTGTAGCCTGATGTGCACCTCAAACAAAGCATCAATTCTACGCGGACCTCAAGCGTGTTTTCAATAATAATGTGTTTTTTGAACATTCAAGCATAAAAACCTATTCTAGCCCTTACACACATACGTTTAAAATATTCTGGCTGACCCCCCAGAGTGAGTATCTTGTATGTATCACTTTATTGTTTCCATGGTGACGCATCATTGCTTATCATGTGACATACCGCAGTCACAATAGTGCTGTATGACTGATGATCTGCTTTTATTAAAAATATTCACAAATTTGTTAACTATAGCATGAAATATCTGATATTCCGATTGTCAAATATGGGCAAGTGGATGTGTTTTGTTGTTTAAACACCTTTATAACGATCGCGTTAGTTGAGCTATATGCGCCATTTTAGTTTGTGATGCAGTTCAGAGAATCGGATCTATTGGATTTACCAAAGCTATCTCACGACCAATTCGTACGTATTTGTACGAGGTGGCTAATTCATACAAATTTGTACGACCTTGCTCATCTGAATTAGTACGATTTGTATATACTGCAGTGATGGGTAGGTTTTAGGGGCGGGGTTAGCAGTAGGTAATTCGTACAAAATCATACGAATTGACCAACTTGTCAAATATGTACGATTTTGCAAAAATCGCTTAAAAATTTGCCACTGCGAAATACGGTTGGATCAGGTTGCAGTTACAACACATGAATTCATCCACTTCTCCCGAAATACATGAAAGTAAGTGCCTGGTAAACTGGGAAAAGAATAGAGTAAACTTTAAAGTTACTTACACAATGTATATTTGATATGAATAAAATTTGTTGTCTAATTAAAATGGAAAGACATCAGTGTGTATTTCACAAACTCTAAATGTATTGTTTTACTGGTACTTATGTGTATTTAAATGTCTGAAACCTAAAATAAACATTATGCAGTTTAAAACAATTAATAGTTGTTGTATATGAAAAGCGCCGAGTGCGTCTGTCTCTGGCTCAGTGCCAGTCAACGCACGAAAGCACATTTGAATTTAGCAGTTGATCACATGATGCACTGAACGTTCTAATCACACCGGTGTGATCGTACGTTCTAAGGACCAGCCAAGACCGATCACACCGGTGTGATCATACGTGTGAAAGGGCTAGTAGACCCCACAAACAAAATCAACACTTTGTAAAAGGGCATAATATGGCCTATTTAAGTCTGGCCTTTTAGACTGAAAAGGTGTCAAAAAAGTGTCCACTTTGTCCAAAGTGCTAAACAGAAAAGGCATATTCAAGTCAGTGCTCAACTCCTATTAGTATTTGAACCACTCTCTATGAGGTCAAACTTCTAAAGTCAGTAAGAAGTAAAAGCAGAACTTATTCACCCAGTGTGACGAGAACACAGATCAGAGAGAGTGAGTTTGTAAGTGCTCAGCGTGAGAGTCAGTGAATTGGCATGGGATTGTGTGATTCAGCCTCATTCTCACCTTCACTCCTGTAGTCCTCCTGTGAGCTTAGGGCTGAGTATCTGTGTCTAGAGAACGGAGGCCAGTCTTGGCTAGGCGATCCCACTCCGTAGTTGTTCCTTAACCTCATCCTGGAGCTCAATGAGGAGGACGACGAACTGTCTGCCTTCATTCTCAACACTGCAGCGTATGAGACGGGCCTCCCGGCAACGGCTCTAGCAAAATCTGAAAATAAAACAGAGAGAGCTTTTAGACCTAACAATTTGGATTCATAATGCCAGGCCAGGTTCATGTTTAGAAACCCCTAAAATTTCATACAATAATGTGTGTTAATGCAATCAGACTTACATTAGTAACTTATCTAGTTGCTGATCGTACAAAACAAACTTCAGTCAAGGACAATTAAAATTCCCAATAATTTTAAAATACTGACGTTGTTTTATTTATTTTCCGAGTACACTACCGTTCAAAAGTTTACGATATTTTAAGATGTTTTTGAATTCTCCCCAAGGCTGCATGTATTTGATGGTGAGAGGGCTACAACAATTCAAAATACCTATTTTTAGTATATTTTAAAAACAGTGTCACATGATCCTTCAGAAATAAGTCTACGGTATGCTGATTTGGTGCTCAGGACACATTTTAGATATATTCTACATAATTCTACTAATTTCTGCAGATTTCGCACTCACATCTGAAGTGCACACAAATACAGTAATAAAGCCGCCTCTGACATACAAGTGCAAAAATCAGCTCCCTTTCCCAGCTTTCCAAGGATTCATCTGTTTTTCATTTTTTACAATGAAGATTATCCAATGTTATTTTAAATTTGATTACTTTGTTTTTTTTTTATTCAGTTTCTTACCTGAATACTACTGTTAGACCTACCTGAGCTATTTCATTTGTATCTTTATTCTATTGTATTTATTTGTGCTATTTTTGTAATTTATTTGTTTTATTTTATTACTGTTTACTTGTCTTTTTAAGTTTAATTTACCATTTGAAATCAAGCTTCCTTGTGCTGTGTCTAAGCTATTGCAACAAAAATACTGCAACTGTAAAAATACATTGAGTTAGCAAATATTTGTGAGATAATTGTAATGGTAATTGATCAACGTTTATGAATATACTACATGAATCATATAAAGTGATATCTTCAGAAGAAATGTTTTATTGCCTAGACTTACAATAGATGGACGGAAAAAGAAACAATATAAAAAAAAACCTATTTGACAGTATCTGCAGCGTTTTTCCCCGTGGCATCGAAAATGGTATTGAATATCGATACTTTTCCAGGTATCGTATCGAAGTTAGAAATTTCAGGATCGTGACAACACTAGTTTGGAGGATAAAAAAAACTGTAATATCTCATTGTGATACACAAGGGAAAAGTAAGGTTGACAGTTTGACACCTTGTTAAAGTGTTTTTTTTTTCTCATCAAACGCCACTCACACAGAGAGAAATTAATTTAGATAGCTAAAAACCCTTGATTATTATTCACCCAGAGGAAACACAGAGCTAATTACATTTATGTTATATCATGTCAATCATAGCTGTGGATTCACAATTGCTACAAATGATTCTAAATTGCCCATTTGTGTTTAAAACCGTGCCAAAAGAGGAAGGACTTATTGAATATCTTAATTAAAGAGTCATTATACACCTGCTAAAATCTCCCTTTTCTGCTGTTGGCAATTAGAACTTCAACAAAGTGACTAAGCTCCAGCGCATCAAGCCGTCTGACTACACTCACAGATGTGACGCTCAGTAATGAGGACGACCCAACAAATGACAACTTAAATGCTTCATTCTTCCCGTGGCACGGAATCATTTATAGAGTGTCTCACCCGGAGAGAGGGGAAGTAACCTCTAGAAATTAAAGCCGCCCAAAACGTGGATCTGTATTTGTGTAGAGAGGCACTCAAGGAAAAAGTGAGCTGACATTTATGAGGTCCTAATTAAAGACAGCCCTTTTAATACTTGCAAAATATGACCTTTGCTGTCCAGGGCCTGCTGAATATAGCTTCAAAAGTGGAGACTGTTCTGACTGCAGAGGAGAATAAGAACTACACTGAGGGCTTCTTTTCTCCCATAGAAGAAAAAAAAAAAAACTACTCTCAAATGTGCATGCATTCCTATTCAGGCAGAAAAGCCCACAAAGAAATGTTGCTCTCAGCTATCACATGCTTAAAGAAGAGAAAGAGGAAAATGATCCAAAAATGGAAGACAGGTGTCTAGACAGTTGCCTACACAAAAATCAACAGCAAAGCATACATATAGAAATAAATATAGGCAGTTACTGAATTTGATGGATAGAAAGATGAATAGATGGATGGCTGAGTGAATGCTTGATGGACAGATGAGCGGGAACGAAGAGGCAAGCGGCGAGAATTGTGTGAAAGAGACGGGTGGGAGAGGGAGGAGTAGAGAAATCCAGACAGACAGATCCAGTTCTTTACATCTATGTGAAAGAGGATCTCATGGGCATGTTACTATGTTGGGAGCTTTAAATCAGAGCATGTGAAATTTACATGATTAAACATTCATGGGATGCCTTTGAAAACTTCAACAGAAGCTCCTTGCATGAAGCATTGTGTAACACATTCTGTTTTACTGTTTCTGAGGTGGTTTGTTATGGATTTTGAACATTTTAAGTTCTGCTTAAATTTGTGGAATTATATGGAGAGACTTTGCTTTTTCAGGTTCTGAGCAAAACAAACTGCCTTGGGAAGACCAAAAAGAACAAGAACAAAAAATGAATATTGTGAAGAAAAAAAAATCCTTGCTGTGGGATTTGAACGAACTAAGCACATAGAGCGAGCTTACGGCATAAAACTGTGGCATAGTCAACTCCTGTTGTGAGTACTGAGTGAATGTGGAAGAATCGGAAAAATGACGGCAGCGCAGACATTTAGACCACGAAATCAACAATGTCACTAAAGAAGCGTGTTTATGGTTGTGAGGGAAAGATAACATTGTTCAGCTTCCCAATTAACCCAGTGTTAAACAGTGGATGCATTTTGTTTTCCCGGAGCAGCAACGGAGTTCTGTAAGTGTGTTTGTTTGTTCCCGGTCACGAGTCGAAACCGCAGGCGGTGAGTGAAATTGCATCAAATGTCTGTGTTTTATTGGCAATCGGCGTGTAAGTGCATGTAATGTCAACAACACAAACGTATAGTGAATCGAAAGTTATCCAGGGATAATGCGATGATGTATTGTGTGTGTGCTGGAGCTCCACTGGACCTCCAGATTTAAGTTTTATTTGTCACCCATCTGTATAACATAGTAACTCAAACGCTTTGATTTCAAAAGCTTAAAGAAAATTAGATTTCTTTTCATGACATGACCCCATTAAAACCACAGAGCTGTATGCTATTTTCACAATATATTTAAATATAACAAGAACACACCGAGAAACACACAGAGGAGTTGAGGAGACAAGAAAGAGATCAAAATTACTTAGTAAAAGGTTAAGAATTCAAAATATACAGTCCACCTACTGACCTACCAACAACTGAGACATTTTCCGTCACTGAAAACTCCTCTCTACACCTCCAGAAAATAAAACAGCACAACAATCTGAGCTGAAAGGTCTCATTGAAGCAAGTGAACTGGCTGATTGAAGCAGCAAACATCTCAACTGACATCAGACTTCTCATTAGAGTTATTTTCGAAGCAACTGTCGGTTCATTAGGATTTGACAGATAGATAGACCTTGATTGGACTTGTTTACTAAATAATGTTGTGTCAGCTTTGATACAAATTTCAGGTGTTTGGTATTTACTTTAGTTACTGCCACTATTGTTTTCAGTTGTTATTCATGCCTGTCACAAGAAACCGTTCATAAAGAACAGAATTCGAGCAGCACCAGTAGGCTGTTATGAACAGGAAAATTCAAGAGTCACACCTGTTAGTAAATACGTTTATACTATTATACTACAACAACATTTTTAATCCAAGGCACCCCATTGTCCAAGACAATATTTGAAGACCCATCAGTCTATTAAATTAATTAATTGAAGAATTAATCAGAAGTTAAATAACTAAATGTTCTTCAGGTTTCACACTCTTTGGGCCCTATTTTAACGATCTGAGCGCATGATCTGAAGCGCATGGTGCAGGTGCCCTTCTGCTTGTACGAATCCACTTTTGCTAGTTTAATGACGGAAAAAATGGTCGTTGTGCCAGGCGCATGGTCCAAAAGGATTGTACCTAGTCTCTTAATGAGTCATGGGTGTGTTTTGGGCGTAATGTGCAATAAATCAATCTTATCTCAAAATGGCGGAATTTGCGAGTGGAAAGACTGAACGCTTCTCCAGAGAGGAATCATTTTATTTTTATTATTTAAAAATGTTTGTGTGCTGCTGCGCGTCCCTGTGTGTGTAATAAGCAGAGTGTACGCGCATTGTGCACCCGCCTATAGGTGCATATTACAAATGCGCCTTTTAAATAACACAAAAAATACTGCGTTTTTGTTGGTCAATGGCGCAGTCGTTTTCAGTTGCCTCAAAATAGCAATGCGCCAACAATGCGCCTGAACACACCTCGTTTTCAGACCAGCACGCCCATGGGTGAACAGATGGGAGCGAGAGCATTTGCTGTTTAAACAACATAGCGCAGGACATTAAAATGATAACTGCATCAGGCTGAAACTAGCAAAAAACACTTGCGTCGCGCCTGGCGTCGCATTGCGTCGGGTGTATGATAGGGCCCTTTATAAACAATGAATTTACATGACCTTTCCAGTTGTTTGAGATTACGGGATTTCACACTTTTTAAAATTTCGTTATATTTAAAGGTTTTCCAAGATTGTGTTAACCCTCTTTCTTAAATGAATAAGACAGTTGTTGAAGGAATACATTAAAACAAGAAACATGATGCCATTGTTTCTTGCAGCATCTTTCACCATGTCATATCAAGATAAAGAAATTTAAACTGCTTCGAGACCCCAGCGTTGTGTATTCTACAGAGCTCCATCCGGCTGTTTTTGAAAACGTGTTCAGTGTGAATAGCCCCTTAAACAAGCAAAAACATGCTTTTCATTGAAGTGATATTTCAAGCTTCAAATGCTTGTTTACTGGTTAGGGGCTATGATTAATTGTAATAATTTAACACATTATATTTTTTTTTTGAATACTTAATTACCTAAACGGACAGCCCTAATTTTGACATGTAAAAAAGTACACAGCACTTTTATATCCAAAGCTCACCCCGGAGTTAACACTACTGAAATCCGTGGAAACACATGGCTGACAAATCAATGCAAAAACTGCAATGATGAAAACCAGTCAAGTTGTAACTGACATAACTGTGTTGACAAAGACAGACGTTTATTGGCACAGACATCCGAGACATCAAAGAGACATAAATCAAGTGCTCACCTGAGGAGCAGGCGCCCTGGATTGAAAATGGTGTGACATTGCAAGATGATTTTTCAAGCAAATTTGGAAGAAGTCATGGGCTCATGTCACAAAGTCTTTTTCCTTATCAAGTAGGCTATACCATAAACCCTACCTAATTATTAATTTACATAAACCATAAAAGAAAATAACAGTAATAATTTACTTTAGATCAATTTTTTGTTTTATTTAATCAATAATGTTTAATTGATTTAATATGTTTATAAATGTAAAGGTTTGTGCTGAAATCATTAGTAAAGTTTAACCCTATAATAACTATCCTGTTATATCACATTTTATACAATATTTTGATTGTTCTCAAAGGCATCTAAACTATTAACAGTATACAAATCGTTCTTGAAAAACCATATGGTTCATAGTTTATACTTTATAGCAAGTAAGAGGCCTTTTAGTATTACAAGCTACATTATCAAAATTACTTTTTGGCCATATACTGTAAATATCAGCAACTGCACAAAATTGCATGTTTTTGCTGCAGTTTGGGTTTCTGAATATTTTTCCCACGCCATATTTTCCTATGTGAACCATAAAAGTCTGATGTATCAAATATGATACAAAAAAAAAACAAAAAATAAAACACTGCATGCACACTTTAATATTTTGTCTAATTCAATAAACTGTTTAAAGGAACACGCCGACTTTTGGGGACTTTAGCTTATTCACCGTATCCCCCAGAGTTAGATAAGTTTATACATACCATTTTTACAGTGACATACAGTGCATCTGGAAAGTATTCACAGCTTTTTCCACATTTTGTTATGTTACAGCCTTATTCCAAAATGGATTAAATTCATATTTTTTTCCTCAATTCTACAAACAATACCCCATAATGACAATGTGAAAGAAGTTTGTTTGAAATCTTAGCAAATTTATTAAAAATAAAAAACAAAAAAATCTCTGTGCGTGCCATAAATCTGTCTGACGCACCCACCGCTAGCCTAGCTTAGCACAAAGACTGGAGGTAAATGGCTCCAGCTAGCCTACTGCTCAATAAATGACAAAATAACGTTCCCTCTCAATCCTGCGTAATAATCCAGGAACTTTGCTGCCGTACCATGGGTGCAGCAGACGCAATGATATTACGCAGTCCCAAAAAGTCGGGGTGTTTTTTTTTTTTTTTTAAACTAACCATATTTCATATGCCAGGATTCATTTACAGGGTTTGTTTTTTTCCGGGTTAATACATATGTTTAGATCACAAATTGCTGCCTTACAAACAATGTATAACTTCTGACCCTCTGAAGAGTGCATGGGGAATCTAGAATGACTGACTTCCTCAGACGCTTGCACCTCCTTATCACAAGTACTGGTGAATTACTTCCAAGGTGCCAAGGGTACATGACAGTCTTGATGATTGCTGACAGCTTTTCTAGATGGGTGGAAGCTGTTCCTGCTAAGAGTGACAGCAGTCAGTCACTTCTTCTCAAAGATTACATCCACTGCCAGTAAACTCAGGCACCATACTACATTGTCAATGTTTACATCGAACTTGATTAACAATACGACTACTACTGCATTCGATTTTCAATGGAAGCTTGTTTCCGCCACAGAATAAAAAAAGTAATTGCGACTTTTTATCTCACATTTCTGACTTTTTCTCGCAATTGCGAGTTTACATCTCACAATTCTGAGATAAGAAAATATCTCTGAATTGCGAGATATAAACTCACAATTGCGAGTTATAACTTCAAAATTGCGTGATAAAAAGTCGCAATGGTGAGAAAAAGTCAGAAATTTGAGATATAAAGTCAATTTTTTTTTCCTCAGAATTGGGCTATAACTTTATATGAGTTTATATGAGAAAAGAAGTCAGAATTACGAGATATAAACTTTATATCTATAAATGTAAGAATACTTGTAAGTGAATTAACAAAAATAAAAGCTAAAAAAAATCTGCTTCTAAACCCTACAGCTCATTCTGTGTCACATGTCTGGTTGTTTGGTCTTTCTGTTGTGTTTTGATTTGTCACGTTCCTTTGTCACAGTTTCCCGCCGCTTGTCTGTTTCCATAGTTACCCTCATTAGTTCATTTGTCCCAGCTGTGTCTAGTTAATCATCTTGTTTCTGTTCTCTACTTAAGTTGCACCTTCACTTTCAGTTTTTGTCTAGTCATTGTTATGTTAGAGTATGTTTTCTTGCCTTTCTGTTTGTTCCTGAGCATCATTATTAAAGTTTAGGTTTGGATTTTGATCTTCAGTTTGTTCCTGGTTCCCAATACCGTTACACTCTGTCAGTTTTATTTTTTAATGCTACTATTGTTGATGAGATGGGATGAGTCTAAATGATTGACTGTGGTAATCAATAGCCCTAGAAAAATGTTTTAAGGCTTTTGGAGACTTTACTGTACTGTATCTCTTTCCATGGTTTTATAGGCAAGAAATATGCTTAATAATAGATTTGTTAGGTAAATGTGACTACCTGCACAGTCCAAAGAAGAGAGCAAATGTTAAAGTTGAGAGCAGAGAAAGAACAGACAGACAGACAAACACACACACACACACACACACACAATTGGAATTGGAATTTGCAATGTCAGTCAATATACTTAAAGTGGTCATTCTTTAAATTACATATATAATGCCATATTTATTTGCTATTTATATATTTGGAATACATTTGAAATTATTTATATAATATACATTTTATAAAAAATATAGATTTTATAAATATTCTGAATATATTTTATTAATATATTTATAATATATTACATTTATATTATAACTAAATCATTCATTTGGATAAGGATTCTTTTCATGTTTTTTTTCCATTTAAATGAAGCTTTCATCATTTGTGAGTGTACTTATTGAATTAAATAATACATTAATTTTATTTGATTAACTGGTTAGAAGCAGTTTTTTCTTTTTATGTCTGAATCCCCATTGGTTGCTATTCGTAAGTCTGATAAGCAGTTTATTTTAGTCTTTAGTCTAGTCTTGCTTGATTCATTTATGCTTGCTTATATAACAAGTAAATGTTTCACAGTCTTGTACATTATTTCTCTTCACACTCTCTCTCCTGCTTTCTCTCTAAATACTTTTGCTACTTTTTATCATTTTCCTATAGAAAATATATTTGCAATCGCATTAAAGAATAAATAGTCTTGGGGAGTTACAGACAGATACTGTGCTCCATAGTTGGAATACATGATATTCTGCAGATGAATATGCATGTGGATGATTCAAGTTCAATTTGAGGATTCAAGACATCCTTGAGATTGTAAGAAACACACCATTTGAACAATGAAAACATGTTTGACACTCTCCCATTGACTGCAATACTCAAAATGTGTGACAAGTGGAATGTCTCTTACTGCAAAAGTAATCCATCTATATGTTTATGTACTTTATAGGGTCATTTCATAAAATATCCAAATAACCCCTCATCTTTTGTAATAAAACAGTTTGGTGTATTATGAAAAATAACGCTAGCTCTCAGAACTCAAAAATTCTTTAAAATCGAATGAAACTTAGCTGCAAAAATGGCTCATTGTGAAATCTTACTGATGTAATACAAGTGAAAAAACAACAACTTCAAATCCCACTACTGGCTATTTAAATGGATAGTTCCCACAATAATGTAAATTCTATCATCATTTACTCACCCTCATGTCATTACAAACCCACACGACTCTAATATTTGGTTAAAACATTTTAAAAGCTTAATAATAGTACAACAACACAGGAGCACAATGAAAAGTGATTGAAATGCTCTTGTTAAATAAAATGACTACTTAAGTTATCAAATTATGAAAATTAAATAATGAATATTATGGTTTTATATATTGGTGCAAGTCTCACTATAGGTTCGCAGCAGGGGAAATTATATGGCTTCATTAATATGTTTATACTTTATTCTTTTTTTCAGTTGTTATTCTTCTCTGTTTTTATCTATTTGTTGACGCCTACAGGTAAAGTGTGCAATTTCTGAAACATAAAACATAGGCCCTGTCCCAAATGGCACACTTCATATGCACTTGCAATGGCTACCGTATACGCGTGACCGTTAAGTCCACGAGACCATAGGGTGTCCCATTTGTCATTTTAGGTTTCAGAATGTGGTCGATATGCACCTTCGATGCACACTTTTGCCAAGCCCGCACTGAAGCGAGCCTGAATATCTACCCTACAGTCAAAGAGGAATTACTTTCTGAAAGTGTGGACTTGTAGGAAGACTGCAATGTGTTTAGGGTGCCATTTGGGACAGGGCCATAAGAATGCAAAAGTAATGACTGCCAAACAGGGAATCAACCTATGGATTACTTACAGTTTCTGCACTTAAGATAAATAAAAATACACACATCACCTTTCAATATATCTGTATATTTATTTTTGGCCTCATTCAACTCAAGTCAATTTAAGTTAATTGATTTTCTAGCATTCATTTGATTCACAGACACTTGTACACACAAACTCTCTTTTCACTCCGCAGTGAGTAACCAGACATAATGCCATCTACAAAAAAATTATCACTGTACAAGAACAATCTTAAAGCAGAAGTTCCCTATGGCGTTTTCCCTCAGAGTATCTTACTAAAACAATAACAGTCAAATCAACATCTAACTGCAAGTGGGATGCAACTGTAATTAATCATTAACCTTTGGGCCCTATTTTAATGATCTGAGCGCTTGGTCTGAAGCGGATGCCGCAGGTGTACTTAGGGCGTGTACGAATCCACTTTTGCTAGTTTCACGACGTAAAAAACAGTTGGTGCGGCAGGCGCATGGTCCAAAAGGGTTGTACCTAGTCTCTTAATGAGTCATGGGTGTGTTTTGGGCGTAACGTGCAATAAACCAATCAGAGTCTCATCTCCCATTCCCTTTAAAAGCCAGTTGCGCTTGCACCATGGCAGATTCGCTATTTACATGGCGGAATTTGCGAGTGGAAAGACTGAACGCTTCTCCAGAGAGGAATCCTTTTATTTTTAATATTTGAAAATGTTTGTGTGCTGTTGAGCGTCCCTGTGTGTGTAATAAGCAGAGTGTACGTGGGTTGTGCACCCGCCTATAGGCTCATATTACTAACGCGCCATTTAAATAACACAAAAAATACTGCCTCAAAATGTAATGGAATGTCTGCTTAATATCTTCTGACATTTTATTTTGATGGTCCCTCAACTACTCTACTAACCCTAACCTAACAGTCTACTAATACTCTAATGAGAGTTAGCTGGCAAGTAGCTGCAAATTAATGAGTTATTTGAAATTAAATTGTAAAGTTACTTATAAGTAGCAGGGCTCTGAACCAGTTCAAGGAATGAAAGCAACAAAACAATATTTTAACAAGAACACAAACAAAAAACAAAATCAAGTTTAATCATTCTGAACAGAAACGCTTTTTTTTAAAATTACCATTAACCGGATAATAACGTTATTTTATCGTTCTGTTTAATATTTTAATTTGGCAGTCAACTAATCCTGAATTACAATACCATGGCCCATGCAAATGTAACGTTGATGCATCCAACGTGAGAGAAATGCCCGCGCTTGGCTGTCAAGTCATCATAAATAAATTGCTGGCATTAGCTTTTGGATCACAGGAGTTTATCGAGGATATGTCTCCAACTGTTAAAATATTACATTTAATGGCACAATATGTAATTTTCACTGCTAGAGGTTGCTTATTCAAAACAAAGGCGTAGCTTGATGACGCCTTGACTCTGCAGAATCATGGGAGTTGTTGTCTTCACCTCGACGGGATTCAAAGATTTATTAACATTACTGTAGTATGAAGCAGGGTGGGGCTGAAAGCTGTTGGAGCGGAACGAGGCCGCTGGAGCGATTGCTAATGAGAAACAAGCGTGACACACGGCTCAAGAGCAGTGGAGCTTTTATTCTGCCGCAGACGGCCGCTTCTGCTTCTTCAGCTCATGCGTATGTGGTGTGACGCAATGCTGTTTTATCATATTAGATACATTTGAGTGTGTTGAAAGTTATGTTATAATGCTACTCTGTGCGTTCGCTCGGCGGCTACTATGAGACACTTGTTGCACACTGCAGTAAACTAGATCAATGTTAGGCATGGTAAAGCATGGTACAAGAAAATCAAGAAAAACGAGATTTAAACAATAAGACTAACTGTGTTAAATGATTAGTTTTCTGTCGATGAATGTATCCAAACAGTTGCTCACATGTCTAATAAAACACATAATATATTAAAGCATCTTTGGTGTTTCCATGGTTTCTACAAAATAAAAATTCATACCCACGTTACGGAAATCGAGGGTAACGTGGGTGTGATGTCATTAATAGGCGACGCACGGACACAATTAGTGTCCTGGTTAAAATTGCTTATTTCTCTGATTTAAACATTCTTGGAAACATTTGGGATAATGTAAGTACACAAGTCAACAAAATATAAAACATTGTTCTAATGGTTTTTGGATATTTTAAAATTCAGTGAAAATTAGTATTGATGTTTTAGATAATTGAACACCAGGTTGTCAAAGTTAGTATTGTGTCTTTATATATGGTCAGACACTTGCATGAGTCATTATATTATTAACATTTGACCAAAATCAAGCTCAAATGAAGATACAAGGTTATCACCAGCGAATGTCGGAAGTTTGTGTGCATCGTATTATTTTTCCATCAAAGTTTAATGTAGCCATGTGGGCTCTCAGTTTTTCATGTCGTTTAATACATTTGGCTAAAATCTTGTGCTATAAAAGATCAAGTGCAATGCATAGGCTTTATTGTTTTTGGAACATTAATGTTACAGAAGGAACACATGAACAACATTAAAATTCTCCTCGGAGTGAACCGATTTTTTCAGCCCAGGCTCATTGGAAAAATGTGCCTGTGGCACAACGTACACCTACACTAAACCCTAAACTTACTCGATAGTGTTAACAAAAGCAAATGTGACAAAAATGCAATCGTAACCATTTTAGCTTGGTTAAACAGCACTGTTAAGATGTCATCACTAATGTTTAAAATGTGCATTGGTTAACACTTAATTAGCTTTTAATGCAGTTATAACTCACAGTCAATTATGCATTAAACATGTTTTGATTATATAACAGGTTGATATTCTAAGCATTTGCACACCACCAAAAAGTTTGACAGTTGATAAAAGACTCCGTAAAAAAACGAAATATCCAGCTGTTGCTGGTGACAGTATCAGCCTGCATAACAAAATTTAAAAATATATTTTTTTAAAAAACAGAAATGAGTATGATGCAACCACACAGACTGTCAAGCCTTCAAAGATGTTGGTGTTTGGAAATTTATACAGACACAAAAAAAAGTCTGCAAACGAATGAATAAAGAAATGCAAAAAGCTCCTTGCTGGGTTATAAAAAAAATGTCCTCTGTTCTTAGTCTGTGCATTCAGCCAAAAGTGAGCAGTTTAGATGAGGTCATGTATCTTGCTCAAGAATTAGTAGTGGAATTATAATTTGGTTTAGCTATTGCATGTTCTTTTGCTGCAATTAAATTGAATGGGGACTTTTTAAGCTTCACAAAGTACACACAACCACCATAAAACTGTTAAAAAAGACTCCTACACTATATTATTATAAAATATATACATTTCTCCATTTATGTTCCATGAAATAAAGAACAACCAATAGGTTTGAAGTGAAATTAAGCTGAACAAATGATGAATTCAGAGAATTTTAGAAGTTTAATGACTTGTAGAACATGAAATGCTATTGGCTGAAACATGGCTTATTTAAGAATAAAATGAAGTCTACTCAGATGACAATATTTGTGTTATTAATGTTTTCCATTTAAGCTATTAACCTCACATTTTTGTAAGGTTTCTTCTATGCTCTCAACTGTTCCACCACTTATTTTCAAAGGTTATAAAATGCTGTTCAGTAACCACAGTGTGTTGGCTTTGAAAAGCCTGACTGCTCTCTACGGCTTTCTCATTTCATATCACGTCCGTGGAAATATAAATTTCAGACACAAAATGCAGTGACTTTAATGTATGCCAGCCACGTTGAATTTAATAATGCAAATGTGTTTATGGGGGTTGAAAGGACAAGACGCATTAGTCAACGTCACAATGGGGAAAAAGATACTCTACGATTTAATTATGACTTTTCGGTCCCGTTTATGGAATAGACAGAGGCACAGCTGTTGAAAGGGTATCTAAGGGTTTACAGTGGGGCTCACAATGATGAATACAGTCCATTGTGAGGAAAAACACCTTCTTTTTTTTTTGATTCTGCTGCTGCAGCTGACAAGTGCAAACACTTGTCAAGATTTGGCTTTATCCGATAAACAATAACCCCTGACAACCCCAACCAACACCTGACTTAGGGCTAAAACAAACAGAAACTGAGGCTGCACAGCTGCCGGGTTACAGAGTGGCTGCAGATATATTTGCATTTGTGTGCAGCAAGCTGTTCAATCTATATGGACAAAGCACAGTATTTTTTTTGAATATATTTACATTTGAAAACCTATTTCTACTCAGTATAATGGACATTACTGGGAAAGAAAAACATCATGAAAACATAACAGGCTAATTAAAAATAATTACCACTACATTTGTCTTTTACTATATATATATATATATATATATATATATATTATTGGGAACATTAAATCAACCAGTTCAAATGAGTCATGTTAACTGTGTTCTGATCAAAACAAACTGTGTTAGAGGTGGTGTGCTAGAGCACATCTCGCACAACAGGAATGGTAAACACTGATATAATGAACATGATTGATAGTAACCTTGGACTTAAGTGACATTTAACACTTATCTGTTCTAGCTATTGTGTTCTAGTCTGATCACCCTGAAAAATATATGCATAAAAAAATCTCCGTACCCAATTCAATTTACTGTAAAAAAATACAATAAATAAATAATAATTATAAATGTGTGTGTGTGTGTGTGTGTGTGTGTGTGTGTGTACACTCACCTAAAGGATTATTAGGAACACCTGTTCAATTTCTCATTAATGCAATTATCTAATCAACCAATCACATGGCAGTTGCTTCAATGCATTTAGGGGTGTGGTCCTGGTCAAGACAATCTCCTGAACTCCAAACTGAATGTCAGAATTTAAGCAATTTTAAATCTAAAATGGCCCCCACAGTCACCAGATCTCAACCCAATAGAGCATCTTTGGGATGTGGTGGAACGGGAGCTTCGTGCCCTGGATGTGCATCCCACAAATCTCCATCAACTGCAAGATGCTATCCTATCAATATGGGCCAACATTTCTAAAGAATGCTTTCAGCACCTTGTTGAATCAATGCCACGTAGAATTAAGGCAGTTCTGAAGGCGAAAGGGGGTCAAACACAGTATTAGTATGGTGTTCCTAATAATCCTTTAGGTGAGTGTATATACACACACATTTTAAATGAATTATATATAATAAAAAAAAAAAATTGTACCGTCGCATTCAAATGATACACACGACTCTTGAGCATGACACAATCGGGCACGAGACACACAAGACCAAATTACATTTTACAATCAAAGCTGACGTAATGACGGAATTGGTCACAAGACATACGAGAGCCAATGACATTTCACTATGAAATCTGACGTAACGTTTCTTCGGGCGGCATTTTTTGAAATTTGATGTGTGCATGATCTTCGGCGGATGGAGACACTGATCGCTTTTGGGGATTTTCTTCACACAAATCAATCGTTTGGCCTCGGAACACTTGGAATATTTGTACTTTTTGAACAAACTGTGCATGCAGACGCATCTGCCTGTTATATCCTGTGTTTTATATCAGATAATACACAAATTGGTAGGTTTAGGGATGGGGTTGGGTTACATGTTCAAACGTGTCTAAATAGCGTAAATAAAATAAATGTAAATAAAATTATGCTGGCTGATTAAATTGAGAATCACACTCCAACATGTCATAATGGCAAAATCATAACCCAATATAATTTCATCATGACGATAACGTTCCCATGCCCAACACGTGTGTATGACGCCAAAGGTTTCTCAATGAAATCAATGGAGCACCCTGCAGATCGAAAAATGACGCCTAGGGGTACCTTTATCGTCTTCATTGTGACGCGGAAGGCACTTGACCATGCTTCAGAGAACGGGTTGTGATTTTATGTATTTTTAAATGTATTATAGTAGTTTTAACTGTAATAAAGTAAAACAAAAATGTACTGCATTATATGATAATTGTGAGAATCATCCAGAATAATGAGAAAGAAAATACATAAATAAATGAAATGCATTACAGTAATGGGAATTTGGGGCAAATTAACAAAATATAATAAATCAAAAATCAAAACAAATTATAATAAATATTAAAATACAAAACAAAACAAATGTTGTATTTTTGTTGCATCCTACAGGGTTTACTTGTGTGTGTGTGTATATATATAAATATATATACACAATTATTATTATATATATATATATATTTTTAGGTGGCTTTGTACTCGTGCTTAAAGAGGGTTTGATGGACTCTATCCTGTTTCCCCTCAGCCAGCCGCCTGTAGGCCACAGTGTGCCAAATTAATTAAAAAAACATAAGCAGGTGAGACGTTGGTGGGAGCTCAAGTACAGGGACATGATTAGCCATAGTAGGCAAGATTAATGAAGACCTTCTGAGAGAGATTATATTGACTGAGCCTGATTATACTGGAGAACGTTTATTCAGTGCCGTATCATTATGAATAGAGGAATCCATAGATCATATGCAAACCCCCCTCACAGGGCTGATATCTCACTAAGCCCAGCCTTTGTCCTGAGCCTCAAAGCATGCAGATGAATTCATAACCGGCCCGGTTTTACCAAATGAAAATGTATCATATGTGGTCTATCTGTCCAAAAGGCAGTTCAGTCTTTTTATATATATATATACTGTACATCTTTGGAAGATCTTTTCATTGCACAGTGCAAAACCTCATATGGACAACAGTTGTCACCACAAAAACAAAATAAAAAATAGTCCAAATGACATACATGTTACTGACCGACCAAAATCCATTTTTCAAAATCCAAAATCCAAGTTTCATTTTTACAAGGTGTTCTGTGAATCACTTACTGTGAAACTAGAAATGAGAAAGCTCAGATCGATTCCAGTAGATTCTTACTTCACCCTTAATCAACATAACCAAATCAATCCCTGAGCGAAAGATCCATGTTGGCACTTCATGATTTGAGAAAGCAGTTTTGGGAGGCCTATGCAGCTCTATGTGGTGGCCAAATGTCATCTCGAATCTTTGGCTTTCTGTACACTGCTCATTCACAGCCAGGCCTGGTGTGCTAAGCATGCTAATATTTTATTATTGTCTTGACTAAAAAATGGATGCACAATAAACTCTGTTTCTGGGCCCATGACTCTTTTGCCCTTGGTGGAAATGATTTCATACATCACTTAAACCACTCCACACATCTATATTCCATCTAGCCTGCATTTAATATTTAAACCACAATATAGAGTGAATAAGTGGCACTCTGATGTTTACTGGGCATGGGTTTGAAATGATGAGTACTTTGAGTCCCATTGACAATCTGACAGTAAAATATGTGATTGGATGAGGAAGAAAACAAGGCAAATTTTATTACTTGGATAAGATGTGAAAACAAGGCAGCAATGTGCATTTCAACCATGTTTTGCTGCCTCAATTTCACATGCAAAGATGTTCAAATAAAAAGAAAGAAACGCTATCTAGCGCACATCAGGGTAATTGGTAAAACTGCAAATGAGATGAAAAGATTGTGTTGGATGTGCAGCAACAGATGGCTGCCTCTATCTTTGCCCTGATGTTGAGCGCACAGCAGCTTCCCTTCTTTTTCTCTAATTTCTCACAACAATTTAAGCTTTGATCACAAACACGTTATTATCATCAAAAACATCTACACTGCATTCGCCCACGCAAGCAAAGCGTCGAAAGCAAACACAAATAATGTATATGAACATGCACCAACATGCATCAGTGACCTTTTGCAGGGTGAAATCATTTGTATTCATAGATGTCTACAATATTTGTACATTTGGATACTGAAACTAAGAACATCAATGTATTGTAAACATATATATTATATGATATAAAAATACAATAAAAATCAACCTATGAGTATATTTTATGTTTCAGCGCCATAGAGAAACATTGGGAAATCCGAAGCTCTCATCGGTTTGATGGTTTTAAAAATGGTAAAACAATGTGTCTGGGATACTGTAACACTGATTCCAGGTATCCAGGTATTTTATGGTTGTCATACTCTCATTAAGTTACCATTAAAGTTAGTGATTCCCTGCTAACGTACTGTTACGTACTGCTCCGAGAGACACAGGTAGAGGATCCAAACGCAGCTTTAATGAAGGGTAATCCACAATCTTAGTCAAAAGTACAGGCAAGGTCAAAACACAGGTAGGCAGTCCAAACAGGCAAACAAGGCAGAAGACAGAGGCAAAAGGGTAATGCAGGAAACAGGCAAGAAATCCAACAAACCAAGAGACATGAAACCAGGGAAAACACTCAGAAATGCAGTGTAACACTAAACAAGACTTAGCAAAGAAAAATTGAGAATTACACTCCAACATGTCATAATGGCAAAATCATAACCCAATATAATTTCATCATGACGATAACGTTCCCATGCCCAACACGTGTGTATAACGCCAAAGGTTTCTCAATGAAATCAATGGAGCACCCTGCAGATCGAAAAATGACGCCTAGGGGTACCTTTATCGTCTTCATTGTGACGCGGAAGGCACTTGACCATGCTTCAGAGAACGGGTTGTGATTTTATGTATTTTTAAATGTATTATAGTAGTTTTAACTGTAATAAAGTAAAACAAAAATGTACTGCATTATATGATAATTGTGAGAATCATCCAGAATAATGAGAAAGAAAATACATAAATAAATGAAATGCATTACAGTAATGGGAATTTGGGGCAAATTAACAAAATATAATAAATCAAAAATCAAAACAAATTATAATAAATATTAAAATAAAAAACAAAACAAATTTTGTATTTTTGTTGCATCCTACAGGGTTTACCTGTGTGTGTGTGTATATATATAAATATATATATACACAATTATTATTATATATATATATTTTTGTGTTTTAACACTAAACAAGACTTAGCAAAGAATTACAGGGTGAACAGGCTAGATGTAGGCAGAGGTAATGAGGTAAATGAGACACAGGTGTAAACAGTGAGTGCTGATGAGTCCGGGCAAAGGATTATGGGTGATGTAGTCTATGATGGAATGACAGTCCGAGTTGGAGTGCCCTCTGGTGGTGATCAGGGGCACTCACACTGGTGAATCGTTACACGTACAAACCGAAATAGCTAACTGTTCTCACGTCATGTAACGTTAACAGTGTAGGTCAAAAACACATAAACGCAGGTCTACACTTCAGTGCATCTCTCCACATGAAGATGGTTAAATGTAAATGTATTTTTTAATTAAATATTCTAGGTTTAACTTAAGCTAAATTTAATTGAGCTTAACTTGTATTGAACCTTGAACATTTATTTTAGCTTTTTATGATTTGTGATTATATTTAGGGTTTATATTTCTCTGCTCAGTGCAAAGGCTGCATTCTTACATGTGCATCCATAATTTAATATGTGCAAATCTAGGGAATTCCTCAACGGTGTCTGTAAATGACAGTAAATGAAACAACATCTCGTCAATTCTGGGATCTTCAGAGGGCACAGCAAAAGAAAAGACAGCGTTCCCAGTGGAAAGCACAATCTGAATGAAAGCTAGCAATGCTACGGCTTGGAGTATCATCAGCAGGCCCGGAGACACCATCACCATCTATCCTTGATTACATTTGCATTTCAATAGCCATTTATACTGTTGAATAAATACTTTTTTATGCTAAATCTATTCCAGCATAATGAAAGGGTTGTATGCACTGTAAAATACATATATGACATGCATAACACTGATTACATCAGTGATCGGCAATGGATACTAGTAATCAGTGTTGGTGTCAACACCAGACCAATACCAAACCCCTAAAAAAACAGATCAATATTAGCCCCTGGTTTCACAGACAAGGTATAAACCTAGTCCCAGACTAAAATGCATGTTTGACTTGTTTTTAACTGAAGGCAACTTGCACTTGCATATCTTAAAATATGTCAGAGCCATTGTTTTGTCTCAAGATGCACACCAGTAATGTTTTTTTCTAAGGCATGTCTATAAAAGATATTTAATTGTCCTAATTGAACTAATGCCTAATCCTAGCTTAATCTGAGCTCTGTCTATGAAATCAGGCCTAGATCTCATAAGACCCAGACCATTACCAGACCCTTTAATACCCTTGAGGCTGAAACCAAGAACCAGATTGTCCATTGCCCGAGACCAAATCCAGAACAGACACTAAGGCCGCATTTACACTGCAGGTCTTGATACCCAAGTGACCTATCGGTAAGCCCCGCCCCCTTAGTTACTGTTGCTAAATTGGACAAACAAAAGGAGTTGCTAACTGTCTTACAATGACATCTGTAAGTTTGAAAACCTTATCACAAATTATTAAAAAAATTATACAGAAACACTCTCCACTGGGTTAGCTCCCTCCACAATAAAGGTGCTGTGGCGGCCTTAACAGCTTACCACACTCCTTTGGGTGGTGTTTCATTGGGCTACACCCTCCAGTTACTCATTTCCTCCGTGGCACTTTGAGGTTAAGACCTGTAGTACGCGCCAGGGTGCCAGCCTGGGACTCTGTCCTCCAAGGCCTTTCTAGGCTTTCTAAGTCTCTCACTCCTAAGATGTCATCTTTCTCGCTATCACTCTGAAAGCTTCGGGGTTGCACCCCCCTTTGTGGCACCCTCGTGCTTGGAACTTACTCCTGGTTGGCTGAGGCCTTTCTACAAGTAGGCCGGGGTATGTTCCTTAGGTTTCCCACTATCCTGTGAGACCCTTAGTACTTCAGGCCTTTGTCCTCCTCCTTCTGACGTCAGACCGGAAACTTCTGCTTGCCTGTTCAGCGCTCTTATTTCTGTTACGGGCCACCCTCGAGAGGGGGTCCGGCTTCAAGCTGAGGATGAGCAAGTGGGTGGTCGAGGCTACTCCACTTGCTTATGTGGCGGCCAGGCAGCCTCCCCTTAGCTATCCGGGCCCACTCATCCAGGAGTATGGCTGCCTCTCAGGCATTTTTGGCAGGGGCCTCCCTGCAGGACATTTGTAACGTGGCAGGATGGTCCTCACCGCTCACCTTTGTCAGATTCTATGAACTAGACGTTAATGTTACTCCGGGGGCTCGGGTGCTCGCCTCCTAGACAATGTTACAGGCGGGCATCCGGCTCCTATGGGGGTGTGGGTATTCTCGTTCCCAAAGCGGTGACGCAGCGCGAGTTCCCTTGAAAGGGAACGTCTCGGTTACGTATGTAACCTTAGTTCCCTGAATAGGGAACGAGACGCTGCGTCACGCTGCCATACTCCCCGCATGCCCGCAAGCGTCTTGCTTCAGCCTTTCACAGAAGCTAGCGGCGTTTGTTTGCCGGTATGCTTTATACCTTCTGGGTCGATGACGCTACCTGCCTATGATGTTCCATCTCTCCATTGGACTGATTACACACGTGCTTCACGACGCAATCACGCAGAGGCGTTCCCAAAGTGGTGATGCAGCGTCTCGTTCCCTATTCAGGGAACTAAGGTTACATACATAACCGTACGTAACATGCAAATATAGTATAAAAGGGTTTCAGCACTTTACCCCGTTGAAAGGTTGTAGTTACAGTTACAGTACACAGCATGAATGATCATACCCCTCTGAAACCCAATTTAGAAATTAATCTTTATATCTAGGACACATTTTTTTTAAAAATAATAATAATAATAATATGTTCAGATGCGGTCAGGTGTATTCATACTGCACAGTACACCAAAAAAAAAAAATCATAGTTACAACTATGTAATGGACACTTTTCACATTTCTGAAGTTCTCAGAACTGATATAATTGTGGCTTGGTAAACATAGATACTGTTTAGTGGAAGTATAGAGGTAATGTAGCGGTGAACTACAGCAAATATAACTATGTGTTCTCATTTTTCCCCAGTAGCTACAGCTCCATAAAAATAATAAATAAAGTTAATATAGTATCTGGTAAGGTAATGGTCTGGCTTTAATAATGCAATCAATCAGTCAGTAAATAAAGTTTAACTCACTTGCATCTGGTCCGTTGATGAAGCCATTGTCTAATCGTTTTACAACAGGTGTCCAATCACAACTGACTTTTGGAAAAACTGAATTAACCAATGACATTTCAGGTTACAATATAAGTAAAGTCCCGCCCTACGACTAAAAATAAAAAGTTTTCGCACGAGCAAAATAGAAGATCGAGCGTGAGTGTGGGGAATGATGACGATTTAAAAGGAGCTCGCTGGCTGCCGTTTCCTCGCATGTAGATCCGTTATTCTCTCACGGGAGTGATTTACTGCGCGCGCAAGCATCAGTTGTGCGCACGGTTATTAATGGCATTGAAATGCCGCCATACGTTAAACATATCTAAACTCACAGAAATATCAAAAATTTAAACAAAAACAAATTACAAAAAACAAAAACAATTCCACAAACCTGGAAGACCTTCTGGACGTATATACTATAAGCAGTAGACTTTTTTTTAAAAAGAAAAATTTAAAAGATAAAAAAAGAAGTAGTCGGAGGAATCAATGAATTATGAATATTTGAATGCCATTGTAAAAATAACATGTAATCATGTAATCAATAAAAAAGTAACTGAATACGAGTAACGTAATATTTAATTACAAGTACTACATTTTTGTAATCTGATTATGTAATCCAGATTACATGTAATCAGTTACTACCCAGCTCTGTCAATGATGTACGACTCACATTGACGGGAATATCTGATCTGTCCGTTTACATGGCAGATGCAAATGCACGTATCTGATTCATATCCAATTTATTTTCACATTTGAATGAGGCCTGAAACCGATCTGAGAATATCGGAATCCATGTGCTTTTTCCTGCTTAGACATGGAAAGCAAAAACCAGAATTGGGTCACTTGAACAACGTAATGTAAATTGCATGCTGGGACTCTAACAAGCTTAACCAGCCTGGACCACCATTAATTCATGCTGGTTTATGCTGGACTTTTCAGCAGGGTGGACGGCACACTGTAAAACAGGGGTTCTAAACTCTAAACCTCAAGTTCCACTTTCCTGCAGAGTTTAGCTCTTCAGGATTAATAGAAAGCTACAGGCAGGCGAGTTTGATCAGAGTTGGAGCTAAACTCTGCAGTAAAGAACCCATGCTGTAAATTCATTTCTTTTTTCGAAATTTGTAAATAAAACCAAGATTAGTACATTTTAAAAAATTATACCAGGAAGTGTTTTTTTTTAAGACTTACTCCCTTTCCTAATAGACGGTTTTCTACAACTTTGTATAATTTGAACTGTAATGTCACATGTCAGTAATGCATTGAAGGTGACAAAAATCACAATGCTTAATTATAAAAGCAAAGGATCAACACCCTTCCCAAACGATCTGTCAAACACTTACATCGAAATCTCACACTTACATTTCAGATTTTAGGGTGTAATATAGGCCAAACGAGCATGAAGAGGATGCATTATTCTATCTATAATTATTGTTAAAGTATTAGTACTTTATTTAGATATAATCCCCAGGCAACAATCAATATATTGAAAACTTACTCAGTGTCTTATGCCGTAGGGCAGACTCTTCACGATAGCACAGATTCATAGATTCTCTGTCTCCAGGGGCCGAATGGGCCAAGTGTGTAAATAATTTCCTATGGACACACACTCATTAAAATCTAATGCATACACGCATCCAGCTGCAAGTAGGATTTGACATTTAATTTGGACCTTTCCATATTAATAATGTAGCATGAAATTGTTGATGTTTGACTGATGGCAGGGAAATCGAAACCAATTCAGTGATCTAATAAAGCCAGCTGGCCAAAGCTTCCTTTCTAAAATTACCCACAAGGACCCAGGGTTACGTGCGATTATCCCGAACCGCAACGATGATGAAGCCACGCGTGGAGAGGACCTGACAGTTAGTCTTGTTGTCTCAGTGGCCTACTTTAAAAGACTTCGGAAGGGAAGGCATGACAGATACAGTATGTCTCATTTTGACAGGAAGTGACTGTAGATGAAAAGATTATGGTGTGGGGTTGTTTTTCAGGGGTTGGGCTTGGCCTTAGTTCTAGTGAAATTAACTCTTAAGGCTTCAGCATACCAATACATTTTGGACAAGTTCATGCTCCCAACTTTGTGGGAACAGTTTGGGGATGGCCCCTTCCTGTTACAACATGACTGCGCACCAGTGCACAAAGAAAGGTCCATAAAGACATGGATGAGCGAGTTTGGTGTGGAGGAACTTGACTGGCCGGAGTCCTGACCTCAACCCGATAGAACACCTTTGGGATGAATTAGAGCGGAGACTGCGAGCCAGGCCTTCTCATCCAACATCAGTGCCTGACCTCACAAATGCGCTTCTAGAAGAATGGTCAAAATGGTTTATTCCCATAAACACATTCCTAAACCTTGTGGAAAGCCTTCCCAGAAGAGTTGAAGCTGTTATAGCTGCAAAGGGTGGGCCAACTCCATATTAAACACTACGGATGAAGAATGGGATATCATTAAAGTTCATGTGCATGTAAAGGCAGACGTCCCAAAACTTTTGACAATATAGTGTATCTATACATAGATAGCACATTAAAGGGATAGCTCACCCAAAAATAATTTACTCACCCTCAAGTGCACTCTTTGTATTTTGTTTTATATTTCCATAATAAAGGTATGAAACTATATGAAACCTTTTGTGTTGTACATGGGAAACACTCAAATTGAGGGTAGATGGATAACATTTGGCTCAAAAATGTGAGAGGGCAAGTGTTTCATACTTCTGATTTGACACTACCTTGAAAATACTCAAAAATACAGCAAAGTGGCAACTGACACAAGGTCATCAGTCCATAGGACAGGACCGAATTACATTTGCTTTAAATGACCGCAGCGGTAATCCAGTTCCATTCTGATTACAAGTGTCATTTTACATGCACATGGTGAAAGACACGGTGTGACTTTAGGGGTCCATATTAAGCTAATCCAAAATGCGTGATTGACAATCTAATTCATTTCAGCATTAGCATAGCCGTGTAGAAATTAGCCTCCAATTACCACACTCAGTTAAGTGCCAGAAACTGATGAATGTGGGAGCTGTATCTGGCAAGTCATTCATACTTTCCTCTCATGTCCTAAGCTCGAAAAGATCAGGGTGAAATTTGAATTATGATCTAATAAAGTCATATTAGGATATTATTTTATGCATAACAGACAGTAATGAATTGTAATTTCCCATGCAACTAAATGGCAAGCAGTCCCCTTCAATGAAAAGAATGATCCGGTTTATATTGGGTGGCCTTATCTACTGTACTTACATCAAAAAATAAGTACAATGTACTTATTGTGTTCATATTGTATTGCAATACACTTTTGCTGATATTGAGGTGGGATATGGGTAAAGGACTGATATTGAGGTGGGGTATGGGTATCCCTTTAAGGACTTTAAATTAATCGCATGCGTTAACGTTGACAGCACTAATTGTGAACTATTATTACAATTTAAAATAACTATTTTCTGCTTGAATATATTTTAAAATATAATTTATTCCTGTGATGGCAAAGCTGAATTTTCAGCATTGATCCGGAAGCATTTCTTATTTTTTATCGATGTTAAAAAGTTGCTGCTTAATATTTCTGTGGAAACCATTACACTAACATTCAAAAGTTTGGAGTAAATAAGAAAAATGAAAATTTTATGTTTATCTGCTTACCCTCAGGGCATCCAAGATGTAGGTGTCTTTGTTTCTTCAGTAGAACACAAATGAAGATTTTTAACTCCAACCGTTGCAGTCTGCCAGTCGTATAATGCATGTCAATGGGAACAGAGAGTATGAGCGCTATGAGAGTAAAAAAAAAAACAATACACATACGAATCCATATTAAACCCTGCGGCTCGTGACGACACATTGATGTCTTAAGACACGAAACGATCGGTTTGTGCAAAAAACTGAACAGTATTTCTACATATTATTTATTACCATATACAAGCGGCGGAAGTGATCTCTCGCGCGTATCTCTACGCCATATAGTGTATTTTGACCTCACTTACAGGAAGTCATCACGCAGTGAATGCTGATGTACATAGTACACAGGGTTTAATATGGATTCGTATGTGTATGTTTTTTTTTACTCTCAAAGCTCTCATACTCTCAACTGTTCCCATTGACAAGCATTATACGACTGGCAGACTGCAGGGGTTGGAGTTAAAAATCTTTATTTGTGTTCTACTGAAGAAACAAAGACACCTACATCTTGGATGCCCTGGGGGTAAGCAGATAAACATACAATTTTCAATTTTGGGTGAACTATCCCTTTAATGCGTTAACATAATTTAACGCAATTAACGCAAATAACGCAAATAAATTACATAAGTATGTGAAGCTGCGTCATTAACGTAATTTTCGTCACGCAGTTAGATGATCTTACAAGTTGGGAGTTTATCACAATCACACTGAGCATCTACAAGCACCTGTAACCCTGCAGGAGGACATTTCCATTCTATCTCTTAAACCCGATTCTGCTTCACTGTTTGTGATCAGGCCATTTTAAGCCGTTAAACTCTGGGAAAGTTTTCAGTGATCCAGTAATCAAATTCATTCAAACAGTCCAAAACAGCGCTAATGTAAAGAAGGCCAGGAATGATTACAGAGAATAGAGACTCACATTGCGTTTTTAGTGAATTATTCATTCCAGTGTGTGCTTTGCTGTAAAACACGAGCTCTGTTGTATCCTGCGATTGTTTCTGAAGAGCGCAATTTTGGTGACATACAGGTGTAGGACTCTGTATAAGGGAAACAAGTCTATTTAGCTCCAATAAAATGAATTAATTAATTCATAGGGAATTTTGAAAGAGTCTGATTTTAAGGCAGAAAGAAAATAAACTTAAGTAAAAGAAAGGAAAGTGAGAGGAGAGTATTCAGATGAAATTATATCGTTAACCCATTTTCTCAGATCTCACCAGGATGCACTATGGGAAGAAGGCAAGCCAGTGGAGGCAGTGTGATGCTTTGGGCAATGTTCTGCTGGGAAACATTGGGTCCTGCCATCCATGTGGATGTTACTTTGACACATACCACCTACCTAAGCATTGCTGCAGACCATGTACACCCTTTCCTGGAAACAGTATTCCCTGGTGGCTGTGGCCTGTTTCAGCAGGATAATGCACCCTGCCACAAAACAAAAATGGTTCAGGAATGGTTTGAGGAGCACAACAACGAGTTTGAGGTGTTGACTTGGCCTCTAAATTCCCCAGATCTTAATCCAATCGATCATCTGTGGGATGTGCTGAACAAACAAGTCTGATCCTCACAACTTATAGGATCTGCTGCTAACATCTTGATGCCAGATACCACTGCACACCTTAAGGAGTCTAGTGGAGTCCATGTTTCGATGGGTCAGGGCTGTTTTGGCAGGGGGACTAACACAATATTAGAAAGATGTTCATAATGTTATGCCTGATCAGTGTATACGTATATGGATATGGTTTAGGCATGTATAATGCTAATTTATTGTAAGCACATTTATAATCATCTAGATTTATCAACATTAAGATTAGGATAAGAACAAATGTATGTGCATATACACGTCAGCACATAAGAACACTCGTACATGGGTCGTAGTGAATGCAGCACATTAACAGCAGTATGTTACTGAAGCAACTCTGACTTCTTGTACACTCAGCGCAGTGTGTAATGAGCTAGGTCAAAGTTTATAAAGCAGAGAGTCAGAACAAAAGCGGGTCCTAACAGGTAGTGAGTGTTTGACGTTTGTAGACACCTGGGCTATTATAGCGAAATGCTGACGCAGGTCTGGCTCCTCTGCGGAGACCTCTCTATCAGGCTCTTAAGAGTGCCTTTTATTAGAGCCGTGGTCACTGACTGATGCTATCAGAGCTGGAGGACACACTGCAGCAAGAGAGAGGGAGTCAGACAGACCATTTGATGTAGTGGCTGGACCTTGGGTGAATGGGCCAATGCAGGGGCAACAACAGGCTGAGTACATTTCTACAATGGTTGGCCAAACATGCTGGAGTATGTTCTGCTTCACTGTTGAATAAATATAGATACTAATGACTTGAAAGATCCTTTAAACACTTTACAACATATAGTAACCAATAACTACCCTGTGGATTTAGGGGTAAAGGGAGAGTAACGCTGTGATTGGTTGCTATACATGTTTATTGTTGAATCTTACAAAAATGTGACATTTATATTGTATGTCTGCATATAGTTTTTTTTTTTTAGTTAGCATGAACAATGAAAAATACTTCTAACATTTATTCATCTTTATGCAAATGTCAACATGTACTAATACATGATTAAAATCAAAGTTATATCTGTTAATAGTATTCAATGAACCTGAGGTGACATGAACAATGAACAGATGTATTTTAAAGTTTAATAAATACTGTAACAAATGTATTGCTCCTTCATTAACCAATGTTAACTAATGGGAGCTTATTGTAAAGTGTTATAAAATACTTATATTTAATACTAGTATTTATTTTGTATTATATGTCATGCATTTTAAATAATAGTGAATATTTATTTAAAGCTGCAGTCCGGAAGTTTTGCCTCTTTGTCGCCATCTCAGTTTGAAACCTGCCATTGCAGTTACTTGTGGAATGATCATCTTTACGTGGGTTGTGCATCGGCACAGCTCCTCAGCGCGGATGAATCTAATGTTTTGAGGAGTATGTGTGGCTATCAGTAACCACACCGACGTGGATACTGTACTTCAGAATCACGGAATCATACTTGATGTATGACCAAAATAAGAATTTTCACTGGAAAATGTCACCTGAAAAAGTAAGTAACATGTCAGCCACTTTTGTTCTGACCAACTGAGAAAAAAAAGCATTACAATAAATCACGCTAACAACAGTAATAGTGTGTATTAGTGTTACCTGTAGGTTTCCATTTCTGTACAGTCTAATCTATTGCTTTTGACTATGGTAAAGTAGTCAGTTGTCACTGATGTCTGTCGTTTGGACCTTTCTGGATTACAATCCGCCATCAAAATTATGTTTAAATTTTCCGGCTGCTGTGAGAAAAGGCTGGAGAAAAGGCTATAAATGATCCGCCACCTGCAGCATCCTCACATGCGATAGCCTACTAGCCGGACTCCTTCTTTGTGTATACAGATGTGACGTAATGATGCAAAGATGAACGGCACTATGCTCAAATTTCCCGTGGAAAGCTACCAGTACCACTCAAATTATAACACATTATTACAAGCTTACCGTTGTGAATCGGGCTAAGGTAAGGAGATCTTTTTGAACACTGCATGGCTGGTTTTGTTCTTGCTCAAAAATTGATTTTGGATATTTTTTAACCAAAAAAAGTTAGGGACTGCAGCTTTAATATAAATAGTTTACAATGCAGTTTATTATTGTTTTTACATTGCACTAATGATAATGATTTTTTTCTCATTACAGTAATATTTTGTAACACTTTATTTTACAAAGTCCTTTTCACTGAAGTTACATTTACTTACTAAATTACTGTATGCATAATTGCAAGCAACTAATCCTAATCCTAAACCTAACCCTACTTCTAAAGTAAGTAAATGTTGTTAATTAATATTACTCATTACTTATTTGTGTAATTACACTGTAACCTCTATTATGCAAAATTCACTTTTACATGGTGTTTAAACATAAATGTGTGTTGGCAGTTTGTGTACACAACTACTCTATAATGATACAAATCCACATACTCCTTTTTTTTTAATCCCCATAAATCATAAGCAGTGTCTCAGAACAAGCCGTTTGCAGATTCTGGGCAATGTGACGTCACATTATACAGGCCCCACCCCCAAGTGTTGATGGACACTGACGTATTAGCATAGACCCCGCCCGCCATGTTTATCTCGAGCCTCACCAGAGCATTTAACAGCAGCATTCAAAATAAGAAATGTGTTCTTAATAAAGCTACTAAAGTTCATTCAGTCAAGAGCAGTGAGTGATTTTCTGTTTATCTTTTTGTTTGATTCATATTAACAGCAGATATAGCAGTAGGTACTGTATATTACACTGCTTTCACTTTAGTACACAGATCTAATATACACACACACAGTATTTCTGTACTTGCTTTATATGTGCACAGACATAACCAACTGTTTTCTTGTGAACTTTGTGCGTTTCTGACATAACCTTGTGTGCATTTGACAGTTTAATCGCAATAACACATGAAAGAGAACTATTCTAGTTTAATACTCACGGACGCACCGACATCCAGCTCTCTGTGCGCATGCGTCGGCTGTGGAGAGTGATACGGCTTAAAAAAGCATGCAGGCTTGTTCAACTTGATGCAGCGATGCACAGACCGATCGGCAGCTGACTTGAAGCAGTGAATGCCGGTTGAAATTTTGTCCGACTTGTCTGACAGTGACATATGTCAACAAAGTGCCGCGAGAACGATTCAAGAGTAGACGGCTGGTGCATTCTGCGCAGCTTCTCCAGAACGACTGCACAAGCTCTGATCATGACACAGCTGTTCCACGATTGGCCGGATTTACCACATGACAGTGATCACGTGTGTTTCCTGTTTATTCTAAAACTTTCAGTTCCACTAATGCTCACAAATCAGTTTTTATAACGGTAAAAGCTTTTTTTCATGTAGTCGCGATGTTATATTGTTATGTTTACTGATAAAAAACGTAGACCCCACTTCATTGATAATGCATGCTTATATGTTGCAACTTTATTCTTATACAAACAGACACTGTATTAAGCAGTACATAAAGTATTGAATGAAAATGTCTCTGAAACATCGGTGTATTTGACAAATATTGCATTTAGTTCACTTCAGCTGTGATTAAGTATGCAAACACATCGCGAGCGTCACTACGGGAAGCAGAAAATGTCCGACTTCACGTCTCCGTTTGCAGCTCCTACCCGCCTGCACGCGGCTACTCTCGCCGATCGGTTGCATCCAGCCGCAGCCGATGTCGAACACAGCTGTAATTTTATGATGATGAAGAACTGCGATAGAGATGTTCAATAAAACCAAACAGATGTATCATGTTACAGTTTTCATTTGCGTGTTCATGAGCTGTGAAGGCTCCGCCCTCTGGGGTGGGGAGCAGCAGCTGATTTGCATGTAAAGGAGACACACACAAAACAGCTCATTTTTCTCAATCCCAAAAATTGGCATTATCAAAATGGTATATTAAATGATCTGTTAGGAATTTTGATCTGAAACTTCACAGACACACTCTGGGGACACCTGAGACGTATATTACATCTTGTAAAAAATGGCATAATAGGTGCCCTTTAAAATAAAGTGTAAGCTGATATTTTTATGGATAAATGTGTTTAATTGTAACTTAAATATCTCAATACAAACACATTTTAATGGTCCTTAAAAATAGGCTTTATTTTTTTGGATGCAAAATTTCTTGTTTCTTTCTTTTGATTTTGGGATGAATCATGCTTGAAAGGTTTTGTGAGATACTTACATTGAAAGGTTGAGATCTAGTGGGCAGACTCTTCAAAGCATGGCAACACTTGATTGTCCTTGTGTAGTGTAGCAATATAAAAATGGAAGGCAGTGGACTTATAGTATGATTGAAAGTGACAGGGAAAGATAAAATAATGCATGTGAGAAAAAGGGAGAGAGAAAAACAGAAAGAAAGAGAGGGCAGGCCAAGCCCAGTGCAACAAACAATCAGTGCTGTCAGCTTTAAACAACTATCCCTCCATGCAACAGCCTTGCCAGATCAAAAATCAATGGACAAAAAATGGACTCAGCAAAAACAAATTAACTGTATCAGCCATTCAGACACTCTTTGTAAACTTGATAAAACAACTAAAATCCTTTGAGAAAACAGCAAATACACACATAGAGATGAAGTCAGCACCTCATGGCTAACAATATGAACACATACACATTCACACATACTCAACCAGGCTCACTGAAAAAAACATCCTTATGCTGACATTTCTGCAAACATTTTATTACATCGGTTGTTACATATAACGGCAATTCAGTAATGAATGTCTTCTGAGTGGCATTAAAAGGTTAATGCTCTATCGTGTTTGAAATTAACGTACCACCTACATTCTAAGAAAAGTCCATAAAAACAGAACTGAATGAAAGAATTTTCTGTTTTATTTTTTCATTGGTGTTTTACCTGTATTTTGAATTAGCATTGCATTGTGGTATAGGGTTAAATGATATGTCTGTAAACTTAATGGATAATGTCCTGGCAGAAAATTACTAGTACCTTTTTATGTTTTTCAAAAAAAATGTCTTACAGTGTACACGAAACCCTATCCTAAACCTAGCCAATACTGTTAATAGAAGCAAACGTGAGGGAGGGGAAAAAAAAAAAAATTCTAGAGCAACCATGCTATTTTAGCTTGCTTCAAGTCTTTTAGCTGTTTTATCATGACTTGTGTTTCAAGGGAATCGCATCTAAGTGCTCCGCATTAGTACAATGCTGTACCAGGTGAGCTGCGGAGTACGTTTACTAAGTCAGAAAAGCCATACATGAAACTGGTTATGTGATGCAAACATCAAAATGTATTAAACTAATAAGCCCAGTGAAGCCGTGGTTTACAGTGAATTTTATATCAGCTAAGGGCCGTTGTTAGTCACGACGCGGAGCAGAGTGTAAATAAATTCACTGTAAACCATGGCTTCACAGGACTTATTGCTTTTATAAAACGGTTACCACACAATACAAATATTAAAGCCCGAATATATGCGTATCAATGCAACTTTCATGAAGTAAAATCACTAAAAGCCTTCCTTTCGTCGGAAAAATAGTCCCTGACCGTGAACAGCAACCACTGATCTATATAAATGTTCTCTATATAGATCAGTGACAGCAACATAAGTTACATTATTATGTCATTAGATGTCTTAATGAGTGAGTCACTCAATAGCGAAGACTTTTATATTGAAAGGACTAATAAAACTTGTGTGAACACAGGAACAAGATGCAACTGACAAACGAGCGCTGTCACTGTCAGGACACAGGAAAACCCCTTTACTGTTAAAAGGACAAGATATCTTTGCGGACATTCAACAGATTTTTATTATGAGCATAGGACTGACCTTAAGGAATATGCTAAATCTGACAGCAGGTAATACACTCGGTCATTCAATCTCTCTCGCAATAATACAAGCTTTAATGAACAATATAAATGAGAACAAATATTATGTTTACATTGCTAAGTGTGGTTGCTAAGGTTGTTGTGCAGTGATACTGATCGTGAATAAAACACAGCTTGACCAATCAGAATCAAGGACTGGAACTAACCGTTTTATAATAGTTTACAAATCATGCACTATGGTAAAAAAAACAAAACATTTTGACATGCAAAAATATGCTATTAATCAATAATCTACCCCAGTAATCATAATCTGTTGTGCAAAAAGAGCTTATGTTGCAGCTACTAAATAAATTGTATGTTTAACTATAAAAGTTGTCCATATGTACACAATATTTAAATCATTACTCACAGAAGCACACAAAGCTATTGTAAGGCTTCAGAAGACGTTTAAAAGAATTGACCCAGTTGATCCTTTTTGAGGGCTTGAAATCCTCTGGTCAATATACTCTTTTTGTGTTCCACTAAAGAAATATTAACAACATAAACATAGTTTTTTTTAACAACATAAAGGAACATTAATAAGGACAGAATTCTCATTTTAGGGTGCGTTTACACAATAATATACTAAATAATGGAAAAGATTTTCCTTTGCGCTTTTCGCGTACTACGTCAAAATGATCCATGTTCACACCACTAAAAACGCTGTATTATTCATCCCAGGCCAGTAGTTGGCCATGTCACTTTGTAAAGAAACATTTTGCGCTTATAGACTGATCACGTAATACGCATGCGCATGATGTCACTGTTTTCACAAATTTGCATTTATGTAGCTTACACTGAGATGATAACGGTATCGTTTTTTAAAAAACCCGTTTTCGAAAGTTTACAATTTCAGGCCCCCAAAACGCTGTTGTCGTTTAAATTAAAAGATTTCTGTTTAGTTGAAAAAGGTGTTGTGTAAACACCCCCTTAGAGTGAAGAGTATATCTTTAACTTTCAGGCAATTTTATGTGGCCAATTCAAGTTTGACTTTAACTTTTAGGCAATTGTATGTGGCCAATTAAAGTTTGACACCACATTGACTGCAGTGAGCTAGACTTTGTTTGCAAGCTGTTGTTTTGACATCTGCTGTATAAAATGTTTAATTGGTATGCTTTCTTTTTTTAAAGGATTAGTTCACTTTAAAATGAAAATTACCCCATGATTTACTCACCCTCAAGCCATCCTAGGTGTATATGACCTTCTTCAGAGTTATATTAATAAATATCCTGACGCTTCCAAGCTTTATAATGGCAGTGACGAGGTCCATTGAGTTTGAAGCTCAAAAAAGTTCCTCCATAATAAACATACTCCACACGGCTCCAGGGGGTTAATAAAGGCATTCTGAAGCGAAATGATGGGGTTTTGTAAGAAAAATATCCATATTTAAAACTTTATAAAGTAAAATATCTAGCTTCTGCCAGACTGCCTTCCGTATTCAACTTACGCAGAACGTGTAACTCCTCTCACAGTTCAACACACTTACGCTACGTCTAGCGTCGTACATCGCGACAGCTATGCTTTTTCCGTAAGTTGAATACTTACGAAAAAAGGACATTATTAGCCGTGTGGAGTACGTTTATGATGGATGGATGCACACACTTTTTTGAGCTTCAAACTCAATGGACCTCGTCACTGCCATTATAATGCTTGGAAGGGTCAAGATATTTATTAATATCTGATTGTGTTCATCAGAAAGAAGAAAGTCATACACCAAATAAACCAGCAAATTTCCCAAACTGGACAGTCCAGGGGCATTGTCACTTTCAGGGGGAAAAATACTGGGCTAGAAGACAGTTTCATTCCAAACACATTTTTCGAGGCAATTTAAACCCTCAGCTTGATATCTGTTTTGTTGTACTCCTTGTGCAAAAGGTGGTTATGCCCTGATGGTTTTGAATAATCAACATCAAGGCATTTTACACAACATTATCTCTGCCTTAGCAGATCTCGCTCTGTGTTGTTTGCTCACATTGCAATTTTTACAGAAAGAGTGGAGCGTGTTTGTTTGTTTACATGCAGGGTATAGAAACATGAATAGCTCAGGTTGAATAAACCCCATCTCCGATAAAATCAAGCCTGCGTGATATTATATCAGGGAGGTTGTTGCAAACTGCTTTAAAGTTTCTCCCAGGACAAGTTAAAAACAATTTAACGTGATCTTTGCATGGATGGATGTTGTTTTGTTAAAACCCATGCTGTATTAGCAGACCTCTTGATATTTTGTTTGTCTCCTCATTCATAAGTGGGCCTAAATGGCATCACTTCTTAATTGAGTCTCAGCATCTTTCTGGGCTCTACAACATCCATTTTTTAGAGAATCATTTCCACAGATTAAATAGGTAACAATACAGCGTGCAGCAAAGCTGGCACCAAGATTTGGTAAATTTGACAATTTGGGATGCCTTTTTACATCAAAGGATGTTTGCAACAAAATATTATTAATTGAATTATTAATTTATATTTATTATGCTTACTTGTTTCATTTAAATGCATTTATTTTATTTCTTGATTTGGACATTTCTCTAAACTTTTTTGGAGAAATATTAGACATTTAAAATATACATTCTGGTCAAAAGATTTTTTCTTAAAGAAGTCTCTTATGTATGGTGGTAGAAAACGTATTCGGAACGCAAAACATTTACGAGAGAATGCAAAACATTAAGACTGCATTTATTTGATGAAAAATACAATTAAAAACAACAATATTGTGAAAAAAAATTACTATTCAAAAGAACTGTTTTGCAGCTTAATATTTTTGTAGAAACCATGATAATTTTTTTTCTGGATACTATGATGAATAGAAAGTTTAAAAGGTCAGCATTTATTTGAAATATATATATTTTTTGTAATATTAGAAATGTCTTACTAAAGTAATTCAAAAGTAATTCATACTGGAACATTAATGTATCTCTTCTTTTAAACTTACTTCCTGAAATCCAAATTGCACCCCATCAATTCACATTTAATTTAAAATCGAGAACTAAACTGGAATTTAAATGGCTTTCTTAAATCAATTCTGAATAATGCACACCCTGGCTGGCACATCCCAGTGCTCAGCGGGGATTGTTCTACAGTTCCCTTTCAGTCGGTCACGTTCGACGTACGTCAGACTCTGTGCAAGGTCAGGGAGGACGAGGAGCAAGTCCTGTTGGTTGCTCCGTATTGGCCCAACTGGACTTGGTTCCCGGAACTAGTGCTTCTCGTGACAGCACCTCCCTGGCCCATTCCTCTGAGGAAGGACCTCCTGACTCAGAGACGGGGCACCCTATGGCACCTGCGTCCGGACCTCTGGAAACTCCATGTCTGGTCCCTGGACGGGACGCGGAGGTTCTAGGTGGTAGACACCATCACTTCCGCTAGAGCTCCCTCTACGAGGCGCCTCTATGCGTTGAAGCGGAACCTATTCGTCGACTGGTGTTCTTCTCGCCGAGAACACCCCCGGAGATGTTCGGTCGGTTCTGTTCTTTCCTTCCTACAGGATGGGTTGGAGCGAAGGCTGTCCCCCTCCACCCTCAAAGTCTATGTTGCCGCTATCGCCGCTAATCATGACATGGTAGGTGGTAAGTCTCTAGGGAAGCACGATCTAATCATCAGGTTCCTGAGGGGGGCGAGGAGACTAAATCCGCCTCGCCCTCCCTCTATACCCTCTTGGGACTTAACTCTGGTGCTAACTGCACTGCAGAGGGCGCCCTTTGAGCCTTTGCAGTCAGCTGAGTTAAAAATCCTGTCTCTGAAGACAGTACTCCTGACTGCATTGGCCTCTATCAAGAGGGTAGGGGACCTGCAGGAATTTTCGGTCGACGAATCGTGCCTGGAATTCGGGCCCGGTAACTCTCATGTAATCCTGAGACCCCGGCCCGGATATGTGCCCAAGGTTCCCACCACTCCCTTCCGGGACCAGGTGGTGAGCCTGCAAGCGCTGCCTTCGGAGGAGGCAGACCCAGCCCTAGCTTTTCTCTGTCTAGTCCGCGCTCTGCGGACTTACGTGGACAGAACGCAAAGCTTCAGCACCTCAGAGCAGCTCTTCGTCTGTTATGGAGGCCAGCAGAAGGGAAAGGCTGTCTCCAAACAGAGGATGGCCCACTGGATAGTGGATGCCATTGTCTTGGCATATCAAACCCAAGACGTGCCCTGCCCGCTCGGGTTAAGAGCCCACTCCACTAGGGGTGTAGCTTCTTCCTGGGAGTTGGCTCGTGGCACCTCGCTGACAGATATTTGTAGAGCTGCGGGCTGGGCGACAACTAACACGTTCACTAGATTTTATAGCCTCCGTGTAGAGCCGGTATCTTCCTGTGTGCTTGCTTCCCATAGTCAGTAACACCGAAGTGCCCGTTCTAAGTGTCGGCTTGCTGCGCCACTCCCTTCCCTATGGAACAGATACGTGCGCTTATATGCTCCAGTCGAGTTCCCCAGAACGGCGAACCCTGTTGAGTCCTCAGCAACCCGCGGCAGTCGGATGTGGCGGAGCGTCCGACGCCAGGTCTAACACTCGTATGCATTGGTGGAACTTGTGTTAGGCTGGGTTCCATATGTTGTGACCCCCACGGCGGTCCCATATGTGTATTCTTCCACGGTACGGCTCCCTACGGCGAGCCCGTGTCTTTCCCTCGGCAGAGCGCTCTGCCGTCTCAGTTAGGTGTTGTTCCCCCGCCTGTTTGGCCGGGGCCACCCCTGGGACTTCCGTATGTTGCACTGCCCACGGCCAGTCCATACGTGTATTCTCCACATGGTAACTCCCTTCGGGCATGATGTGGCTTCCGCAGCGTCCCTCTGGGCACGCTTTCCCAGCGTTATCCAATAGTCTGCTGAGTGGATCTTGCGGAACAGCAGTGTGACTTCCCTGCGTGAATTCCCCGCCCGGAACAGACGGGGTCTGAGGGGCTCTCGCTGGGCGCTGGAAGTGGTAGTAACTGTGGCGTTTTCCAAAGGGATCCCAATTCGTCGGTGACGTCCGACGTACGTCGAACGTGACCGACTGAAAGGGAACGTCTCGGTTACATATGGTAACCCTCGTTCCCTGAAGGAGGGAACGGAGATGTATGTCCCATCGCCACAGTTGCTGTACCATCACTGCATGGCCGAGTCACTAGTTCGGCTCCTCAGTGAAAAACAATAGTGCGCTGCATTCGCCTCCTGTTTATACCCGCAGCGCGGGGCGGAGCGCGAGATGCAAATCTCGCACGGCAATGGCCATTGCCCCGTTCTCTATATCTCGAAGCTGATAGGGGCTCCCAGAAGTGATCCCAATTCGTCGGTGACCGTTTGCTGGAGGGGAGGCCTCATGTATTTTTTTCACCAACTCTGGTGAGAGAACAGAGAACTGATAAGTGCTGAAAACATTTATTACTGCTGATAAAATAAATAAATAATAAAAAAAAAAACTAATTTGCTCAAGTATTTTTATCAAAGTAGTACTTTTCCCAAAAGAGACAGAAAGAGCTAGAGAGAAAGTGTAAAGAGAGAGAAAGAGGGGCTTAATTAATTAAAAGGTGCAAAATCTTTCAAGTGAAACAATATTACATGTTACTATTTATTAGATTATTACGAATGCATGTCTCTAACTTGCTAATTCAACTTTATGACTGAATTAAGTATTTGCATTTAGTAACACTATCATATATACTTGCACTAATTGCTTTTTTTTTAGGTAAATGCAAACGGACATACCAAAGTAAAAAATACTTAATACTTGATGGTTAAAGAAAGATCAACCCCCAGACAGTCTCTGTGTAATCATGGGAACTCATTTGTATTCCTGTGTGAAGTGTACATGTTAATTTTTGTATGTTTGGATAGAGACTGAAACATATTATTTACAACTAAAATTGCCCGACATTTGCAAATTAGACGTAAAGCGTTCTCCCTGTATGCAGAGATTTAAATCTTAAATAAATGCTGAACAAATATGAAATATAAGTAATATATAAATAACCATTGTGTTTTACTCTGTGTGTGTTAATGCATACAGATACTAATTAGTGTTGTCATAGTTAAGACTGCAGGCCTTAACTTTTTGGTTAAAAATTATCCAAAATCAATTTGAGCAAGAACAAAACCGGCCATGCAGTTTTCAAAAAGATCTCCTTACCTTAGCCTGATTCACAACGGTAAGTTTGTAATAATGTGTAATTTGAGTGGTACTGGTAGCTTTCCGCGGGAAATTCGAGCATGTGCCATTCATCTTTGTGTCATTACATCACGTCTGTATACATAAAGAAGGAGTCCGGCTAGTAGGCTATCCCATGTGAGGATGCTGCAGGTGGCGGATCATTTATAGCCTTTTCTCACAGCAGCCGGAATAATTAAACGTATCAGGATGGCGGATTGTAATCCAGAAAGGTCCAAACGACAGTCATCAGTGACAACTGGAGATTCACCCGTAGTCAAAAGCAATAGATTAGAATGTACAGAAATTGAAATCTGCAGGTAACACTAATACACACTAAATAAACAGTCACAAAATGCTGATGTTGTTAACATTAACAACTTGAGAACAAAGTATAACAATAATAATAATTTGCACTGTTTGATGTGATATGAGCTAAGCGATCGTTAGATTTAATAACCGTTGTTAGCGTGGTTTAATTGTAATGCTTTTTTTTCTCAGTTGGTCAGAACAAAAGTGACAGACATGTTACTTGTTCAGGTGACATTTTCCGGTGAAAATTCTTATTTTGGTCATACTTCCAAGATGTAGAAGAGCCGTGCTGATGCACAACCCAAGTAAAGATGATCATTCCACAAATAACTGCAATTGCAGGTTTCAAACAGAGATGGCGACAAAGGGACTTACGGACTGCAGCTTTAACTGCATAGTTAACTACTACTTTTGTTCTATATCGGTTCTTAAAAGAATGCCATTAATACAGCGTTCATCCAGACCCCAAAAGTCTCTAAGTTCACTCAAAATACATAAACTAATCTAAACATTATATATACAGGGAATAGATTCTAAAATAAACAACATCTATGGAATCTATCTTTGAAATCTATGGAAGCTTGTTTCTGCCACAGAATAAAAAATAAAAAAAGGTTATTGCAACTTTTTATCTCACAATTCTGACAATTCTGCAATTGCAAATTTCAGAATTGCGTGATATAAAGTCAGATATATTTCTGATTTATCTCACAATTCTGACTTTATATCATGCAATTCTGACTTTATATTAAAAAAAAATCTGAACTGTGAGATGTAAACTTTCCAAAGTTGCAATTATCTTTTATAATTTTTAAGTTTTATTCTGTGGCGAAAACAAGCTTCCATAGAAATCCTATGGAATCCTAAGAATGATATTTCAGAAGATATTTCATGTGTACAGCTCACAGTTATGTTGTCCACGATTTTGGACCAATGATATTTCACTGTGGGCGGGGTTGAAACAAGCTTGTTTTACACTTACAGTCACTTCTAATTTCTCCAAAGATTTAAGAGTACACAAAATGGACACAACCTCATCTCTTTTTTTCAGTCTGTGGGACGACTGTCCAAAATGACAAGTCATTAAAGATGACCAATGACAGCATGCAGGTGAGGAAGATAAATTTGAGGGTAACAGAAAGCACTTTGTGAGAGACTTCACCATTAGAACCTGAAATGCCAAACTTACAGAGCTATTTGTGCAATCTTAACACTCCATTTGCTTCAATAGAGCTGCCAGGCGCAATTTTCTGGAAGACATTAAGAACACGATTGTCAATGAATGCCCTAAGACAAACAGAGATGTCTCAGATATCCTCCTTTAGTGTCACACAAAAGACACACACACACACACACTTGAATTTGTGGTTTACGGAGACTCATCATAGGCGTAATGATTTTTATACTGTACAAACTGTATATTCTATCTCCTTATACTAACCTTATCCCTAAATCTACCCATCTGCATTTTTTGAATTTCAAAAAGCCATGTTTGCATTGTAATACCCATGACATTATTCACATTTGTGTCCAGTTAAATAACAATTATAGGACTGGGTGCAACACACAAATTCACAATATATTTGATTGATGAATTTTCAGCCTTGGTAAAACTGAGCATGATGATGAAAATTACAGTGATTTTGGTGTATTTTGTATTTGACCCTTAAGTATGAGACGACAGAGATGTTTTAAAAGCCTGGTCTCATCGTTAATACGTAGGTAATTAATAAGAAAAAAAAACTTACGTTTTTGTACGTTTGGATAGGTGCTGATAGGTGTTTTTACAGTTAAAAAAATCTCATAAAGATATCTGTATAATTCCCCTTTTAACATTTCACAGATAAATGTAAGATCCCCTAACCCTGACCTAAACATACCCATTTCATACAGAATATTAAAAGAATAAAACGTAATGGATAGAAATGTGTAGGTAAATGTACATTTTTGTAACAATATAGCATTACAACCAGTGTTGGATGTAACTAGTTACTAAGTAATTAGTTACTGTAATTTAATTACTTTTCCCTTGAAAAAGTAAAGTAAGGGATTACTCTTATTTTTTGTGTTTTTCAATACAATTAATTTAATTACAGTTACTTCACATGTAACTGAACTAAATACTGTGTATAGACTGTAAAACAATTATATATAATACAATAGTGGAATTAACATAATTTTAAGTTTAACTTTAAAATGCATGTTTTTATGTATCCTTCTCCCATTTGTAATACTTTGGTCAGTTAATAAGAATAATTGATGTAGTTTTATATTATGCATTTGAATGAATTAAAAGAGCCGTTTCTATCCTTGAATCACTTAACCAGTCGAGGTTGATATAGGATTTAGAAAGTAATTAGTAATTAAATACTTTTTGGAGAGAGAAATTTGTACAGTAATCTAATTACACTATTGAAGATGTAATTAGTAACTAGTAATTAATTACTTTTTTAGAGTAACTTACCCAACACTGATTACAATGATATTTTGAGCCACTAATCCTACACCTACCCATAACTATTTCTTAAAAATATGTACAGTTATGACGAAAAACGTTACAGACAGACAAGTGTAATTACAAAAATTGATTTACTGCGAAAATGTCAAAAGCCGTACCAAAAGTAGTTGACGATGTGTTGCAGTCCTAGTTCTCTCTGGTGGTATGTAATAGTTTTGTATGAGGTACAGAGCAGAATTTAAGTTGTTAATCCATGAAAATATTAGGAGCGCATTTCCCCATTTCAAATGTACATCGACTGAACCACTTACGTACAAATAGACACGTATTCTCATGAGATCACATTGCAGTTTTTATAAAGTTCATTGGAAACAATGCCATCACAAATGGATTCATTTTATCTAGATTTTTTTGTCCTATAATACATTTTGAATCTACTATGCAACATTGGTTAATTTTAAGGGGGGGTTAAAAAAAGCAATTTCAGGGCAAATACAGTATTGAGATAATAGTAAATATTGTCAAAAGTCAGAACGTATGTGGCGATGTAGTATTTTTGGTTATTTGCGCAGCCCTATGAGTAAATATATTTACACATGCTACCTTATTATTTTCTGTTTTGACAGAACAGGAAATAAAATGTGTCAAGATGTGTTAAATTGTTTTGAAAAAGACAGGGAAAGCAATGAAAGTTCAGATGATTTCATGAAAATATGATTACAGGGACTGTGTAAAATGAGTGTAGTATATAACTTTTTCATAAGACTTTTGAACTTCCTTTCAATTACGACTGTACTGCACATATTGATTTTAGTAATGCTTTATTTTTATATACATGTTCTTAGCTATGTATAGCAGCCTAGACAATATCTAGACAATCTTAGCTTATCATTTATTTATATTTTTCCCCACTGCTGACTATCATTAATCTCTGACTGATTGAAGTCAAACCAAAGAGCATCTTCTGTGACTTTCTACAACAACAGAACGAGAGCAAGCGCTGCAAAAACAAGTTTCTTCAAACACAGATATAACATTACAGATGTTGTCTGCCAGTGTGAGCATCTAATTTTTCTGCCTCTTTTAATGGCTTTAGCTAAATAGCTTTAAAAATGTAACTCCATGGTTAAACACATCTCAATAGAGTTTGAACAACTATGTCATCACCCTGGACTGAATCTAGAATTGAGAGGCTCATCTTCACAGTCTCTGAATATTAGTGAGGCTTAACGCTGATTTTAATGAGCGTTTAGAGATTAATCCTCATGAGTAAGCTTCATAATCTTCTGCAATCTCACTGCATTGCATTTTGTTTTTTGATTTTTTCATCCTGATAATCTTTATATCATTCCACATATTAACCCACGCACAAGCAGCGCCGGCGAGGTGTAGAAATTCAGCTGGCAATGTGCAAACCTCGGTAGAGCAATTACTATATTTTCAGCTTGAGAGAACTGTAGGATTTAAACCTTCATCAGTAATGGTCCCACACTGTGGCACCGAACAGTAAAACATGCTTGTCTGGGTTTCCCCCACAGAACTGTATTAACTGCCAGCCAAAAAGTGACTAAAGACTAAAGGCACTGGTAATGCAAGGTCACTTAAAATACTTGAAAACTCAAAATGTGTTTGCCTTATGTCGTTCCAAACCTGTATGAACTTCTTTTGTCTGTGGAACTCAAAAGATGCTTTGAAGACTGAACCAGTTGCTCTTTTCCATACAATTGCAAGCAATGTGAACTAGAGCTTTCAAGCTTAAAAAGGTTGGGTTTTTTTTAATGTAGCAAATCAAGTAACGATAAAACTAAAACTTCATTAAAATCACAACCTTGCTCAGTTGATATTAAATATTAAAACCTACTGTAGTAACACTTCTAAATTATTGAGAAGTGCTTATGCATCTTTAGAAATGCACGGTTCCTCTTTGGGCCAGAAAACACTCCAGGACATTATTTGTGAATTCAATGCAGAAATTGATTAAATGTATAAGTAAATATGCATTTCTATGTAGCAAAATATCATTTGGTTTTATATTAACTACTTAGATTTCACTGATGTGATTAAGTTTTAGAAGATTACTGTTTCCTAGGCTATTGATTTGGTCAAACTTCTCTGAGTTGAGAATATATTGTGACTAAATCTGACCAGCAGTCAGTAAATGTTGCTATTTAAAGCATAATTACTGATGGAAGCATGTAAATGATTGTCATTTTAGCTCTGTTTAGTGTTATTGATATTGTTTTGTAGCAAACAGGTGCTTCATTTGATATCACCATTATGATGATTAATGTTTCTGCTGGTGAAGCTGGTGTGCTTTGTCCATTCCAAATCAATTTTCTTTTTGCAGATGTAACTACTTTGCGGTACAACAGACTCTTTTCAGTCTCACTGAAACAACTTGGATAACATTTTTGAACAGCTTGTTTCCAAACAATACATAAATCCCACTCAGTGCCACAATTGTAACTTCTATTGCCATTGTGAGAGAACACTAAATTTCAGTAATTAAGTTCAGTAAATAATTAAGGGGAAAGCACACAGTTTGTTCAGTACTGTGAGGTTAGCATTTTTAAAAATATGAGCACAATGAGTTGTTTCAATCATACTTTGGTTGGTGATCAGCAAAAAAAACAACATTTTGATTACTAATTACAGCTTGTAGAGTCAGCTAGTGTTTGTACTTGATTTCAGCTTGGAATAAATTAGCAGTGCAATCACTGTCTAATGGAAAACAAATACATTAATCCTTCTCGAGATGCGATTTCAATTAAAGCTTTGTAAAAAAAAAAAAAAAGTATCACTGCTTGTTGAAATTTGCTGAACTGTCAAGCAAGAGTTTTAATTTAGCTAGTGCTATACGTTATAATGTCGACAAAAAAAAGCTGGGTTACACTCTATTTCAATGGTCCATTTAGACACATGTCAGATAGCTCTCATTCAGTGGTATACAGTAAAAAGTATTTTTTTACTTTGTTACTGTACTTAAGTACAGTTTCAAATATCTTAACTTTATACAGCATTTTATTTTGGGGAACCTTTTAATTTATTACATTCCAGACCATAATATTGTAACTTTTACTCTACTACATTTCATAAAAACATGTCATTCCTCATTATTTTGGAGCTGAAGAAATCGTCAATCACTCCGAGATGTGATAGCGTTGTCCAATTCTTGAACAAACTGATTAACCTGTTAAATTTGTTCACAAATTAAGGATTCATTTGTGAATTGGACCAATCCGATTGCATCTGTTCTTGAGTCAACAGGTGTGTTCGACTTGAAGCGGCGCTGCACAGACCGATCGGTGTATGACATCAAAGTACCACAAGAGCGATTAAAGAACAGATGGCTCTGTATGCTTTCGAAATGCTCTCACAGTACTTTGATGCTATACACCGATTGGTCTGCGCAGCACCAAACACACCTAACAAATCACTGATTCAAATGATCCGGTCAGATCAAGTCTCCAGTTAACAATTCACTGAATTCACACGTCTGACTCAAAATGAGCCAAGAATGAAAGATCCTCGGAGCCTGAGTGTACGTGGCTGATGGCACGAAAAGATAGTAATGCAGAATTTTAGGGTTTATTATTGTAAAAGAATATCCTATTTAGATCACGGCCGACAGCTGTTTGTGAAGTAATGCTGCCTTCACGTGCTATTGGAAATTTCCCACTTCTGAAGTCGTGATTACGAGCTCTTCGCATTCAAATTTTGACTTGAGAGGGCGTCAACTTTTTAAATAGGAAACTAATATTTACGATAATTCCGATAGCATGTGAAGACAGCATAAATCTGGTGTAAAAGGGTGAGCTGTTGATGCCTTTTGTATATAATGCTTACATGAGGACTTATTTGTGTTTACCATCTGAACGGGGTAGGTTTTAAGTAAAAAAATAAACATAATGTTAAAATAAAACAAACCCATGCTGTCGTAGCAGTTTAAAATAATAAAAAAATAGTATATGTTTGCATACCGTTCTTTTTTTTTTACATTGTAAAAAGATAAATAATAATGATAATAAAAATGACACCATTTCATTTTTTGGCACACCAGCCACAACCACAAATTTCTTCAGATGTTTGGTCTGCACAAATCTTTCAAGTCCCCGATTTTGCTGCTTAACAATATGCCTATTTATTGCAACATTTCATTTCATGCAATGTGAAAACTACTGTAGCAGCAGATAATTACATGATATATGACCAAGGTGAAGCTCATATGCAAATATTAAACACCCAATTGTTGTTTCACAACTCTGTAACAAAACTGAAGAAAAAGTGCTTCACTATACTTTTACATATTTAAACTGAATACATTAACAAACAACACTGATGTTGTTAACACGTAAGCAAGCTCATTAAAACAGGGTCTTGTTTCATTACGTGTTCGTTTTTAGTTCCGTTGTAACTTCCGACAATGACAGGTGATAAAATCATATAAAAATATGCATGAAGTGGGAGATAGCCTTAAACTCAGCAAAAGTATTCAGATTCATTCTGAACTGATGTTGTAATACAGTGACATAAGCTTACATGCTAACAAGCTTACCAACATGTTGGAAAAAGATTGATGGGGTAGCATTAGGAAAAAAGTATCACGATACATTTACTTGACTGACTTACTAACTGACAAAGTAACCTGATTTGGAAAGTTAACATTAGCAACTAGTTACCTAAGGTTAAGTTAGTTAAAAAGAATTACATCGTTGGCAGGAAACTTACCTCAGAATTGTTGTAGTACCGTGAAAAGTTGTCTTCATCCAAGGAAAAGAAGGCGATGCCATTATCTTGATTTTGATTGGCCAAAAGACTTGAGGCGCCGCACCAAATATCTTTTATTGGGAAAAAGACCCATTAGCCCATTTCCGATTTCTGTCAGGTTTATTGTGCAAAGTTACTTATAGTCAGTAGAACGTCTGTTGGGGGACGATCAAAATAAAGTGTTAACAGATATTAAGCAGGCAGTCTACTAATACTCTAATAATTTGTAGTTAACATGTAGTTGCAAAGTTACTTATAGTTAGTAGAATGTTTAAAGTGGACTATCGAAATAAAGTGTTAACAAAAACTGTTCAACAAACAACAGCTATAGCAGTAAATAGAGCATATACTATACACCGATCAGGTTGGTCCCCTTTTTGCTGCCAAAACAGCCCTAACCCATCGAGGCATGGACTCCACTAGACCCCTGAAGGTGTGCTGTAGTATCTGGCATCAAGATGTTAGCAGCAGATCTTTTAAGTTCTGTAAGTTGCGAGGTGGGGCCTCCATGGATCGGACTTGTTTGTTCAACACATCCCACAGATGCTCGATTGGATTGAGATCTGGGGAATCTGGAGCCAAGTCAACACCTCAAACTCGTCTGGTCTGCCACCTGACACCTTTCTGTTAGAACCAGCATTAACTTCTTGACCATTTTGAGCTACAGTAGCTTGTCTGTTTGAGCGGACCAGACGGGCCAGCCTTCGCTCCCCACGTGAATCAATGAGCCTTGTCCGCCCATGACCCTGTCGCCGGTTCACCACTGTTCCTTCCTTGGACCACTTTTGATAGATACTGACCCCTGTAGACCGGGAACACCCCACAAGAGCTGCAGTTTTGGAGATGCTCTGACCCAGTCGTCCAGCCATCACAATTTGGCCCTTGTCAAACTCGCTCAAATCCTTAGGCTTGCCCATTTTTCCTGTTTCTAACACATCAACTTTGAGGACAAAATGTTCACTTGCTGCCTAATATATCCCACCCACCAACAGGTGCCATGATGAAGAGATAATCAGTGTTATTTACTTCACCTGTCAGTGGTCATAATGTTATGCCTGATCGGTGTATATGCTAATTCTTATTGGCTGAAAGGTGTTATAATATTTTTTACAATATTACTGTTTGTACTGTATTTTTTATTTTTAAAAAATGCGAGATTTCTGGCAAAATACTGAAAGTCCAAACTTTTAAATGGTAGTATACATATATTTAACCTATAAAGTATAAAACAAGTTTAAAGAGTTATTTCCACCTGAAAGCCGATAAAAAGAAACAACGCCTGCAAAAAATCAATTGAGATTTTGAGAAGTCATTAAAATTCAAAATGTTCCTTTATGGTAACACTTCAGTAAGCTTTAAGTCAGTGGCAGTGTGACCTTTTTGTGCAATATTTACTGTGGTCTGCAGGCCGTCTGTGCATGCATTTATTTTCCGGTGTGTAAGCACATAGCTGAGAGTAATGGCTGTTAAGTGTGGCTCTCCGGTGGACCATCAGCATGAAGTGCCGGTTTATTCTTAATGCAGGTGTCCACATAGAGCCATTATGTATCGGTCCCTGACTCAGCTGCAGTCCAGCAGCAGTTGACAGTTCATTCTGATACAGAATAAAGGATGTTTAATTCACATAGACTCATCTGAGACATTTCAAAATGTTGAACATTTTGTAGAAAACAAAAAGCAACATCCAGAGCCGTTGCCCATTATGATGATTACAATGCTATACAAACATATGTTTTTCAATATTCAATGTTGTATTTCAGCTAGTGCTGTCAATCAATAACAGAACACCAAATACACCAAATTCACAGAATTAATCCCCTATGTCTACTTCTGAAAAAAGTGTGGCAGATGAGTAGAAGTCAATATTAACATATTACCATGTCATAAAATTTGCTTTAAAATAAAATATGACAGTGGCATACTTTTTCTCTTGCCATTGTAAATGTTGACTAAACTTAAAATTGAATTTTAAGGTAAAGTAAAATTCAAATTCAATTAAAAAAATAACTTGTAAAATACAATTATTAAAATTGTAATAAATAAATGACAAAGTCAAAAGTGAACCATCACAAATCATTCAATTGCATTGCACATATTGCGGGCAATAATATCAAAAATAAAAAAATTAAATCTGGAATACCTCGGCCATACTATTTTCAAAATCAGTGTTTTGGGATATATAATTTATATGATAATTTCCCATGCTTCTAATGAATAGCCCCATTTATACTTATTTAAAAGTAAGTATTACTATTCTATAAATATATTTATGAAGACTAATTAAGACCTATAATGCATTATAAGAACAGTTATAGTTACATTTATTAATATTTTTATAATTACTTATAAATCATGCATTTGCTTTTTCAATGTGTACGTTCATAATCTATTATAAACTGATTTATAAATGATCAAATAAAAAATTCCAGTATTTAAAACTGAGACACAGTGAAAATTCCTCAGCCAAGTGTGAGCAGCACAGCAGTATCGCACATTTACAGCAGTGCACCCACCCGTTTCAAAGGATGTTTCAAAATCTGTATCGCTGGGAAGCAGAGCAGTTTTAATATGCTGTAGCATTAAAATATCACATCTATATTACGTCAAAACATTTGACTCATGATTAACCAAGAATGGTTGTGAACATATTTGTTTCACAGTACAATTATCATTGCCTTACACCCACACAGATCAAATTAAATGATGAAATGCGTTAATGGGAATGCTTTGTGTGATGTTTGTTCGGTAGTGTAAAGTATTTGAGTAAATGTAATTAGCTACTGTACTTATGTTTTTTTTTGGCTACCTTGTGGCGGCGTGCTTTACACCACTGCATCTGACGCTTTGCATTGCACTTGGTGATGTAAGGCTTGGATGCAGCTGCTCGGCCATGGAAACCCATTCCATGAAGCTCTCTACGCATTGGTCTTGAGCTAATCTGAAGGCCACACAAAGTTTGGAGGTCTGTAGCTATTGCACTGTGCACCACAGCATGCGCTGACCCCGCTCTCCCCCGACCCCTATCACGGTATCAAGCTTGAATTCACTGAGCTCCTGAGAGTGACCCATTCTTTCACAAATGTTTGTAGAAGCAGTCTGCATGCCTAGGTGCTTGATTTTATACACCTTTGACCATGGAAGTGATTGGAACACCTGAATTCTATGATTTCGAGGGGCGTCCCAATACTTTTGGCAATATAGTGTATCTTGTGCGTTTTACCTTTACTCACCCAAATTTGTCAACAAGGCTATGTTACACGAATGTGAGTGCATTAGCAGGTAGTTGTGAACCGCAGCTGCTTCATATATGAGATTATGTGGCTGCAGCTGGTGATGAGGCCAAAACCAGCACATTCAGTGCAAGTTCGCTTAGATTTTTTTTAGCTTTTAACTATAGTTAACATTATTTTATTTACCTGCTATACCGAAGCTTTTTGAAGGATATCGGTTTTCTTATGCCCTTTTTCAGCACTTGAGCTTAAATGAGACTTGAGTGTTTGTAGACGTTTAAGAGATTGCTGTGTTGATTGCAATATCGAGGAGTTCATTTTTACTTTGACTTCACAAATCGACTGTTTCTTGTTTTTCACTGGCATGTCTCTTATAAGTGTTGAGGACTAGTGCATCTCTGAGCCTACATTCAGTTTGAGTTTTAATACTGTTAAAATCAGATACTCTTTATTCAAGTGGTATTGAAATTCACACGTCTAGTACAATTATGTGGTTTTGTTTCTTTAATACAGTATATACTTTTTTCTTCATTTACCCAAAAAAAATGGAGGTGAAATGTGACAACATGCCCCATAGGTGGGGTACATTGTAACGAAAGGTCCACTGGAGGCAAGCTTTGATGAACCCAAGTGTAGTTTATTAAATACAAAACATGAACAGAAATCCAATAATCCCAAGTGAGTAAACAGAACCAACGACTTGACGAACAAACTTGACCATGAACAGACTTGACTAGAAAATTCACCAACAGCAGGTTACATAAACTAACAAACAATACTCGACCAGGACCATGGCAAACATGAGGGTATAAATACACAAGGACTAAGGACTAGACGAGGGACACCTGGGAACACTGACGAGAAAATGAACCAATGACATGACACCAGAACACAAGACAAAGCTAAACCTTGACTAACTAGGGCCCAGGTCAGGAAGCAGACGGACTGGCTTACCCGACCGTCTGCTAGCTGTCTCGCGTCACAGAAGTCAGATAAATCCCAGCACATAGAGACTCTTTCACCTAGATATTATCACATAGAGACTGTGTCTGTTCCACGAATTAGTAAATACAAAAAACCACCAAAACTATTCAACGGTAAAAATGTAATTGATGTCCAACAAATAAACTACAGATATAATACAGATGAACAAATGATAAAGCTTGGGCTGCTGAATATTCGATCCCTTTCCTCAAAAACGCTTATTGTTAATGATATGATTACAGATAATAATCTAGATGTGCTGTGTTTGACAGAAACCTGGCTAAAACCTGACGACTACATTACTTTAAATGAGTCCACCCCACAAGATTATTGTTATAAACACGAGCCGCGTCTGAAAGGTAAAGGGGGAGGGGTTGCTGTAATTTATAATAATATCTTCAGTATTACTCAGAAGTCTAGTTTCAAATATAATTCTTTTGAAGTTTTGGTGCTTTACGTAACGTTATGTAGTGAAATTGATAAATCCCGTTTAACATTTCTGTTGGCTACTGTATACAGGCCACCAGGGCACAATACACACTTTACCAGATAATTTGCTGATTTTCTATCAGAGTTAGTACTGGCTACAGATAAAGTCCTAATTGTTGGTGATTTTAATATCCATGTAGACAATGAAAAAGACGTATTGGGATTGGCATTTAGAGACATTCTAAACTCTATTGGACTAAGGCAACACGTATCAGGACCCACTCATCGCCGTAATCATACTTTAGACCTAATATTGTCACATGGAATAAATGTTGATACCGTTGAAATTCTGCAGCAGAGCAATGACATCTCAGATCATTACCTAGTATCATGTATACTTAATTTAGCAAAGGCTGCAAAGCCATCCCCTCGCTTCAAATATGGCAGGACTATCACTGCTGCGACTAAAGATTTCTTTGTAAATAAACTTCCTCATCAGTTTCATCTCCTCAGCATCCCAGATAGCCAAGAGGAACTCGATGTTGCAACAGAAATTTCGTGGAAAGAGAGCATGATTTCATACAGAAAGGCCGTAAAAACTGCTAGATCTGCTTATTTCTCGACTCTCTTAGAAGAAAACAAACACAACCCTAGGTATTTATTCGATACAGTGGCTAAATTAACCAAAAACAGCAGTAATGAATTTATGAACTTCTTTACTTGTAAGATTGATAATATTAGGAAAAAAAGTATAACCATGCAGCCGTCTACTACTGTATCACATCAGACAGTGCAAGGTAGTGTCACTGAGGAAAAATTACATTCATTCACTGCTATAGGAGAAGAAGAATTGGCTAAACTCGTTAAATCATCTAAATCAACAACATGTATGCTCGACCCTATACCGACTAAACTACTAAAAGAGATGCTTCCAGAGGTCATAGATCCTCTTCTTAATATCATTAATTCACCCTTGACATTAGGATATGTACCGAAAACTTTTAAGCTGGCTATTATTAAACCACTTATTAAAAAACCACAACTTGATCCTACAGAATTAGTCAATTACAGGCCAATCTCAAATCTACCCTTTCTGTCAAAAATACTAGAAAAGGCAGTGTCCTCACAATTATGCTCATTTTTAGAAAGAAATGGTATCTGTGAGGATTTCCAGTCAGGCTTTAGACCGTATCATAGTACTGAGACTGCTCTCATTAGAGTTACAAATGATTTACTCTTATCATCCGATCATGGTTGTATCTCTCTGTTAGTGTTACTCGATCTTAGCGCTGCATTCGATACTATCGACCACAACATTCTTTTGAATAGATTTGAAAATTATGTTGGCATTAGTGGAATTGCATTGGCATGGTTTAAATCATACTTATCTGACCGTTATCAGTTTGTAGGCTGCCAAAATAATAATCATACACTGTTTGTTAATTGGCCAGAGGAGAACTGGCACCCCGACTGAGCCTGGTTTCTCCCAAGGTTTATTGTTCTCCATTAGGCCACCTGATGGAGTTTTGGTTCCTTGCCATTGTCGCCTTTGGCTTGCTCAGTTGGGGACACTAAATTTTCAAATAAATATCCAAATAAATTTAAAGACTAAACTAAATTAACTATATCAACTACATTACTTGAATATATATGATAAATGAAATGAGCTAGATGACATCACCGTTTTCTTCAGAGCGGCTGTACAGCCGAATCAAATTCGGTTGCATTATTTTCCTGTTTAACAATGTGAAGCTGCTTTGAAACAATCTGCATTGTAAAAAGCGCTATATAAATAAAGTTGACTTGACTTGACAAAGGAGCACATGGCAGGATCACATGAGGGCAAGGGAATCACATGACAAAACAAGGAAGCAAGACAGTGAACGTGGCAAACTAGAACATGAAATGTGAACATGGCAGTGAACAAAAACTAACATGAAACATGAACAAAACCCCAAACACACTGTGACAAACATGTGAGGGGCACATTGTAACATGACCAAATGACAGCTTAAAATGTTACCTGATATAATCAAAAAAATATCCAAGACAAACTAAAATATTTTGTCAATAAAATACAATTATTAACTTTTTGAAATTAAATAATGGCATTTTTTAATCATTAAAAATATACACATTTTTAAGTTTGACAACAAACACATCGCTAAATACAGCTATACAGCATAGTTAAAAACACAATAATAATGAATAATTTCTAAACATTGACTCTCTGTCATTATTCACCCTTTTCTCATGGTTTCTCAGTAGAATTCATAAAAGTATAGAATATAATAGCACAGTTCTAATAGGGGCTCATTGTAACGCAGTTACAACGCACCCCACTTGCGCAACTGGGATTTAAACCCGGCTCATGTCTTCTGCTGGTTAGATCAGCATTAAAGAACTATCTCAACTGTTAAATAACAGATATAAGATTAAAATAATATCAGATTTGTCTTATTTTAAATACACTTGAAAATAAAGATTAAAAATAAACTTAAGTAAGAAATTTACTTTTGCTATGGTTAAATAAATGTTCAGTGATATCTTCCAAAGATTTTTTAATTTTGGGGCGATTTTTTCTCTAAATAATGTTGATATGGCAACTAGTAAATACACAAAGTTTCGTCATCCTGGCATGTGTGGAAAGTGTTAAACCATGCGTGTTACAACTAACCCCGCGTTAGGTTGTGCCCCGCGCTCCCCTATCAATGGGCAGGAAATGTTAAAACAAGGCTGGAATCAACAGCAGAGCAGAACTAAAGCAAACATCTGAGGCAGAAATTTGTTAATCGGGCAGAAATCCAAGTTCAGGGTTTTACCATGCAAAGCACCATGGACATGTTACATTCCAGTGTTGGGGAAGCTATTTTTTTTAGACTGTACTTTAGTTTTCCCATCCACAAACTACTTTAAAGCATGCTGCCTTCACGTCATGTCAGAATGACTGTATTTCAGAGATAAACATGCATGAATGGCACAACACTGTAATTAGCAATGGAAAATTCTGGATTTTCTTTCAGATGTTCCAAGTTGAGGGTGTGTTTTAATTGTGCACAATTATCTTGTACCTCTTTTATGTACTGCTGATGAAGAATAATAAAACTTGCCAGATAATACTACTCATTTAGCTGGTTAATGAGGCGTCAGAATTGCGCAACAAAACTGTATTTCCCATCATTCTCTTTGGCAGAATGAGAATGATTGAATACATCAATTACACACCTAATGCACATTATTTTGCTTCATTATTGTACTAGCTCTAAAAAGCACCCCTTCTTTAAAACAAAAAAAAACAAAAAAAAAAACATTTATGTGTGTTTATTGCCCAATAAAGTATTTTTTATTTATTTATATAGAGCGTTATACAAATGGTTTCAAAGCAGCTTCACAAGTAAATAGGAAAATAACAGTGTTAATGTTGCAAAGTTCATCAATTATGAAACGATTCAACAATTATGAAACTTCAATTTTTAGCTGTAAAGGAGCTCTACATAAGACAATAGTGTAAATTCAGCTAATTTAGTTTAAATTTACAATAACAGTGTCATTGTTGTAAAGTTAACCACTTATGAAACAAATTAAATTCAGCTACAGTATAGAGCAGCTCTACAGAAGGCAATAGTGTCATTATTCAGCTCAATTTAGTTTAGAGTAGATTTAATTCAGTTTAATAACAGTGTCACCCCCGGTTTCACAGACAAGGCTTAAGCTAGTCCCAGACTAAAATGTATGTTTGAGCTGTTTTATCTGAAAGTAACTTGCACTGACATATTAAAATATGTCAATGCCATTGTTTTGTTTTAAGATGCACACCAGTAATGTTTTTTTTCTAAGACACATTTATAAAAGCCCTAATTGAACTAAGGCCTAATCCTGGCTTAGTCTAAGCCCTGTCTGTGAAACCGAGCCTCAGTGTTGCAAAGTTTATCAGTCATGAAACTAATCTGATTCAGCTATAAAGCAGCTCTACCAAAGGCAGTAATGCCTGTTTAGCTCAATGTTAAAATAATTCAGTTCAATAACAGTGTTGATGTTGCAAAGTTCAGTTATGAATGTTTATGTGTTCATCAACCAAAAATCACCTGAAAGTACATCACACGACAATTACAATTTCTGAGCTTGTAAGGAGGAGCATCCCAAGTGAACTTGAAGTCAGCAGTAGTGAACTTACAGTCAAGTCAAAGTGCTACACTACAAGCAGTGCAGGTTTAGAGTCGTGGCAGAATGGGTAATGGCACATGCTACATCATATCCAGATGTCTTGGGCTCATGGAGACACAAGCTTGAGTTCTGGCCTACTTAATATATCCCAGTCCACCTCTCTCTCCCTTCTGTCTTTTCATTACAGGCAAGAAGCCCATAAAAGACAAAGAAAAAACTACTGTATATCTGGGAACTATATGGAGTGATGAATCATTAAATAGGTGTTTTGAGACAACTAACCCAATAAAACGATTCACTACAAAAAATAATTGCCACATACTAGGACAGTGTCCTTGACGATTCTTTCTAATGTGACCAAACAATGTAATGTAGCACTTGTCAAACTATGCCGCAACTTGAAGTGTATCAACCTGCAAATGATCCAGAACATGGTAGCGCATCAGGCCTTCAACCATCTTAAAAGAACCCACCTCGCACTTATCTTTCTTTAAGAGTAAGCTAGAGTACAGAAGCTGTAAAGAACTAAACATGCTGAATTGTTCTGAGCTTGCGAAAGAGCCTTCACCTGTTTTTTAAAGGTTGTAATGTTCTCAGAAGTTTGGCTGACGGTTATAAGCTCATTCCAACTCAGAGGAACAGAGAAAGTGAAGCCGCTGGAAAGCGACATTTTGATACCATCAGGCACCACTCGCCCACTAACCGTAGAGGACAGAAGAGAACACAGACCTGTAGGAGGCTGATGATTCATTGACATTCCTGAAGGCTAACTCCCAAGCCCTGAATTGGAAGCAGCCCGCTATAGGAGACCAAGATGGCTAATGTGGGCCCATTTTAGTTGATTGAAGATCAGATGTCCCATCGCATTTTGGATCACCTGTAGACTTACTTATAGCCTGGAAGACAGGGGTGCGTTTCCCATATGACATTAACTGCCATAGTACGATGCATCATTGTAGAAACAAACTTGTTAGTCACAACTATTTTCCAAAATACGTGTGTGACCTCTGTCAATTGAACCACGTTGGTTCAAAAATATACAGTAGGACTGTCATTAATGCCATCATGTGCAGGTGGTGGAGTAATAACTTCTGCTAATTAATCAATATGAGATTGCAATTAATGTCCTATTATTGTAGTTAATTTACAACAGAAATCCATTCATTTTTCAAAATCACATTAACATGCAGTATTTGGTGAACACTACTCCTGTGTACATACGGTACATTCAATCAGCAGGTTCCTCCACAACGTAATTTCTCAAAGATTCTACTTAAAATATCATGTTCCCTGTTGTTTTGTTATGTTTGATGTTTGGTTCATTGCAGGTTACCTCTTATGTCATACTCTGGGGTTCCCAAATGCATTTACACATACGCACACTCAAAATTGCTGATATGCTCAAATATATAGATACCCTGCTGAAAAACATCCAGCATAAACAAGCATGAATTCTATGTTGGCCCGGGCTGGTTTATGATGGTTACAGCTGCTGCTACAGTGCTGGTGGACCAGTATAGTCATGCTGTTCTCAAGCAAAACTGAGCTGGTGTAGCTTCTCCACCAGTACTTCTACTTCCCATGCTGATGACCAACAAACCAGCAACCAACTTTGCATGCTGGTCACAGCATGCAAAACATACCTTATGCTGGTGACCAGCAATTCAGATTTTTTCCCCATCAGGTTATATTTAAACACACAATAGTAATAGTTAATTTGAAGATATTTCAGAGTTGTAGAACAGACATTTTAAAAGTTTAATGTCAATCACAATGGACATCAAGTCAAAAGATATAAGCAGGAATAACTTAGTTGTGTGCCAGATTCTGAAATTTGTGCAAGCATTTCAAAGCTAAAATACTAGGCCCGTACTAATCAAGCTTCTCAAAGTGCCATTTTAGTCTTAAGTGCTGATAATTCATGAAATTTACTCCTACTTTCATACTTAATTATAAAAGCAAGTTATCACATTTCTTAAAGCTAAGAATCACTCTTACTCTCCCAGTTATTTAAGACAGCTCGAGAGGTCTCTCAAGTGGTTAGGAGTTGCCAGTAGGGGCTTGTGATGGCACTGAGGAGAGAGAGATGTGCGTGAATCTTTCAGGAGAGGAAGAATGTTTTTGAAATGTTTGACGACGAGCTGTTAATCAAACGGTATCGTTTGGATAGAGCAGGCATCATCTTTGTCAGCGCTTCTTCCTCTCGCCAGTTCGGTTTTCTTTTGAAATCCATGGTGGCTGATTATATCATAAAATCTAGGCTATATATAGGCAGGAGTTTAAAATTTGTAATTAAGACATGATGGAAAACATGTTTATCTTTCATTTCCAATGTGTATATCATAATGTATTCTCTTGAAAATTCTTTATTGTCAAATGTGTGTTGAATGTAATCTCCTCTTAGGAATTTCACCATTCAATGTTAATTTATCGGAGAATATTCTTAAATAAGGAAATCTATTCAGTGATTGGTCAATGCCTATGTCGTCATCCAAAATACCATTTGTGGCACAGCAAAGTTTCGTAAATCATCTCTAAGACTGACACTTAAGATTTAGTCCTACACTTCACTTAAATTATGACTGAGATGCTTGTTAACTGCAACTTTTAAGTGCAGATTTGATTCTTAGCAATGTTCTTGTGAGTAATTATCAGAGGCTTGATAAATTGTGAGTAATTATCAGAGGCTTGATAATAATTAAAAATAATTATTAATATAATTTCATGTCTTCAATGTTGTGACCATAAACTGTCATTTAGTTTTTTTATTTTAGTTAAAAACAGTGATTGTGAATCGAGTAAATACACAGCAACACACACAATCTAATACACTTATGCATTGATCCTATATGCACACAATCATATATTTATCAAAACCAGCAGGTACACATAAACACCCACACACATTTACACACATACTCCAATTCACCCACTGCAACCAGCAAAAATAATCTGACCACACACAATCTAATACACTTATGCCTTGATCCTATATGCACACAATCATATATTTATCAAAACCAGCAGGTACACATAAACACCCACACACATTTACACACATACTCCAATTCACCCACTGCAACCAACAAAAATAATCTTACCATTGTACCGTTATCTGCATTCATATTGCATTGCTCATTGGTCTTTTCAAAATCTTCAACGTTAGTTCACATACTGTGTTTAAACTGTAGTTCATATGTATGGTTAAAATATGAGGATTTTTATGTTGCTTCAGTTGTGGTATCCATTGTCAATGTCAAAAATGTTATTTTTTTAAATGAAATTTACTGCATGTTAGCTTGCTTATTGTGCTCAAGAACATTATCTATTTAAGTCTACATAATTTAATAATATAGTTCCAAACACGTACATTTGTGATTGTGTTGGATTCGGAAAAAACACCAATTTGCTAAACTATGTTGGTAACAACGGAACTTGCGCCCATAGTTAGGCTATCGATGCTTTTGGGAAATGCACCCCTCCATGGGTGGCTGCCAGCTTTCTAGTTGTTCTGACTGGCATGAAGAAAAGATACTTCTTCCATATACAAAATTAATCCATAACCATATGCAAAGGCACTGTATGACTCTTTTTTTCTTATTTGTAAGTCTTGAATGAAAGCTTCTGCTAAACGATTAAGTGTAAATGTAAATATACCCAGAGGCAGTGCGGATAGTAAAAGTAGCAATATTCAGAAGTGTGACAGAAGCTCAGATCCTTTAAAAATAGTGTAGCTTTTCCAGTCATTAGGTCTTTTTTCCAACGATTAGCTGTGTACTGTGACAAAATCCTAAATCAAATTTTTTTGCCTTATGGTATTGACTGAATTAATAAACATATCTCTCAAATTAACTATAAATTCATTAGAGATGTGCCAAAAACTGAATACCTTATCCGATAAGTCATGTATAATAACTTCCAACTTCAAACTTCAAAACAAATTCAAATGAATAATAGATGACGTCATTCCTGGTTCCTGCTGGATAAGCCAGGTGAGCCAGGTGACAGCACAATATAAGAGCTGCTCTGAAAGGTAAGTGTAAGCCCTGTAAGAAGAGCCTCATTCGTTTAGGTGTTTAAATATTCAGACATCCTCAGCAGCAGTTTTCAACCATTTGGCAGCGCCTTTACAGTATCAGCTCCAATAAGAATCTGGCAGACCATTCATCCACCAAACGAGCCCATGCTATATTTAAAATTATGAAGAATTAGTGATTATATATGTTTTTCTGTGTGTTGTACATTGATTTCCAATGGCTTAAAATCGCAAATTGGCAAAAAATTGTTGGAAACATCCAACCTGTTCCACACACAAATGATGCCTGTGCTCTCTACTGAAGAACTTTAGAGAGAGAAAAACACACAGAGGACGGCTGAATGACTGAAATGCATCAGTGTGCAGTGTTTGAGTCATGATGTGAATAATCGCCTTGGATCTCTTTTTTCTAAAAATATATGTTTGAAACCCAACCAAAGAGCACCTTCTGGGATTACTTCACAAGGTCCTTCCAGCAAGTAGCGTTCCAAGATGTTTTCCTTGAACTTCTAATTGTATTTTTTTTTTTCATTTAGATTTACTTGCTAATTAATAAATGTGACCTGTGCTGGCAAAATGAGTCGCAATTTTTTCAAAAAATTAGTTTTATTGTTATTTTCACATTCTCTATAGTGATGTATAATTTTTTGGGAATCAGACAAAAAAATGACTGAGCTACACCTATTTTAAGTAGAGTCAGCAAAGTCAATTTTGAGAAAAATCAAGTTAAAGTTTTCTGAAGGTTCCCAAACAAAATCACCTAGTAACCATACGTTAAAATCCTGAGTAATAACACCAATTTGGCACACACCAAGTCAAAAAAAAAAATGTTCCGCTCCATGATACCAACATTGTTTGATTAACATCAACAAGACAGACAGCCTCTATATGAAGACCTACTGTACATCACGGATCTAATATAGGCCTTATGTTAGGCTACACATCAGATGTTTTTCCACAACAGTTAATCAAACGTTCATTTAAGACATAACAGATAATGTTTGTGTGAATACTCACCAAGACAGATATTTTGAAATACTGTAATTCTGTGCAGTACTGTTGCAAGGGCTGTGCCAAGTGTGCGACCGCACAGGGCCTCGCGCCTCACCAGGGCCTCGCGCAAAAGAAAAGTGACAGCTGACTTGATAATGTAAAGCCAATGGTTAAAGTTTTTGTCCTTCAAATTACTAGTTGAAAGACATAGCTAAAAATGGGAATCATGATGCTGTATTATTCTGCTTGTTAAAAAATGATTAATTAGTAACTTACAATATTTCTCTGTGTGCGAGACTGTGCGTGTGACAGTTATTCATGCGCATGCATGTTAGTCAGTGGGCATCGCACATCAAGTTCGTAGAGCTTTATTCACAGTCCATTCAAATTCTGATTTTGGCTGCCTCTGAAATGGGTCAAACCATATATTACCTAAGAAGTTCAAATAGTCTAAATACGCTAGAAATCCACGCTCATTCAAGGATGTGCATTTATTGCATGGACGGAGAAAGCATGGACGCCTGCATTTCATCTGACGATACGCACAAAAGTTTTTTTTTATTTAACACTATAAAGTTAAATAAGCATAGCTTAACTATTACTCACCTTTCGGAGCATCAGTGAGAGCAACGGGACCGCAGAACGAGTAAAGCCTACTCTATCTCTAGACGTTTTAAACGTTTTTAAATCTGAAAACTGCACAAAGCAACGAAATTGTCTCATGTTCAAAGAGGAAAACAACTGAAAAACAGCTTCTCTCAATACTGTCTGTTTATTTTACTGACTGAGAAATCTCTTCAGATGATTCCGTGAGAGAGCAGTCCAAACTAATTCAAGTGAATTCAGGTCATTTTGCAAGCGCGTTTGACCCATTCATAATTTAGAACATAATTTAAATGTCAAAATGTGCGCACTGCGCAGTTCAGTTACAGTTTAACTTCTTGAACTTCTTGAACCTGCTGTAAAAATGAATATATGAATTTTTAAATATCCTTATTCTTAAATATCCACATAAACAACAAATTGTTCGTCACTTTAGCAACAGTAGACCCCCGTTAATATACCTCCGGGCCTCGGACCCCCTTTGCAACGGGCCTGATTCTGTGTATATGTTGTATATCGGGATCACACACTGTCCGAGAGGCATCATTGCGCACGCTTCGGATCTGTCAGTCAGCGCAAGTAAGATAGATTTGTTTACATCAGCATGAGTTTAAAAACTCACATTTCATTGGTTCAGACTCATGCCATCGAGAATTCGCTACATGAATATTCACAAAGTTGGAATGCTGTGCTTTAAAACAACACCAAACTTGTGCTCAGGGGAAGCGCCAGTCATCGAGAAACGAGCAGAGAAAAACAGCATTTTTCATGAACAAGGGAAAGGATAACAAGGGTACTCCTCTCAGAAAACATACAAATAAAGATGCTTTTAGATGTTTAATTGCTATTTGGAGCATTGGGATCACTAGACTAGGGCTACTAATTTTTCTGAAAAACTCAAATTCTTTTTTCACTCGTTTTGCCTGTAGCTCGTAATCAGACCATGTGCATTCTGACTCATTTAGCAAAAAACAGGTCACATATCTTTACAGAATTTTTGTGATAAAAAATAAATAAATAAATTATACATGGGCATAGCGTATTTGCTATTTGTTAACTATGAAGGGAACAGAATTACATTTAAAATGGGCTTTTCATATAGTTTGGACAAATCCAATTTGATTCTAAAACACAAATAATTTTGCATTGCACTTGTCTACTTGTCCTAGCTGGGATGGGCAACTTCAGTCCTGCAGAGTTTAGCTCCATTCCTAATCAAAAGGGATAATGATGTTTTTCTTCACCATTTTTTCATTTAATCCAAATAGCATCAATGTAGCCACTATTTATTTCTAGCTGATAGTGTATACAGTAGCTATGTTTACCCCCTATCTTTTAGTAGCTGCACTCTAGTTGAACTACTATACATTTTGAGTAGCTTCTAGCTTGACAAGCTACAATTTCAATATAGCTTCCCCAAAAGACAGTGTTGGGGAGCTACATTGAAATTGTAGCTTGTTACTGAAAAAGCTACACTATTTTGACAAGCTGAGCTACTGTCACACTTCTGAAAAATGTAGTTAAGCTGGCAACATCACTACCTTTAGCTAGTTACTACTGTATAAGGCTATTGTGTTTGTCCCTGACATGTGGAGGAAAAGTTTCTAACTGTTAGAAACTAGAAGAGCCACAAAGTCTGTCAGGCAACAATTCAAGTCACGGAGAACAAATTACTTATTTGCCTTGCAGTAAACAGATTGTGAAGTATTGTCATGCCTTCTGCACGTACCTCAGATTGCTAGAGGCAGAGTGGGGAAAAAATGGTCCGGCAAAAGATTATCAGTCCAATTTTACTCCAGTCAGGCTCAATTCATATGTTTACCCCTTAGAAAATATAGCAGGTCACGTGTGGATGCAGGAATTACCTGTGGGCAGACCAAAATGCCATTCTAAATGGCCCAGACGGGCAAAGGGGATCAGCTTGCTTGATTTCCTAGCGGGGAGAAATCTTTCACTTCTTAAATATCACACTGTAAGAATCCTGCCATTGGGAATCACACCCCAAACATAGAATCACCCTGAATGACTTAAAATAGCAAATAAAAGTGAAAATGGAGAGATGTTTCACCTCTGAGGTTCATAATATAAGTAGCACAACCTCAGAAAAGTCATCATGCAGGTCACACATTTGACAGGCACCTTTAACACCAACATTCACAGGTTGGCCTCTCTCATAGCATGGCTTTTTCTTCTTCCCTCATTCAACCCTCACCCCATCTCTGTCTCTCTCCAAACCCCAATCGACATTTTCATTTTGAAGCACACCAGGAGTCTCAGATGGTATCACTTCGTAGAGAGTGTTCCTGTGCCCCGCTCGCTTTGTTCCCACCAGCATTAGTGTTTTTATTCAGAGACAGACATGGCCCGGGGAAAGACGGTCACCTGCTGAACTTTTCACTGAGATTAAGTGCTAAAGGGGGTTTGATACTGAAGCTAAAAAAAGATCTGACAAACAAGACTAAAATGAACTCAGTACAACACAGAGATGTCCCTTTGCAAATTAAACAAATAAAGAAGAACCTAATTATAAATAGTTAAACACAAATATCACACTATTATCGTCACAGGTGTCATAAACTCTGATTAAAACCATAGCAGAATTTAAGAATTTACCAAATTCAGTACAGCGCCATGACAGGTATGAAAGCGAGGCTGTGATAGACTTACAGTATTTTCAATGGCATCTGCATAATTTTTCACAGGTTATATTGTCAGGGTTTTTTTGTCTACTGTATTTTATCATTTTTGCAGTGTTTCGTCAGCAGAACAATCCAAAAACACATTAAATAACAGTACAACCCACTGAAGAGATGTATGTCCATCCCTCACAGTCTTGCTTTTATTCCTGTTTGAAATCAAAGATGGCGCTGCTGTGAAGTTCTGTTGTCCCGACAATGAGATTTGTCCGTATTTTGCTATGACAGAAATTCAGTTCCTAAAAGCTCTGTGAAAATATTAATCTAGAATGGCGAACAAACTGACACTGTCGATTATGACTTAAACCAGGAAAAACGTGGGGACATATGCAAAATTATATTATATTGCTTTTTGCAAACTTTGCAAAACTTTCAAAGCGAAATGTCTAGTGAAAAATAGTGTGTTGAATTTTATTCAAAATGTGAATCTGACATTTTAATTAGTTTGTTGTACGTATTGCAGCCATTAGGCAATGAAATGTCAGGTGACTGGCGATAAAGTGCCCCGTTATGGTTTTTCAAATATTCCCTTTCATGCAGTGTGTAATATAGCCTAGCTGTTTGTGGATGTAAACATTCTGCAAAGTTGTAAAGTCGGAAGTGCACGATAAATAAAGTTATCGTCTCTCAAAAGAAAGAATTGACTCGGAACCGCCTAAACGAGTCATCTGTAATTTAAATCCCACTGTGCTACGGTTCTACGTCACTAGAACATACATTTGCATAATGCCCGCCTATGTTGTACGTTGTCTGCCCGCAAACTGTTTCTCAAATCTCAGAGTTCAACACAGGATTCGCAAAACGCTTGCTCTTGAAAGATGGGTCAGTACCCAGTTTATTTGGACCAGCTTGCTCCTCAAAATCACAACCTGTAAGTATGAATAATTATTGATCTACATATTTTCTACCGGCTGTTCAAAATACGTAGTTTTGTGTTTTATATTGTGTACGTTCCTGGCTAACCGGCTAACTCACGTTATTACTATCTTACTGAAATCGTTTGAGAGTCATTGAAAAATTTGGTGATGTGCAATGTATATTATAAGAAAATAAAAGTTCCCTTTCAGTCGGTCACGTTTGACGTACGTTGGAACTGAGCGACGAATTGGGGATCATTTTCAGAGACCAATCTACTTTGAGTGTTTTAAAACGAGCCAATGAACATTGGCATGCGGTTCACACATTCCACGCTCCTCCCCGCAGCGCGGGTATAAATAAGGAAGTGGAGGCACCGCATCTTTGCTTTCTGCTTCTTCCTTTGGAGTTGACGTCTCTGGATCTGGTAGCACGTCCAGTGGTGGTCGCGTCACGTTTGATGAACAAACAGCTGTTTTCACAGCTCAGAGCTGGGCGTCTTCAATGAGTTTGAGTGCTCACAGCAGGCTTGCACTTTCGAACAGCTGTGAGCCGCGGCCGTTCCCCTGTGTGCTTCAGCACAGTCAGAGCGTTTCCTCTAAAAGAGCTTACACAGTTTGACCCTGCGTCTTTTTCAAGATGTCATTCAAGCCGTGTGTTTGTGGATGCGGTTGTTTCCTGTCCTCATTTGAAGGCCACGATCTCTCTCACATATAAACATGTGAGATTGCGTAATCACGTCGGCCATGTGCTGTCGAGCGGCCGGCTGACAGCGCAGGTTGTCACGGCAACCCAGCGTGTCACTCTGCGCTCTAGATGCGCGGTCGAGACTATGAAACCTCAAACGGGGTTGAGTCCATTCGCTTATTCCCCGATCTAGTTCCTTTTCTGGTGCACCAGAAAAGGGCTACTTTGGCTAATAAGCCTTGGTGACCTGAGGATTACAGTGGGGCTTTTCCCGCCGGGTACATCTCCTCGGGCCCCCCCACTCCTCTATCGCAACCTCTGTCCTGCACTCTTAATACACAAGGGTAGTTCCGACCCAGGGGTTGTGCAGGAACTGCGTGCGGCGACGGACCTCACTCTCTGGGTGGCGAAAATCGCCGCACGCTCCCTGGGTCGGGCGATGTCCACACTAGTGGTCCAGGAACGCCACCTGGGGCTAACCTGGCAGGTATGCGTGAGCCCGACAAGCTCGGTTCCTCAACACCCTCAGGCTGGCCTCTTCGGCGGCGCCGTCGAGAACTTCGCCCAGCAGTTCTCGGTGGCCCAGAAGCAGACGGAGGCGATTTAAAAACATCCTGCTCCGACGACCAGCTGCTGTCTCCACCCAGTCGTCGGCCACAGTGCCTGCGCCTGCTCGTTGCCGAGGACGTCCCCCTGCGTCCGCCTCCGCCCCTGCTAAGCCCAAGCAGCAGCCTCCACTCCGCTCACAAGTGCAAGGGCAATTGGCCCTGAGACGGGTAACCCAGGAAGAAGAAGAGCTGCTCTCGGGGAGGTGGTGTACGCACCCCTCCCTCCCCCAGAGGAGGACCGGGGGGAGAATATTTTTATTGGTTCCCGTTCTGCAGCTGGCTCCCCAGAGTCCAGTGGTACCCACATTCTCAGAGCAGTTCCCTCCCTCCCTAGGCCCAAAGAGGGCCAGGTTGGCAGTGCGCGACGCCCCCCATGTCTTGTGGTCAGAGATTGATGTCCTACTGGCGAAGGACGCGGTCGAGCCGGTTCCTCCAGCCGATATGAGGTCGGGGTTCCACAGCCCCTACTTCATTGTACCCAAGAAAGGGGGTGGGTTACGGCCAATCTTGGACCTGCATGTCATGAATCGGGCCCTGCATAAGCTTCCGTTCAAGATGTTACAGCAGAAATGCATTTCAAATGCATCCGTCCCCAAGTTTGGTTTGCAGCGATCGACCTGAAGGACGAAAATCCTCCCATTCAGGCTGTCCCTGTCGCACAGGGACCTGGTGCTCAGTCACCTCAGCCTGTTGGGACTTCGGGTCAACCTGGAGAAGAGCAAACTCTGCCCCACGCAGAGGATCTCGTATCTTGGTATGGAGGTGGATTCGGTCAACCAGACTGCGTGCCTCACAGAGGAGCGAGTCCGGTCAGTGTTGAACTGCTTGAATATGTTAAATGGCAGAACAGCGGTCCCACTGAAACTTTTTCAGAGGCTCCTGGGGCATATGGCATCTGTAGCCGCAGTAACACCGCTCGGATTGCTTAATATGACACCGCTTCAGCACTGGCTTGCTGCCGTTGCGTACATCAACCGTTAGGGTGGTCTACATTTCCGTCGCATGCTCCAACTCGCCTGCCATCTCCTTCTGTGGAGTCAGAAGCATCTAAGGTCGCTTCGGGCCATTCACATCCCTGGTGCGCTCTCACAACAGTCGACACCTCCGGGAGAGTGGCGACTCCACCCCCAGACGGTCCAGCTGATATAGGACCTTTTCGGAGCCGCACAGATAGACCTGTTTGCCTCTCTGGACTCAACCCATTGCCAGTTGTACTATTACCTGACCGGGGGCACCTTTGGCACGGATGCACTGGCGCACAGCTGGCCCCGGGACCTGCGCAAGTATGCGTTTTCCCCAGTGAGCCTTCTTGCACAGACCCTGTGCAAAGTCAGGGAGGACAAGGAGCAGGTCTTGTTAGTTGCACCCTACTGGCCCAACCAGACCTGGTTCCCCGAACTAACACTCCTCGCAACAGCCCCTCCCTGGCCCATTCCTCTGAGGAAGGACCTACTTTCTCAGGGACGGGGCACAATATGGCACCCGCGTCCAGACCTCTGGAAACTCCATGTCTGTTCCCTGGACGGGACGCTGAGGTTCTAGGTGGCCTGCCACAAGTGGTGGTAGACACCATCTCTTCTGCTAGAGCTCCCTCTACGAGGCGCCTCTATGCGTTGAAGTGGAACCTGTTCGTTGAATTGTGCTCTTCCCGCCGGGAAGACCCCCGAAGTTGTTCGGTTAGAGTCTTGCTTTCTTTCCTGCAAGATGGGTTGGAGCGAAGGCTGTCTCCCTCCACCCTCAAAGTGTACGCCGCTATTGCTGCGGCATATCACGACGCAGTCGAAAGTAAGTCTTTAGGGAATCACGACCTAATCTTCAGGTTCCTCAGAGGTGCAAGGAGACTAAATCCTCCTCGTCCAAACTCGGTACCCTCTTGGGACTTAGCTCTGGTGCTCAAGGCACTTCAGAGTCCTCCCTTTGAGCCTTTGCAGTCCATAGAGCTAAAAATCCTGTCCATGAAGACAGTTCTCTTGACGGCATTGGCCTCTATTAAGAGAGTAGGGGGCCTGCATGCACTTTTGGTCAGCGAATCGTGCCTAGAATTCGGATACGTGCCCAAGGTTCCTACCACTCCCTTCCGGGACCAGGTGGTGAACCTGCAAGCGCTGCCTTCGCTGGAGGCAGACCCAGCCCTAACTTTTCTCTGTCCTGTCTGCACTCTTCGTGCCTACGTGGACCGAACTCAAAGCTTTAGGACCTCAGAGCAGCTCTTCGTCTGTTACGGAGGCCAGCAGAAGGGAAAGGCTGTCTCCGAGCAGAGGTTAGCCCACTGGATTGTGGATGCTATCGTCTTGGCCTACCGGTCCCAAGACTTGCCTTGCCCATTCAGGTTGCGAGCATACTCAACTAGGAGTGTGGCCTCCTCCTGGGCGCTGGCTCAAGGTGCATCGCTGACAGATATATGTAGAGCTGCGGGCTGGGCGACACCTAACACGTTTCCTAGATTCTATAGCCTCCGTGTCGAGCCGGTATCTTCCTGTGTACTCGTCCCCAGTGGCCAGTAGCGTAAAGTACCCGTTCTATGTCGGCTTGCAACGCCACTCCCGCCCTTTGGGCCGGATATGTGCGTCCATTGTCTCCAGTTGTGTTCCCCAGAAATAGCTAACCCTGTCGAGCTCCTCCGTCAGCCCTCGGCAACAGACGCTGCGGCCGTCTGACGCCAGGCTTACACCCGTATGCATGTGGAACGTGTGTGTAAGCTGGGTATCCATATGTAGCGGTTCCTACGGCAACCCCATATGTGTATTCCTCCATGGTACCAGCTACCCTACTCGGCTAGCCCTGTGTCTTTCCCTTGACAGAGCCCGCTCTGTCGTCTCTGGAGGTGTTCTTTCCCCCCTGGGACCAGGTTGGAACCACCTTAGAGACTGCCATATGTTGCACTACCCTGCTAGGTTAGTCCTTATGTGTAATCTGCCACCTCTCCTTCCATTGAAGGATGTGGCTCCGCAGCGTTCCATCTCTCGAGACTGGCACGCTTTTCCAGCGCAATCCAATAGTCACACTGAGTGGGTCTTGCAGAACAGCAGTGATTGACCTTCTCTGCTTAGAGCCCTGACTTCCCGCTTCAACATATGGGTGGTCCAGGGAGCTCAAGTAGGGCTCTGGAAGGGCCAGCGCCTGTGGCGTGTTGGTAGGATTCCCAATTCTTCGGTCAGTTCCGATGTACGTCGAACGTGACCGACTGAAAGGGAATGTCTCAGTTACGTATATAACCCTCGTTCCATGAAGGAGGGAACGGAGACGTACGTCCCGTCTCCACAGGTGCTGTACCTCCGCTGAGCGGCCGAGTCACCAGTTCGGCTCCTCAGCGGAAAAAGCAAAGATGCGGTGCTTCCCCTTCCTTATTTATACCCACGCTGCGGGGAGGAGCGTGGAATGCGTGACCCGCATGCCAATGTTCATTGGCTCGTTTTAAAACATTCAAAGTAGATTGGTCTCTGAAAACCGTCCCCAATTCGTTGGTCAGTTCCGTAACCGAGACGTTTTTTCTTTTTTTGTTGTTGTTGTTGTTTTTTTACCTTTAATGCATGTAAACCTGTTGTAGGAGACCTCCAAAACAAAATTAGGAAACTTTAAAATAGCACTTTTATGCTCAATCATGTTAGAAATAACATACCCTATATACTAAACTAAACCCTGCCATAAACCTGGATCACCCTGAGTAAAGATCACAATGAGCAATACAGTCATTGATGTAGATCAGTTGGCACTACTTATTTCTATGGTATCTGGAAACAGTGCTTGACTGTTGTACAACTCTGACAGCATTTCAATGACATCAAGGCTATAATGTGATCCAAGTTGATTCTTTCTCCAATGGTAGAGCCACAGAGGTTGGTATCTCCCCATAATAAGAATATCTCTTATATTAAATCATTAGCTTAGCAACATTTTAACATTTAGTTACACTCTCAAAATCTACTGTCAGTGTATTTACCCAATGCACTTCACACAAGGACACACATGGTTTTACTCGTGTAAAGCTCATGGGAGAATTGACTGACAGTGGATTTTGACAGTTGACGTTGCTAAGCTAAAAATTCCATACTGTGGAGTGTTCCAAATTATTCACTGCTGCCTTAGAAGGCAGTTGCCTATGTGGGCTGACTGTGAGGCCACCCACTACTAGCTATAATATTTGCTCAAGCATGAGAACAATTATTTATTTTTTGAAAAAGAAAAAAATGCTGCTCTGTATGTCATATGTCATTGATGCCTTTTGTTTTAAATGTGAAAAACTGAATAAATGAAATGATGGAAATCTGTGGGATTTTTATGTGTGTGTGCGTTCTGTTCTTTGCTCAGATGCTGTGTGGGTTTGAGTGATATAAACTGTGTGACCAGGCTCCACAAACACTTAGTGCAATTCAGATTTTCAGTTTTAAATGAACATGTATTATGATATAATAATGATGATTATTTCAGATGTTCAACTGCACTGCACTGCACTGCACTGCAAAAAAAAAAAAGAAAAAAAAAAGTTTGAACTGAGTTCAAGCCTTTCATAAAATTCATAAAGCACTGTGCACAGAAGTATTCATTAAATAATCTGTTTTAAGATTTATTTTAATACATTAATGAGGTTTTAAAGTTTATCTTAAATACATTTACAATGAAATATATTTATACATATCTATCTTTTGCTATCATACAAGCAAAAGGGGTGTTATAGTGTACTGCTCTGATTCCGTTGCATATCATATACAATTTTCATATGTAAAGTCACCATATATATATATATATATATATATATATATATACACACACACACACACACACACACACACACATCTAAATATATAAATCATTTATCTGTGCATATCATATATATATATATATATAATATATAAATAATGGTGACTTTACATATGAAAATATTTTTATATATCTTTTTTTTATTCATGTGCCCTCGTAATCAAAGTAACTTTACTCCCTCTTGCTGCAACATCTCTTCTCTGATGATATGTTTACTAGTGCGGGGGCGGGACAACCTGTCACTCACAAGAGATGGACCAATAGCAAACCTCAACGATCCAATAAATTCCTGATAGACAAAATCAAGACCCGCCCTACATTTTTTCTTGTTTGAGAAGTAATTTCATTCGGATATGCATCACAATAGGGAAGAAAAGACTATCTATCTAATTGATATTTCATACACAATAATATATACTCAAAAACTAGCTATTCTGTTTATTTTTGCCTCACCATGTTGATCTGTATAGCAAACAGGTATGCGTGAATGACAAGCAGAATGAAACCAACAGTGAAATGTTCCAGTTCTCTAATCAGCATTACTGGAATGTTGCTCGACCAATCAGATTAGTGGAACAACTGATGTGTAACAAGTATAAAGCCGTTTAGCAATAAATAAGTCAATAACAGTAGGTATTTAACAGGTCTAATTGGACATAACAGTATTGCTTGGGTAGCCACACATCTTTTATATTGTTATTCTACTTTCTGATCTTCAGAATTCCTTTTATCAGTTTTCAGAACAGATGCCGTCTCTACAAAGCAGTCTTTCAAAAGATGGCATGTGAAACATGAGCATGCTAATAGGAATATTTCAGCTCTCGACCAAGCTTGTGTGCCATAGCTTGGTATGGTGCAAACATCTGTTCAATAATTGCACACCAAGGGCTCCTCTATCTGCTAAAGACGCACAACATTACACATTCAAGACTACATTTTAGACGTCAATTATGCTATCTGATGTTTACTTAACCAAGCCATTACCATGCTAACAGTTCAAGTCAATACCTCAATGGCGTTATGAGAGCTGCAGATAATGTAAAAAGGAAGTCGAGCACTAACAAGTCCTGAATAACAAAAAAAAAAAAAAAGTTTCACAGCAGCTCTTTGTCAATGTTGCTGAGAGAAAGAGAGAGACAGGCAAGAGGACGCAGTTTCTTATCTTGATATAATCGCACCGCCGCTCTCATACCTGCTAGGCCGCTGATAACAGACAGCAGGAGAAGTGGTTTCCATGGTGACCCCATACTTGTTCTGGAGGGTCCCTTCAGTGAGATTGTTAGTAGGTCTGTTTCTTCATTAAAGCAGTGCCTATGAAAAACAAATGGACAACAGAGAGGGAAAGAGTGAATGTGTGAGTAAGAGTGAAAGACAGAGGTAGGTTAGTTTAACTGAAAATGCTGTTGTTCTATAAATCAGCTCTGAGAGCTCAACCTGATGGTTCATGAAGTATCAGGTATCTGCTCTGGAGCAAACTCAGCTGAAACACAGCAATAACAAACAGAACCTGACCTAAAATGCCATGGTATTACCGAATAAAATACACCATGGAAAGTTCTGGACAGTGCACTGTATTCATAATACATTTCACAAAAACATATATCACAATATCCCAACAAAGAAATTAACAATAATCCTAAAAAATAAATGCTATTTTGTATGAAAATGGAGCCTTTTTCCCCCATTCCCTCCAATTCTCATTATTGCAATGCACCAGGACATTTAGTTGAGATTCTCATTACTGTCACAAAAAAAGTCACAATAATATTAATAATAATAGTCCTAAAATAAGCTTTTTTTATGATCCAGACATTTTATTTTGATTAGACATAAAATAAATAAATAAAAATTGTCAGGTAACATTCAAATCTAGAGTAATATTGGATAGGATGCCATTTTTTTCTTTTACTTTATTTTGAAGTGCACATTATTACTATTTGCACATTATAACCACATAGTATAACAACAGTATTCTCCAGGTACCAAACTTCACAGTGTTGTTAGTATCATTGAGATACTATTATAGTTATTTATTTTAGTTTTTATATAGCTGAATTAGGTTCCCTTTCAGTCGGTCACGTTCGACCTACGTCGGAACTGACCGACGAATTGGGGATCACTTTCAGAGACCAATCTACTTCGAGTGTAAATAAACGAGCCATTCCATGCTCCTCCCCGCAGCGTGGGTATAAATAAGGAATTGGAAGCGCCGCATTTTGCTTTTTTTTAATATATTTATGTTTTCCACTTTAATTTTTGTTACTATTTTAGCAACTTTGTTTATTTGTATTATTTATTTATTTATTTGTATTTTTTTGTTAATAACTGCATACATACCATGGAGTACCGGAAGTAATTTAGGTGAATTTTTGTATAGGCAATATTTTGCCATATTTACATAATTACATTGGCATATTACATAATAACCAATTATACTGTATCTAATTGGTTTTTTTATTTTTTATTATGCCCACTTGGCATATAGTGGTATGTTTATATCCAAATTCCATAGTAGTTTACTCCAGCTCAACCATGGAAGTGCCACAGTACTTTTTCAAAAAAGTAAAAACTAGAAGTTTACACTCCTCCTCTTTAATCAACTCTCACATTTGAGCAGAGAGAGAGAGAGAGAGAGAGAGAGAGAGAGAGAGAGAGTTTGTCGGTGTGCAAGTATGCATTAGTCTCAATGATCAAAGCACAGATGAGTATGTTGCTTCAGGTGTGATAGAGCAGCCAGATGCTTGAAAAACAGACACACTATCCTCCAACCACACCAAAGCACACACACGTACGGTCAGACCTCTAATGGTCGAGCAGCTGCCCATATCAACACACACATACTACAGCAGGTTTATTTAATAATGTTTTGCATAAAAAAGAACAAATATTAGTTTTTGAGACTGGATGCAATTAATGGAGTCCTGTGGAGAGCCTGAGGAAAGACTAGATCAGCTCTTACAGTCTCTCTCTCAGTCCTCTATCCATCCATTACTAATAACACCTGCCTGCGCCTCACCTCAGTGCACACGCACACACATACACGTGCAGACTGACCGAGACTGAGTAGCGTAAACCAACAATTCTCATTATTTATATTCATGGCGCTGTGGCCTGCCGATCAAAAACAATATCAATGAAAACGTTCTGCAGGAGTGCTTGTAAAAAATGTGTCCATATGTCCAACCTTTTGGAAGCCACCACATGGTGCGCTTTAATTTTTCAGTTATTTCTCTACTTGAAACTCTTTTTCTTTTCTTTTTTCCATTGACAAGGTCACATTACACATTACAGCAATAGTTCAGCGGAAAAATAGAAAACTCTGTCATCGTTTACTCACCCTCATGTCACGTCCATGCCGAGGACATGAACAGTTTTGTCACGTGTTGTCAACTCGTAATTAAGGTAATTACGTCATTGCGTAAATGCAGGTGAAGTGAATAACACTCTTTATTACGCCACCTGTTAGTGGGTGGGATATGTTAGGCAGCAAGGGATTATTTTGTCCTCAAAGATTATGTATTAAAAGCAAGAAAAATGGGCAAGTGTAAGGATTTGAGCGAGTTTGACAAGGGCCAAATAGTAATGGCTAGACAACTGGGTCAGAGCATCTCCAAAACTGCAGCTCTTGTGGGGTGTTCCCGGTCTGCAGTGGTCAGTATCTATCAAAATTGGTGACAGGGTCATGGGCGGCCAAGGCTCATTGATGCACGTGGGGAGCAAACAGGCGAGCTACTGTAGCTCAAATTGCTCAAGAAGTTAATGCTGGTTTTGATAGAAAGGTGTCAGAATACACAGTGCATCGTAGTTTGTTGCGTATAGAGCTGCATAGCCGCAGACCAGTCAGGGTGCCCATGCTGACCTTGTCCACCGCCGAAAGCGCCAACAGTGGGCATGTGAGCATTGAAACCGGACCCCGGGGCAATGGAAGAAGGTGGCCTGGTTTAATGAATCACGGTTTCTTTTACATCACGTGGATGGCCGGGTGTGTGTGCGTCGCTTACCTGGGGAACATATAGCACCAGGATGCACAAGGCAAGCCAGTGGAGGCAGTGTGATGTTTTGGGCAATGTTCTGTTGGGAAACCTTGGGTCCTGCCATCCATGTGGATGTTACTTTGACATGTACCACCAACCTAAGCATTGTTGCAGACCATGTACACCCTTTCATGGAAACGATATTCCCTGGTGACTGTGGCCTCTTCCACAGGATAATGCACCCTGCCACAAAGCAAAAATGGTTCAGGAATGGTTTGAGGAGAACAACGAGTTTGAGGTATTGACTTGGCCTTCAAATTCCCCAGATCTCAATCAAATCGAGCATCTGTGGGATGTGCTGAACAAACTAATCCGATCCATGGAGGTCCCACCTCGCAACTTACAGAACTTAAAGGATCTGCTGCTAACATCTTGGTGCCAAATACCACAGCACACCTTCAGGGGTCTAGTGGAGTTCATCCCTCAACGGGTCAGGGCAGTTTTGGCAGCAAAAGGGGGACCAACACAATATTAGGAAGGTGTTCATAATGTTATGCCTGATCGGTGTATGTTGCTGCATTCACCCCATGTTGTAATTACCATATCTAAGAGATGACAACATGTGACGTTCTATTTGGAGATGTTCATGCCCTTGGAATCGGAATCATGGGTTTATGGCAACACTATATATGCCAGAAAGAATCTACAGTGGTCAAATGGTACAGCGATCACGTGAAAATTAAGAGTTTACAAGTTGTAATTATGAGTTCTATGAGGACATGAACGCTTTTTACAATCCAGAACCTCATAATTACAGTAATTCCGTCATGGCACCATGTGTCAATGCCCTAATTTTTTTTCCATTTTTTGCCACCTGCCAAACATTTAGTCAGCCCCAAACTAATGACATTGGTTCAGTCAAAGTTGCTGTATTAGGCAGATAGGAACTAAAAGGACTGCATTATATGGAGAAATGCATACAATACACATAATTAGTGTTTAACTTCCAGCATAAATATGTATGTATATATATTGCAAAACATACCATTAACCTTTTTATTTTTTACTTATTTACTTAAAGTATAATATAAGATTCTGATTTAGAGCTGGACAATCCAAGGTCACCATTCACTTTCATTGTATGTAAAAGAGTAGAATGAATTTCTTTGTGTTCCACTACAGAAAATCATGTAGGTTTGGAATGACATGATAATGAATAGATGATGACAGAATTTTAACTGCAGCTTATTTTTTATTTTTTTAATAATTAAAATGTGCTCTTGTTTGATAAGCAGCAGCAGTAGCATTATAAACTAAAATCATACCAGAAGTTAAAACCCATATCCCATAAACCCAAGTTTTATAGCACTGCATGCTTGACAAAATGCTTCCATTCAGTAGTTTATTGGAGTGACTCCTTAAGTAGAAAGGAGCTGTGTGTGTGTGTGTGTGTGTGTGTGTGTAATAGACTCCTGTGGGAGTGGTACTCCTGTGTATATTTAGTAATGTAGGCTTGCATCAGGCCTGTCTAAAGTTCATTGCACTTGGCTGCTCTACATCAGGCTGTGTGCAGTGAGCTCTCTCATAGAAAATTCTGTCTTTCTCTCCCTCCCACTAACAAGTAAAAACAGGAGGAACAAAACTCCAATTTCAGCCAAGATCAGTCATAATGCTGAGGGGAAAAAAATCCCACGTTTACAGACAGAAGGAAGACGTCCTGTCAGTGGCAATTATGTCAGCTTGTATTTCCCCCTTTTAATAAAGGTGTAACAGTTCAAATCAAGTGCAACTGGCTTTTAAAGGGAATGGGAGATGAGAGTCTGATTGGTTTATTGCACATCACGCCCAACACACACCCATGACTCATTAAGAGACTAGGTACAACCCTTTCGGAACACACACCTCACTGAAAAAAAAGTGTGTTGGATTTACATGATTTAATTGTGTACACTGGTCCCACATTAATCAATTAAGTTAAACAAACATAATTTGTTCATGTAACTTCAACATCATAGCATGAATACATTTTAAGTGACCCAATTAAGTAGTCTCAAAGTGAATTTTATATGGCTCCCTGACATGATTCATCCACTTCAATTTCATATACTTTAGTGTTACATAACTGAATTATAATACTGAACTAGCTAGTTGACAAACTTTTAGCTAATAATAGTACACATTAGCATCTTAAATGCTCCTTTAGCAAAGCCATTATGACATTAGCTGTATCAATCCACAGCCTAAGCAAATGCTCCACTCTTCTCCACAATGGTAACCCACTGTAATTTAAATTGTTCTAATAATTCCAACATAATTGAATAATAAACACTATTAAACACAATCAAGTCTCCCCCATTCTCATCTTGCTCAAAAATACATAAAATAACACTTTTACCTATACAATAACAACATTTACTCTCTCTTGATGTAGCCATATGCAAAGCATGCTGGGAACTAACAAGCCCCGCCCAGTGTCAGTTAATGCAACACAAATCATTCATGTAATCTCAACACAGATTAAGTAAACTTCAATTTGACTTATATTTAAGTGGATTGAACACAATCAAATTAAGTTGGGACAAAATGTATAGCAATTGTGTTGCTTTAGCTCATTTTAATTAAGTGATTTGAACAAGCAGTAAAAAATTTTTTTTTCAGTGCTGGCGGGCTGACCATTTTTTCTGTCGTTAAACTAGTAAATAACCTGCACCATGTGCTTCAGACCATGCACTTAGATAGTTAAAATAGGGCCCTTTGAGTGTAATGGCAAAGCATGCTGTGAAATAGAAATCCCAGCCCAGTTTCATTTTTCAATTTTCAAATTTAAGTTTGTTTTATTAAAAGAAACAAGTTCATAAACTCAAAACAATTAAACAATTCAGATACCTTAAAATGTGTCAGTTTTGTGAACTCTAAAGAAAAAGAAAGTTTTAAATAACCAAAATTAATTTTATTGAACTAATTTGTTTAATTTGAGTTGGCTCTACTCACACCAATTAATTATGTTGAGCATTAGGGTTTACAGTGGCCATAACTGACTCTTAAAAATTAAATGTAAAACAAACTATTTTAATTTTGAAAAAAACGATCGAATCAAAAGAGTTTTGAACTTGTTAAAACTCCAAGCGTCTCTGACTACGAGCCGCACTAGTATTCAGATCACACGCGAGATGTCTTCGACGGCGTAATTCCACTGATGATGAAATAGCAGCAGCGAGAGGGATAAAATGAAGAGAGCTGTACTCCCGAGCTTTGATGTGAACGTTGACAATAATAATGTAAGGCCACCATCTCTGATGTAGTGCATGCTCTCTCACAGTGCATGTCCGTCCTAATAACAGCGAGAGAAAATGGTGTCCACCTCTTGCTAATTGTTTAAAAGTCTGTCCTGATTTAAAAAAAAAAAAAAAAAAAAAATCTTTAGGAGAGCAGAAACAAAAGAAAGCGGGGATAATTAAAAAAAGCACTCATTTGTCACGAGGAGGATCAGATGGCTCTCTTTAAATTCCTCATTAATTAAAAGAGGCAGATGAAGTGTAATGTCACCCAGGGGATGGGGATTAGAGCAGCTCTGGGCCATGATGACTCCACCACACTGACCTCAACAGGACAGAGAGGCTGCTGGAGAGTTTAATCTAGAAGTGGAGCTATCTTGGTAAACTCTTTCTTGTGGGACAGGACAGTCGTGTAGCCACTGTCGGCAGAAGGTCTGGACTCCATAGCAGCTGTCATTGGCTAAGAGCCACCCAAGAGACCGTCTGACTGACATGTAGAGCAACCAGTCACAGTTTGCTTTGTTCAGTGTCATGTCTAAGGGTGTGAAAATGTAAAGTCAATGTCCCTACAATAACAGACTGGCATTTAAAATTTTAAAGAGTCTATGCAGTGAACTTCACATACTTCAACTAAATGCTGGATTTTCAAAAGTATATGATCATGATAAGCTCTCATTGTCACATCATGACTGCTTTCTTCTTTCAAGTTCTCGTGGAGACTGAGTCTTACCAGGCGACCTTGAAAGAACGAACTCGGAAGGATGCCAGGACAGTGAGATGTGCTGCAGTCTTTTTACTCAACTGACCATCTTAGCATATTATAAGCAGCGGCATAACAAAACAAATGTCACAACCTATTAAAACATTTCTTTCATATTATTATAGACATTATTTTCATATAATTTTATATGTTTTTATTTTACCGCACGTATTTATGAAAATGAGTAGCCTGTGTTACCTATGTTTTGTCAATGTTAAGATTCATTTTAATATGCCAAAAAAAATACTGCAAGCATTTTTCAGGTTATCACTTCATTAAAATTAAGCAAAACAAATCTCTTAAGAGAGAACAAGAAGTTTAAAGGTGCTATTTGTACGTTTTTGACTGTACTAAAGCATAAAAATACCATAATATGTTTGCATATATTTAGGAAACATGCTGAGTTCACATACTCGTTTCTCTGAAAAACAATGCTACAGCCAGTTATTCTACTTTGAAATGTGCGTTCTGTGTCGGAATGTCTGTTTTTGTTTTGGTCTGTGTGATAACGCACGTTGTCAGTTTACCCAATAGTATTTCGACAGGTTGCCAGTTTGCGGAAAACACAGCGTATTGCAGCCATGGAAGCCAGCAAACAAACTGAGTCAGCGATCGCAGATTCTACCCGACCTAATAAGCCTCTGCATCCATCTAAATATCTCTATGAACCGAAGCACATTAAAACGCGGATAAATCAACTCATCATCTTACAGTGTGTGTCTCCTCGCCTTTCATTGTCAATTGCGCTCGTTCCTGTTGTGTGTCCTCAAACTGGCAACCTGCATGAGCGTCGAGTCTGAGGAGGAGGAGGCGGAGCAAACAATATTTTGAATTTGGACTGCAATACCCATTTTAACCACTAGCTGTCATTCTCACATACTGCACCTTTAAAGCTTATAGGCTTCCGTATGTGGACCGCCCCCAAATGGCCTTCTGGGATTTCTAACGGTTCAATTATCTCAAGTCTGTATTCGATGCCTCCTTGATATCAAGAACACATCTGGGTACTTTCATGCATCCTCTGTACTTGCGTTCTTGAGTATTAGAAATTAATTTTGTTGATAATGACATTAAATGAGAACACAAGGACGTAAGATCGCTTAAAGGGTAACTCAACCCCTGGTCAAAGCCTAACTCCACCCACTGGCAATATTTGAAAAATGCTGGAAAAGTAGGCAGAGCCCAGCGGAGACAGAGGGGGCGAACTGAGGGTGGGGCTGAGTGCCCCCCGTGCACCTGAGACGCGCAATGACGGATTGATTGACAGCTGTCAGACTCGCAAAACTGCGGTCTTAACTTCCAATGACGACGATGCTAGCGAAGCAGCAGCGCAAGAGAGAATGGGACCACTGAACTAATCTATGAACAGTCAAATCCTTATACTGAATGCCACTAAAAATAGATCAGATACATGTGATTTTTATTCAAATTAACTGAATCAATAGGCAGCGCAGGACCAATAAGTTCAAACCTAATAGCCTATTATAAACAAATTTCCTCAAATAAAAGTTAGACTATACGCCAGCACGTTACGGTATTGTTGTTTGTTACCACGGCATCCACGTGCGTGTCAAGGTTTGAAAGCGCGTCTCATGTATGAAAAGTATCTGTACACATGACTGTAAACATTAGGGCATGGTGAGCTTGTGCCAGGGGCGTGGTAGTGAGCAATTGGAAGAACCAACATACGTCATGATGACCTACAACGTCCAACAGGAAAATTCAACTGCAGTAGCCACCGTTCAACCTTAAGAGGGAAGCACTTTTTTACACCATATATTATAGAATTAAAACACTTTATACCAAAATGTCAAAACATTTCAATGAACAGCACTAATAAAGCCCCAGTCTTGCAGATCATTAACTAAAAAAAGTTGTTTTAGGGTTTAGTTACCCTTTAAGAACGCATTGAGAAACGGCCCTGAAATGTTTCCCATTTTGTGTGCCTTATGTATCAAATGTTCAGCTAACAGTCCGTGGACATGACGTCTGAGGCTGAGACTAGGACGGCTATGGAAAGGATCTTTTAAACAGGATAGGCTGTCTTACTTCTAATTACCCAAGAAACATGATACGGCCTTCTTTTAATTTTTATAAAAAACAAATGTAAGAGCATGACGAGGGAATTCACTAAGACTGAATTGTGCCCGCTGATTTGCACAAGATGTCTGCTTTGATTTAATCTGAACTTTAATCTTTAAAATGAAACATGATCAACTAATTAAAAAAGTAGACTACTTTTTAAATTGACCATCATATCCTCAACTGCTTATTTAAATAAAGTTTTAACATGCAGATGAATGTAACAATAATAAAAAAAATATGTCAAGTCACCATGAAATCAAAATCGACAATTCTTATATATTTTTTTGTTTTTTATGGAATATTGCAGTATTTATTACAAATGATTATATAATGGAAGCTTGTTTCCGCCACATAATAATACATTTTAAAAGATAATTGCGACTTTTTATCTTACAATTGTGAGTTTACATTTTGCAATTCTGACTTTTTTTCTCAGAATTGCGTGTTATAGGCTAAAGAGAAAAAAAAGGCAGAATTGCGAGATATAAACTCGCAATTCTGAGAGAAAGTCAGAATTGTGAGGAAAAAGTTGCAATTACCTTTTTTATTTTTTATTCTGTGGTGGAAACAAACTTCCATATTAAAGAGATATATGTCTGTAAAAAAAAACAAAAAAAACATTGAAAACGAGCAGCTTTGTCATAATCGCAGCAGAAATATCTCTATAGCATTGTGATACAGATACCTGAACCAGCGCTTTAAAGTCGATAAAATGGAAATATCAACAGAACTTTTCTTCCATGTTGAGACATACATCAGAATGTGATGGATTACTAAAAAAAAAGTAGGAAGGAGACTTGGTACTATGCATCAATTATTGATTGGATGTTGAGATGTGGGCGTGGCAGGGCTTGAGTTTGTAGGGGTGGAGTTTAAGCAGATTAAATGATTGAAAAATTCCTGCATACTTTACTAGAGAGAAGACTGCCGTTTTCACAGGAAGATCCAGTTCTGAAAACATATACATATGTTTTTAAAAACATATGCATGAATTAATTGTTCAAAATAAAATTTACAGCATACATTTAGAAAATAGTGAATTTACATTTCATGCCAAAAAATATGCTTGAACACTATATATGCCCAGTTATAACTCTTCTCCGTTACTGATAGAGAAAAACAGCTCTTTTAAATAAAATTTGTTTACTACTGGTAATTTAAGATTATTTGTGCCAAGAAATGAAATATTCAACTGGTGCACCTTTGCCCTTCTTCTGTGCCCATGCAGCATGGGTGTCTACATCTTCCTAATCTCAGTTTCCGATGTCGTTCAGTAATGACTAATGCTGATCTACTGTTCTACATTTTCCTAGAAGCTCTTGTTTGAGGTCCGTAGGAGGAGAAGAAATCGAAAATCGAGAGAGGATGGTGAGAAAAGTAATTGCGAAGGTATGAGTGTCATATAATCTTAAATGGGCAGCTCTATCTCGTTTTGCCAAAGAAATGATCCATACGGGAAATCATGAGTGGAAAGAAATAACTAGAAACAAGTGGTGGCTTATTTGTGTTAAAATAACTGCTATAGTGTGGAGCTCTGGGAAAGGAATAAGTTATCTCTAAATAGAAAAAAAAGAAAGCTGAAACTGATTCCTGCCTGCAGGAATACGGTTACATCAAGAGCTGACACTGCCAGTAGGGAATCATTACCGTTTGTTCTTAATCCGGGATGCAGAGCCAGGAAGAGACAGGGCCATATGTTCCAATCATCCATAAAAATGCTTTGCATTCACCTAACTTTGTGTTGAACTTGTCTTCAGGATACACTCAGACAGTGGTTTTCACTCCTGGTCCCTCCACAGAAATGCATAGTTTGTATGTATTTCTTATCTGACACTCTGACACTGCTCTTTCATATCGAACTGACGATCTGAATCAGGTGTGTTTCCAGACAGAAAGTGCAGTGCTGTGGGTCCCCAGGAACCAGAGTGAAAACCACAACACTAACAGAAAATTCCTCCTGAAAAACTGACAAAGTGCTGATACAAAAGTATCGGGAAAAAACTGCTTCATTGAGAATATAGGCTGCCTTGTTCTGTGACACTTTCACAACACTGTGTTCACACAACACGTGTTCTATCATTCACAAACAAGAGGAGAGAATTATGAGATATGTTTTTAAAAACGTGTTGAACTTGACCAGTGGTTCTCAACTAGTTGCGTCAACACTCTGTACATTTGACTTTCAGTTGTACAAAAATATAAGTAAAATTATCATGCATAAGTTAAACAAAAACATCATTTGAATTAAATGATAAAAATTATTAACATTACTATGTACTGCATACACTACCATTTGGATTTTAATGTTTTCTTAGGCTCACAAAGTCTGCATTTATTTGATCAAATGAACAGTGAACCAGTAATATTGTGACATGTTTTCTATTTCAATATATTTTAAAATGTAATTTATTCCCGATGGCAAAGCTGAATTTTCAGCATCATTACTCCAGTCTTTAGTGTCATATGATCCTTGAGAAAACAATCTAACATGCTGATTTGCTGCTCAAGAAACATTTATTATTATTATTAATGTCACACAGTTGTGCTGCTTAATTTTTGTGAAAACCGTGGTACATTTTTAATTTCAGAATTATTTGAAGAACAGCAAATTTAAAAGAACATATATTTGAAATAAAAATCTTTTGTAACATTAAGAATGTATTTACTACCACTTTTTATCAATGTATTGCATCCTTGCTGAATAAAAGTATTAATTTCTTTAAAAAAAAATCTTACTTTTGAACTAGTGTAGGTCAAACAATATGCACAATGATAAGCTGAATAGGAAACCATTTTCCAATGCATAAATAACAGCAGAAGTGTGATTTATCAGGCTAACACATGCAACAAACACTAGGCTAAATATAAAGCTTTTACCTATTGGCAGATACATTTGAGTACAGGAGAGTCTTACACCTAGCTTTTGACGTCAGCAACAAAAGATTTTCTCCTTGCTTTGAAAATGTATAAAAGCCTTTTCATTATGATTTCCTAACTATTCCTAGGTTACATTTTATATTTTTATATTTGGAGTTGTTTTTGTCCTGCAGTTGAGAACCAGTGGTTTTGAAAGCTTTTGTTTTAGTTGGGCAGTTAAATGACTCTCCAAGAACTGGCATCCCAAAAAGAGCTCTAGCAAGTCCACTGGAGTCCAAAAATAATCCATATACCGTACAAACACAACTCACACAGCCACTCCCTATCTGCTCAATATACACTATATTAAAAAAAGTATTGGGACACCCCACCAAATCATTGAATCCAGGTGTTCCAATCACTTCCATGGCCAAAGGTGTATAAAATCAAGCACCTAGGCATGCAGACTGCTTATACAAACATTTGTGAAAGAAGGGTCGCTCTCAGGAGCTCAGAGATGTGATGTTTTTCAGGGGTTAGGCTTGGCCCCTTAGTTCAGCATACCAAGACATTTTGGACAATTTCATTCTCCCAACTTTGTGGAATGGCCCCTTCCTGTTCCAACATGACTGCGCACCAGTGCACAAAGCAAGGTCCATAAAGACATGGATGAGCAAGTCTGGTGTGGAGGAACTTGACTGGCCTGCACAGAGCCCTGACCTCAACCCGATAGAACACCTTTGGGATAAATTAGAGCGGAGACTGTGAGCCAGGCCTTCTCCTCCAACATCAGTGCCTGACCTCACAAATGCGCTTCTAGAAGAATGGTCAAAAATGTCCATAAACACACCTTGTGGAAAGCCTACCCAGAAGAATTGAAGCTGTTATAGCTGCAAAGGGTGGGCCAACCCCATATTAAACCCTACGGATTAAGAATGGGATGTCATTAAAGTTCATGTGCATGTAAAGGCAGGCGTCCCAAAACTTTTGGCAATATAGTATATGATGTTTCATTAACAAAGTTCGGGAGGAGCACGTGCAAATGATCCATCCAAACAACATGTCTTCAGCAATTAACACGTCTATCCTATCAGCATGAGAGGAGGCCTATATATATATACATAGTTGACTCACCTACGTTCCTCGACAGTTTTCAGCATCCCTCCACTACCCTCGGGCCAGATACTCATACCACTTATTCTATCTGACTTATTTGTAGGTGTGAACTCATGAAGTGTAGGAGAGTGAGTCTTTGTGTCCAATCGACGGGTGTGTGGAGATCGGTAACTTGATGATGGGAACCCGCTGATAGTCAATCAGGAACAGGCGATCCCTGATTATAATCACAGGCTACATGCTTGCTTAATATAGCGCTTCACACCTCTCCATTCCATTAACATTTACGTCAGTGATATTGAGAGGATTCTGGGATGAGCGCAGATGAGAGAATTGGCTGATGCTTTAATTGGACGCATTCTGAGCCCTGTGTGGACGCTGATTATTACTAATGCTGGATTACAGGCAATGAGTGGCAGTTCCCAGATTAGCAAGAAGAGACAAGTTCAGGCTGGAGGTGTCATATAACATAGACCTACATGTGAACTTTCAAATGTAAAACACTGACGTAATTATCTTTATACTGTATGTTTATATCTTTGTAGTATCTTCATGAATACACAACCTGAACATACACATTGCATCTAAGTATAATTTTATCTGTTTTGATTTTATAAATTATGAAGTATTATACCTCTACTATAGTTACGGCATTCCATAAGATGCAGCGTATTTATGTTGCCCGTATTCATACATTCATTCATCACATCTTTCATTAGGATCACAAATTTTCACATTGGAATTTAATGAGTTTAAATGGTAAAATGTGTCAAACGGAGCAAAGTAGTTGATTGCATAATCAAAATAATTCAAAAAAATATATAATAAACATTAAATAAATCAGCTCACATATGCTTGGGAATGTGTAGAATGGTGCATCTAGTTTGCTGTACAATGTGCATATAGAAAATGCATAGTGTACCAGGATCATTTTATTTTCATATTTATGTAATTTTTGATTGATTGATTGATTGATTGATTGATTGGTTTAATTTTCTTGGTGAGATATTTACAGCGTTTTTCATATAAACATATTAAAACAATGAAAATGTCTTCTGTCAAACTAAAGTCCCAAGGGTTTAACACTAAGCAATGCTGCGTGAAAGTGAGAAAATTCAAATATTATACACAGGCAGATTCTATTTTAAGTCAGAACATTTGCTGTTATGCTGTTTCAATGCAATTTTTATTTATTTATAATATAATATATTTATACATATCACGATACGATATTAGTGCGATGCTCAATCATATGGTAAAAGGTTAACAAAAATGTACTGTTGATTAAAATGCTAAATTTGGTATTACATTGGGGGTGGAAATAAATAGGCTTGGATTTGGTGCTGGTAACCCAATGTACAGGACAATGGTGACACCAGAATAAAAATATTCATGATTTTAAAGCTGAAAATACAGAATTATTTTAGACAAATATACTTGCACTCTGCCACTGACTAGATATATTTAAAATAATTTAGTCCACTTTTTACTGGTAACATCAGACATTTGGCATTATCAGGACCCACAAATATTACAAACATTATATTCAACATTATATATAGTAGTTTAATGTAGTACTGACACTAAAACTCTATAAACTTGATTTTTTTCTCACACATTAATTTTCATTTTGGGTGAACTATACACAATACAGATTGTCACTATCAATGATACATATTGTTGCATTTTTGTATTGCGATATACACTCACCTAAAGGATTATTAGGAACACCATACTAATACTGTGTTTGACCCCCTTTCGCCTTCAGAACTGCCTTAATTCTACGTGGCATTGATTCAACAAGGTGCTGAAAGCATTCTTTAGAAATGTTGGCCCATATTGATAGGATAGCATCTTGCAGTTGATGGAGATTTGTGGGATGCACATCCAGGGCACGAAGCTCCCGTTCCACCACATCCCAAAGATGCTCTATTGGGTTGAGATCTGGTGACTGTGGGGGCCATTTTAGTACAGTGAACTCTTTGTCATGTTCAAGAAACCAATTTGAAATGATTCGAGCTTTGTGACATGGTGCATTATCCTGCTGGAAGTAGCCATCAGAGGATGGGTACATGGTGGTCATAAAGGGATGGACATGGTCAGAAACAATGCTCAGGTAGGCCGTGGCATTTAAACGATGCCCAATTGGCACTAAGGGGCCTAAAGTGTGCCAAGAAAACACCCCCCACACCATTACACCACCACCACCAGCCTGCACAGTGGTAACAAAGCATGATGGATCCATGTTCTCATTCTGTTTACGCCAAATTCTGACTCTACCATCTGAATGTCTCAACAGAAATCGAGACTCATCAGACCAGGCAAAATTTTACCAGTCTTCAACTGTCCAATTTTGGTGAGTTCGTGCAAATTGTAGCCTCTTTTTCCTATTTGTAGTGGAGATGAGTGGTACCCGGTGGGGTCTTCTGCTGTTGTAGCCCATCCGCCTCAAGGTTGTGCGTGTTGTGGCTTCACAAATGCTTTGCTGCATACCTCGGTTGTAACGAGTGGTTATTTCAGTCAAAGTTGCTCTTCTATCAGCTTGAATCAGTCGGCCCATTCTCCTCTGACCTCTAGCATCAACAAGGCATTTTCGCCCACAGGACTGCCGCATACTGGATGTTTTTCCCTTTTCACACCATTCTTTGTAAACTCTAGAAATGGTTGTGCGTGAAAATCCCAGTAACTGAGCAGATTGTGAAATATTCAGACCGGCCCGTCTGGCACCAACAACCATGCCACGCTCAAAATTGCTTAAATCACCTTTCTTTCCCATTCTGACATTCAGTTTGGAGTTCAGGAGTTCAGTCTTGACCAGGACCACACCCCTAAATGCATTGAAGCAACTGCCATGTGATTGGTTGATTAGATAATTGCATTAATGAGAAATTGAACAGGTGTTCCTAATAATCCTTTAGGTAAGTGTATTGTGACATGATATATTGTCACACCCCTATTTATTTACTTACTTATTTTTACAGCAGCAATATGAGATGTTAATTATAATACTAGCATTATTACTAATACTACTAATAGTAATAATATTATTACACACAGTTGTCCATCCAGCCCTAGTGGGTACCGTAGGGAAAGTTGTCTTTTTGCTGAACACTATAACAGGGAAAAAAGATCAATAAGAACATTTTCTGAGATGAATTGTTCCAAACAAAACTTGCATGCGTTGCTTTCATACTCTGATTTCTACACTCACTTTTGAGGAATCTCTACAGTCAAGGTTCAACCAGAGTTTCGGCATCGGTAACATTGTTCCAGGCCCTTTGGCAACGGTGGTCCATTTGTTAATATTTGATATCTTGGAAGAGAGAACACAAGGCCTGTATAAAAAGAGCTATTGAATCAGTATGAGAAAAGACCAGAACTTATATCACTGACATAACTGATATTCCACTTATTTAATCTTTAACAAAGAATCCATTGTAGTACCTCACATCACAAAAAAAAACACATACCAAACCATTGTGAATAACAGACTGTCAATTCAGCATGGCATTAGAATGAGCATATTAGGCAGCATTCATTCATTTCATTTGAGTCAGACTTCAGTATTCATGACAGAAGGGCTTTTACTGTTGTTATAAAGGCTCTTGAGTACAGTACCGACAAATCTTCGATCTCTTCCCTGGTTAAAGTCCCCTCCAGCGAGCACGGCCCACTCTGTGTCTACATCTGAGCTGCCAATATTGATATTTTTCTAATAGGCAAGGTAAGCTCTCCACACAGGACTCGTACTGGAGTGTGGGGATTTGAATGACGTGTATTGATGCTTGCTAATGGAAGGGCCTATACAGCTTGCCACCTTGATTTGTGAGATACAGGATGATGTTATGTTATCACAATGGAGAGCAAATTCAATGAGAACCTGTTGTGTTCATCACAGGACTGAAGGGAAGTGCACATTGATTAGAAAACAACTGAAAATAGTGGATAGTGATAGTGGAAGGGAAGGCTGATGTACAGCTTCTAAAAGGTTGTAGGTGGAAACTTGGGAAACAGGATTAGACCAATTTAGATTGTATCTTAATTAAAATAAACCAAATTAATTCTCTGCTGCTTTTTAAACAGTTTTCGACTATTTAGAAGGGCTCATTTACTTGTGCAAAATGGGCGCTTTCAGTGTAGATGCCTTATTTGATTATAATAGAAATTAATCAGTTTTTTTTTGTTGTTGTTTTTTTTTCACATGGCAACATCAACCAGTCATATATACAGTGCTGGCCAAAATTATTAGAACACCTGACAGATCTGAAAATATTGACCTTTTTTTTGCTTCCAAAACATGATTTCATTAATGTTCATGAAACATGCAGATGGTTGCTCTGATCATCAAATATCAGATGAAGTGAGACGTACTGTTTTTATCCACGTTTAACTTTAATATTTGGAATGTCAACCTTTTGCAGTAATTACAGCAGCACATCTCTCTGGCATAGTGCCAATATATTTCCTTTGAGAACTTCAACACTAATGTTATTCCATGCCTTCTGCAACTGAAGCCAAAGGCTTTCCTTTGAATGTACAATAGATCTGTCCAGTTTATTTTCCAACTCGCCCCAAATGTGCTCAATGGGGTTAAGGTCCGGACTTTGAGGGGGCAAGTCCATCATTTTCAGTGTTAGAATAATGTTTTGGGTCATTGTCCTCTAGGAAAATAAATCCAGGACCAATAAGACGACTCCCAGATGCCAAGTGTTCTAATAATTTTGGCCACCTCTGTACATGGAAATCAACTGAAGTGTGTCACATGTATGTATATTGGCTGTATTATAGAAACATCCATTTCATAAGTGTTACTGTTTTGAGTCTTTAGTTAAGAGTTTCATAATGTGATGCTGTTTTAGTATTGATGTCTATGGAAGCCTGTTTCTGTCACACACACACACACACACACAAAGAAGGAAAAATCACAATTGCAACTTTATTTCTTGTTATTGCAACTTTATAGCTCAAATTGTCACAAAATCTTGCAATGTACCAATAATTTCTCATTATTGTGACCATTTCTTGCAAAATGGCTTTATTTCTTATTTGAAACTTTCTCACAATTACTTATTTTTATATATTTTTTTTATATTTTATATTTTACTCTGCTAAATTCAGAAACAGGCTTCCATAAATAGCATACTTATTAATCAGTTATGAATAATGAATAATTTAATCTTTTGGTTTATGTCCTCCTGGTCTATCAGTGTTATTTTTCTATAATTGAGATAGTATTATAAAACTATAGTTATTAAACTATAGTTTTTATTTCTTATTTTTAATTAACTTTTGTTTTTATATTAGAATTTTAAAGTTTTAGTAATTCTGTTGTGTGTTTAGTGCCTTTTTAATGTCTAATTTTTATTAATTTTTATTTCAGTTTTAGTTAAACTAAATTAACGTGAGAAATGTTGCCTTGGCAATTAGCTGGAATTAAAAAAAAATTGTTTATATTTTATTTTATTTCAGTTAATGTGTATTTTAATGCAAGTGCAGTTTTTTTTGTTAACTATAATAACCCTAATCAAGTTCCAAATAAAAAGAAGAAAAAAAAAAATCTGACAATAAATATAGAATATGCATATATTTATATTATATAAAATTTAAAACCTTTTTGGGTTGAAGTTCCAGTCCCCAAAAAATATTTTGTGATATAAAAGTAAAAACCTGAAATAAAACTTACATTTAATCTGTTCATCATATAAAGCGATCGAGTCTCTTCAGAAAATTTGGACTAAACTACTCAATTCACATGGATTATTTTTACGATCTCTTTATTAACTTTTTAAAAGCGTCAAAGTGGTAGTTGTAGTGCGTAAAAAGTGCGTAGCTGCCAATGGAGGGACAGAAAGCTCTTAGATTTCATCAAAAATATCTTAATTTGTGTTCCAAAGATGAACAAAAGTCTTACAGGTTTAGAAAGACATGAGGGTGAGTAATTAATGACAGCATTTTTTGGTGAATTAACCCATTAAGAACAGACAGCACATTTTACAGTTCAGGACCCAATCACATTCTCATGCGCGATTATTCAAGTTTTGTTGTTCTTTTTCACACTGTTTATGACCCTGTTCCACATTGGCAGCTGCTCAAAGACACATCACGCATTAACAGGAGATGGTACCACATGGAACGTGTCCTGTGCCACCGGACGTGTGGTCATGTAACTTATCATCTTGACTTATGTGGAGCACGGGTGTGGCTGCCCAGTCCCTGCTCATTATCACCATTAACAACAAGCTGTCATCCCACGTCCTGGGAGGCTGCTGACACAGTTTGCGTTTAGGAACTCTCTGTCGTATGCATTATGCATTTGCTCTCGAGCCCCAAGGTGTGTGGCATATCACACTGTCTCTTGATTAAGGACACTGGCCGCCATTTGTCATCTTCTGGCAACAGCTTTAAAGATTTTAGAGCGGATCTCCTTTTTCGAATCACTGATTCGCTTTAAGAATAGTCATGGCCAAATGTTTACTAATTGATTGAAGCTTTAAATCTCCAGTACTAACCTGCACAAGACTTGACGTAGTTACACTTTCTAATAATCAAGTCATGTCAGAAAAATCTAATTGGTGACGAGGGGCCCCGCAATTTCATTATTAGGGCCCGACCACCGATGGTGTGGGGACCCTATTGGAATTTCTTGGTCTATTATTATTCTTCTCCGAAATGAATCACATTTTTGAGGGCCTAAACATGCTCGAAAACTCATTAAACTTTGCACACACGTTAGAAGTGGTGAAAATTTACGTCTGATATGGCTTTCTGAATTAGGAGTGGTAAAATTGCTCGATAACGCCACATACAAAATTTCAATTAAGCATCGTTCGCGCTACGTTTCACATACAAGTATGAAATTCGCTAGACACATGTAACAGTCTGCAGGGGAAAAGCACCATTATATTACCCAACAGTAACTCGAGTTATGTAATCAGATTACTTTTGTTATGTAACTAGTAAAAGCAATGCATTACTTTTAAATTTACAACAAAATATCTGAGTTACTTTTTCAAATAAGTAACACAAGTTACTTTGTTTTCCCATTTATTGACTGACAGCTCTCGTCCCCATGTTGAGAGAAATCGGGAGTCGTTGTGTGTAGGATATTTTCACCATGTTACATCAGAGAGTGCAATAAAAACACCATGACCTGTTATGCTGTTTAGTTCACTTACATAATTTATTTCACTAATTCATACTGTTATAAGCTTTCTATTAGAGTAATCTTGGAAAGCAATATAAGAGCCTATAAGAGAGAATTGCATATATATTTAATATGCAATTCTCTCTTATAGGCTCTTATATTGCTTTCCAAAAAAAAAAAAAATATATATATATATATATTTTTTTTTTTTTTTTTTTTTTTTTTTTTTTTTGAAAGAACGTCATGGAAATTTTTACTAACATTGTTGCAAATAATTGCTTGTGCCTTTGGCATAGACAAAATTCCACGTTGATGCCTTTTTCTTGTTTTGGGCTTTTTTGTCCTTTTTTTCTTGTCTGTCAAATGCTGTAAATACACTGAATACATGTTTTCTCATTCTATAGAGCATTTAATTGGACAAAACATTGGGCCTTGCATGGAAGATAAGTGGCAGATATTTGGTCCATTATCGCAGAAGAAAATTACTGTTCAAGTTAAATGCATATATCTGCCAAAAGTTTATTTACAGTAGTCATGGACTAAAAGCCCACTTTTACATTTTATTGTTAAATGTAAACCTCAGTCAAGGCCTTCAAACTCATACTGTGTAAAAAGCACTAATGTTGTGTGAGAATACATGTATGGTCTCCAATATTTAATTGTTCAGACACAAGCAATGCTTTCTAAAGATGGAAAAATCAGACCTCTCATAAATGTAAGCATCAACCTGTTATTTTAACAGCAAGCCTACAGTCATCACCAATTTCATAATTCATTAAAACAAAGCCAACAATTAAGAGCAGAGTGACTACTACCTAAATGCTTTGAAACAATGCCAAATCACCTGTAAAGCGCCACCTCTGCAGATGTGGGCAATAATCACAATGCTAATTACTAGGAAAAAAACAGTAGATGCGACGGCAGATATGAAAATACTTATTACATTTTATGTTTATTTTTAGTGCTACATTTTACTAGTACAGGAACACTACTTCACAATCAACTGTCTTTAATTAACTTTCCCAAACAAAGATTGTACACAAAATGTATAAACTCATGCTGTATGTTTACATCAGTATCCCATTATAGAACACAGGTATTTTTGATTTAAAATTCTAATGTGACTTACACAATTCTTATAAAGACACACCTGTGACTACACATCAAGTTAATGCATCAAGCTTAACAAACTACAGTTAGGATAATTAACTCTATATTTGGCAGGATTGTATTATTAATAAATAAAACTATTTAATGAACACAGCCATCATGTTTCATCAATTTTATATTTTAAAAAAATGTCACTTAAAGTACCTGTGCAATGTACAATCCTGGTATAATTTTGTGCGACTCATCATTGCATGTTATTTAAAAACAAAGTGTTTATATTTTTCATCAAATTTTCGTTCACTTAATTTTCAGCCCTTTCCTCCATTCAACTGCTCCATTCTGCTATCTAACACCCATTTGTCATAATCCAATCAATTCCCAATGGATTAAATCAGGTCTTGTCCTACATTTTTCCCCTCACTGAATATAAGAATATTCACTCAAAAATATGTCAGATTACAGATGTAAAATAGGTTGTGAACTATATTCCAAGTTGATTCTATGGGTGTTTTAGGACCACCATAAAAAAACATTCCCTGCTTTCTTATAATAATTGCATCAGTTCTGTTGGGGTGCATTTCCCGTAACACCACGTTGTTTTTAAGTTATACCTTAACAATGTTTCCCGAAACGCTCTTAGTTAAGTATACATTCTGTAAGTCATATGTTTGTAAGGTTGATCTGGACCACTCTTAGCTATACCTTATCACTGCTGACAGTTCACTCTGCTAGAAGCTTCTTTACATGTCAGTCTATACAAATACAATTCTAAGTTGTAATACACCCAGTGTTCAATTAGGCTAATTGAAGTGTTTTCATGCAAAGAATAAAATTGTCATTACACTGATGGTTGTTAGCTTTCTAATTATATTATCCAATGGTACATCAGCTAGCCAACCATTAGGCAGTAAAAGCTTAGGAGTCTATTTAAAGGGAATAATTGTGGTGGGGAGTTTGGTCAAACTATGGCAGCGATACAGCGAATAGTTGTGCTAAATCAAAAACGACGCCGTCCACAGAGCCATTTAGTGTATGTGCACTTCATCCATGGAAAACTTTAGACCCCTGGCTACCATGTCAGAAGCTGCCATAAAAAAAAGAATAAAAAAAACGCCTTACACGGCAGCAAATTCAGCAGCTTCTAGATTTTGTTGGCCTGACTTTGTCAAGACAAACTCGACGGGGGGCTAACGCCCTCAGCCCCGAAATTCAGCAGCTGGGGGCTCTCCTCTTTCTGTCTTTTTTCCTCTGCCATAGTAGCTGTTGATTATATGTTTTACGTGTTGCGCTTTCATTGAGTAGTATCTATATACTGTAAAAAAATTAAAAAAAAATTGATGAAGCAGAACCTTTACTCTTTTCCATTGTAGATAAGTGAAGTGAAGTCGCCAATGTCCAAATATGGCACTGACATCTTGGAGCCCGAGTCTGCGCTGTAGTGAGTGTGAAGTGGAGCTACGCCCCGCCCACACTCAAGCAGAATCAGTTTGTACAGTTTACTGCAGAACAACTCATTATGTTGGTGTGAAATAAACTGTTATGAAACGTAGAAATTAAAGTTGAAGCTCCAATCACCTCCTAAAATCCAGAAAAAAGTCAGTTGGTGCCTCAGTGACTACTTTGCTTAGAAAAGCTGTGAATCTCATCTGTCAATCATGACGTCACACTCTCATTTTTATTGCATCAAATAACTAAGACCAAACTTATTTAAAAAACGAACACTTGATCTTACATCAGTGTGACACAAACTACCTAAAATGACAGAAAATATTTGGAAAAAAAATATTTGAAGTGTAATTTGATTGTTTAGTTTGTCTCACGTCCCATTTGTTTACATAGAGAGGGCGGGGTTTATGAGCTATTCTGCATCCAGCCACCTGTGTTCCACAGGTAAGCGATGCAAACGCACCCACGTGATGTAAAAGAAAACGTGATTTATCAGACCAGGCCACCTTCTTCCATTGCTCCATTGCTCCATGGTCCAGTTCTGATGCTCATGTACCCACTATTGCCGCTTTCGGCGGTGGACAGGGGTCAGCATGGGCACCCTGACTGGTCTGCAGCTATGCAGCCCCATACGCAACAAACTGTGATGCACTGTGTATTCTGACACCTTTCTATAAGAACCAGCATTAACTTCTTGAGCAATTTGAGCTACAGTAGCTCGTCTGTTTGATCGGACCACACGGGCCAGCCTTCGCTCCCCACGTGCATCAATGAGCCTTGGCCGCCCATGACCCTGTCGCCGGTTCACCACTGTTCCTTCCTTGGACCACTTTTGATAGATACTGATCACTGCAGACCGGGAACACCCCACAAGAGCTGCAGTTTTGGACATCCAGTGGTCCAGTCGTCTAGCCATCACAATTTGGCCCATGTCAAACTCGCTCATATCCATACACTTGCCCATTTTTCCTGCTTCTAACACATCAACTTTGAGGACAAAATCACTTTACTTCAACAGGTGTTGTGATGAAGAGATAATCAGTGTTATTCACTTCACCTGGTCATAATGTTATGCCTAATCTGTGTATTTTGATAATATAAATGACAGACTCAAAGGCCAGTTAGTGTCGCGGGTTGAGCCATGACATGTTCGGGCATGAGGTTGGGGGTTTGCACACTCATTTAGAAATTATATAAAATATCCAGGGTTGGAATTAGTTTGTAATTTGGATCCTGATAAATGCAATTTCAACTATTTCTGAATTGCTTCTTTTATAAAGAACACCGCTTTCTCAAAAAAAAACGCAGTAAAGCAGCCCCTGCATAGAGTGAATAATCGATTATCAACCAATTCAGCAGCACCACCATGGACAACACCTGGTAACGTTGCATGTAAGAAGGTATACCTTAAACAACTTCCTAAGCCTTAGAACCTAAGGTATAGTTCAGGCAACACGCCTAGAAAAGTTATACCGTTAGAGTCTTTGCAACGTTATCGGGAAAACTTACCCTTGATTGCTTACATTTATTTTGTATTTTTAAAAAACAAGATAAAATGAAAAAAACCTTCACTGTGTTCAGTTTTCGTATACTGACTCAGTACAGCAGTGGGGTGAAATCAAATAGTTTTTACCCACCATTTTGAGAACAGAAATGCTTTCAGATTGGATGTCAGGTTAACTTTCACAGAGGCTGATCAAAGAGATTAACGTTCACACGTCTGTCAAAATGAGATTAGATTTCCCTCCGTTCTGTGCAAATCAGCCAGGAACTGGATGAGGGATGCAATCTTCACAGGTTCATCCACACTGTTTGGCTAGTCACAATTCCGATATCAGAGATACGGAAACAGTGAGAGTGATATTACTTGTTAGTCAAGGACAGACACTTTCCCTTAGGATATTATCAACTGCACACTTCAGATCTGAAGAGCCTGTGACATCTCTAAAAATCAAATGTATGGCATTGATATCACTCTAATCAGCTCAAAACATGCTTGTGACTGAATCATACTAGTGGGAATCGTGGCTTTGTGTTCATTAAAAATGGAAGAGATTAATTATACTGAATCCCACAAATTCCTGAATGTAAACACAGATTTCATTAGACTCTAAACATCAAACAAATCTGCTGTGGATGTATTAAAAAAAAAAAAAAAAATTTAATAATAATAATAATCATCATCATCATAATAATATATATATATATATATATATATATATATATATATATATATATATATATATATATATATATATATATATATATATATATTGTTCATTCTTGGGGATTTGAACAAGCCCTTAAATGTAAGTATTAAACACACTGTTTGTGCTACATGAATGGTTGTTGGAAAGATATGGGTTATTACCTTTCTAAATGACCGGATGTCCGATTTCCGCCTGGCGGAGAATAAAATAGAGAGGAAAAAGCATAGAATAAAAAGTTAGATAGATAGTTAAATACATTTTTGGGATTTGTGGTCCCACATACTCCATTTTTTAATCGAGTCGTGGAGCCTCATAAGCTACTAGATTTCCTCTATAGCAGACCCGGCACCAGACACAAATTCACAGACGGGCATTATATTTTTTTCAGGGGGGCACAAATGAGATCCACTTCATTGCATAATAACATTAATTATGAATTAAATGGACAAAAAAAAATAGGAAGAATTAACGTACCACTCCATTGACGCGATACAACAGAGGAGCTGTAAAGCATTAGACCTAGCCTACTGAAGCAGTCTAAACACACTTAACACTTGTCCTCTTGTCTGGGACAAGTGGATTTTTTAAAGGGGCAAGTGAAAGAGCCTAGCCTGATTAAAACGGCAATAGCAAAATATAACTAGGGAATCACCAAAACGCGATAATGATTCTGCATTCATTTAGTCTGCAGGTTACACTTTACCTTAAGATTCCCTTTGTAAAGGGTTTATAAAGGTGTTTGTTAATGACTAATAACTCATTTACAAATGCATTATAGATCGTTGATAAGCAGTTATAGCTGAATGAATAAAAAGGGTGACTTTAACGCAATACCTGCCAAATAGTGAGCATTTTTTAACTCATATGTTATAAATGCTTAATAAATGTATTTATTCACACTTATTTAACTCAAAACAATAAAAAAAATAAAGATTTATTTCATGATTCATGCCTATCCACAGCAGTGTATAAAACAGATTTTTTGCTTATCAAGATTAAATGATCAAACTTTATTTTGAAAAAAAAAAACAAACACAAGAGCACAAACATAACTTGATGAGATCTTAATAATTAATATTTTAATTCCATTATTAGTTACTTGTGAATCTTAAGTGTAAACCTGTGAACCATTCATTAACGAGTTGCAAACATTAGTGACCTATAAAAGTGCACCTTAATGTAAAGTGAACACATGTGAACCATTTATTAATGAGTTAAAAATATTAATAACCTGTAAAAGTGCACCCTAATGTAAAGTGAACACATGTGAATCATGTATTTATTCCTTATTAATGCGTACACAGAAGATAGTATTTTTTTCTGATGAAGTATTTTATTGTTGATGCATTGTTTCCGTAAACACAACTTTAATCTTGAACAGTAACATATTAATACGCAATCAATAATTATTTTTGATATCATGATAAAGACCACTGTAACCTGAGCATCTGGCCATCCACACTTACAGTAACGTTACATGCACGTGACAGAACCGTCCGAGGGAGCGCCGGAGCGGTTATTTGTGTATGGTAACTACAAACTAACACAGCGATTACACAGTTAATATAAACACTTGAAAAACATAGTCTGCAGCGATGTCACCTCAGTTAGCTTACCCATCAAATCAGTAACACTTAAAATTTTGCTTCAGAGCACGATGGAACAGCGTGACTTCTTCTCCTGAAAAGTGGCTTTATCTTTATCGGATGCTCACTAGTGCCAAATCCTGTCACACGCCAGAACACACGTGCTTTAGTGATGTGATTAACTTTTTTATTAAATGGTTAACGTGTTCACTTTACATTGCGGTGCACTTTCACAGGTTACTAATGTTTGTAACTCATTAATAAATGGTTCACATGTGTTCACTTTACATTAAGGTGCACTTTCACAGGTCACTAATGTTTGTAATTCATTAATAAATGGTTCACATGCTCACTTTACATTAAGGTTCACTTTTACAGGTTACTAATGTTTGTAACTCATTAATAAATGGTTTACATGTGTTCACTTTACATTAAGGTTCACTTACACAGGTTACTAATGTTTGTAACTCATTAATAAATGGTTCACATGTGTTCACTTTACATTAAGGTTCACTTTTACAGGTTACTAATGTTTGTAACTCATTATAAAATATTAATAACCTGTAAAAGTGCACCTTAATGTTCACTTTACATTAAGGTTCACTTTTACAGGTTACTAATGTTTGTAATTCATTAATAAATGGTTCACATGTGCTCACTTTACATTAAGGTGCACTTACACAGGTTACTAATGTTTGTAACTCATTAATAAATGGTTCACATGTGTTTACTTTACATTAAGGTACACTTTTACAGGTTACTAATGTTTGTAACTCATTAATAAATGGTTCACATGTGTTCACTTTACATTAAGGTTCACTATTACAGGTTACTAATGTTTGTAACTCATTAATAAATGGTTCACATGTGTTCACTTTACATTAAGGTTCACTTACACAGGTTACTAATGTTTGTAACTCATTAATAAATGGTTCACATGTGTTCACTTTACATTAAGGTTCACTTTCACAGGTTACTAATGTTTGTAACTCATTAATAAATGGTTCACATGTGTTCACTTTACATTAAGGTTCACTTTCACAGGTTACTAATGTTTGTAACTCATTAATAAATGGTTCACATGTGTTCACTTTACATTAAGGTTCACTTTCACAGGTTACTAATGTTTGTAACTCATTAATAAATGGTTCACATGTGCTCACTTTACATTAAGGTTCACTTTTACAGGTTACTAATGTTTGTAATTCATTAATAAATGGTTCACATGTGTTCACTTTACATTAAGGTTCACTTTTACAGGTTACTAATGTTTGTAATTCATTAATAAATGGTTCACATGTGCTCACTTTACATTAAGGTTCACTTTTACAGGTTACTAATGTTTGTAACTCATTAATAAATGGTTCACACGTGTTCACTTTACATTAAGGTTCACTTTTACAGGTTACTAATGTTTGTAACTCATTAATAAACGGTTCACGTGTTCACTTTACATTTCAAAATAAAGTTTGATAATTTCATTTTGATAAGCAAGAAATCAGTTGAATACACTGCTGTGGATAGGCATTACCCTTTTGTGGAATATCATATCAAGACAGTAACTTTTGGTAAGAAACATTTTAAGAAAAGTGGCAGTCATGAGATATTAATGAGAAAACCACAAATACAACACCCTTCAGTCTCACTAAGATTTTATTTTATTCTATTTTTGCTTTCAAAGTGAAATGTCCATTGAGTGGTGCTCAAAGAGCATTTGTTTTTTTTTTGTTTTTTTTTCTGAAACAGATGATAAACAGGTAATAAACCATTGCCAGATTCGGAAATCAAATGTCCATTAAGTGGAGTTAAAAGCTTAATGCTCTATAGAGTCTGAAGACAACGTACCACTTACATTAATCCCTACCTTAAACCTAACCAATAACAAAGCAAACATAAAAAACACATTTGCTGAAGCAACCATGACATTTTAGCTTGCTAAAATCTTTGAGCTCTTTTTTTGCTGTGATTTGTATTTCACTGGACTTGTACCTGAGTGCTCCACATTGCAAGTGCAATTCTGTACCAGATGAGCTACTGAGAAAGATTACTATAGCGCTATTCCACTGTCCACCATTCTCATTGCTTAACTATTCCATTCCATGCAAGTCTGGCCCAGCCGGTACAGATATGGTTTAATTTTCCACTGTGGGGCTGATAACAGAGCTCTTTGGAATTAGAGCTGCACAATATATTGTTTTAGCATCGATATTGTGATGTCAAGTATAAGGATCGTAGTTGGATCTGTGATTCGTACGGGCCAGCTGCAATTTTTCTATGCAGATGCACTATACAAAATCACCCCATTCATCCTAGAAAGAATAATTCTTTACAAATAGAGCTATCCAAATCATCAGGTTAAATTGTTTTCATATCGCAATATATATTGCAGAAGGACAATGTTGCAATGTCAGTTTTTTTCCAATATCGTGCAGCCCTATTGGAATGTAATATAAATGCGTCAGTCATTGCCTTAGTAATGAGAGAGTTTACAGACGGTATGAGATGTAAATAGAAGATGGAGGACGATCAGCTATTTCTTTACTTTTCATTATTTTCTTGTGTTAACTTAATTGTTAACTTAACTCCTGATTAGCGACGTCACTACAAACATTCTACCAGAATTCCGGGCCGAGAACGGTTTGTAATCGTGCCGTGCCAAACCAAGCTGAAGTGGAAATGTAACTATTTCTTACCGTTCGTAGAACCATTTGGTCTGAAGGTGGTAAGGTGGTTTATTTCTGAATAGCCATACATATGGAGCTGGTTATGGAATGCAAATGTCAAAATGTATTTGTTTACAAATCATATTCTATGGTAAAAGTGTTTTGAGATAAATAAATAAAAAAAGTATATTTATCGTTAATCTGCAATGGTAAAAATGAATGTGTGAAAAGGAATGAAAAAAAAGAAAAGTAATTAGTGTTTTACTGCCACTAGTGTTCATTTCAACTGGAAACTGCAGTGAATTGTATATATTGGTACGTTTTTTTGATTTTTGCAAAAATGTAGGTAGAGGCACATTTTTCCAATGGTTCTAGGTTGCAAAATCTGCAGACAGGAACTGACAGCAGCACAGACTCAGCCTGACTGCAAATCAGGGCTAAAATCAGCATTAAGTAATCCAGCCATTAGCAACCGCATAGCAACACCCTGGCAACCACCCACAACACCATTCACATTTACAATCTAGCCTACTAACAATCTCTTTATAAATTGTAAACCTTACAAGGCTTAAACGTAATCAAATCATATTCATCATTACTGGTGTAACTGTGTATCAGATCTAGCGGTGCTATAAGGGTTGTATTTCAGGTGTCAGTGCTGCTTTTGTGTTAATCTTGCATGAATTACCATGTCAAAGGGTAAATCCAGCAGTAACTTGCAGCATGCTTAATCCCACAAAGCCTTTATGTTACGCTGCCAGATGTTAGCTGCTTTCGACCGGCTTCTAGTTAAACCCCCCTTCAAACGTCTAGTTGTAGAAACACAGCTTAGAGGAACAACTCTGAATACTTCCAATTATTGCCAGCCTCAGCATCAAAGTGTAAAGCGAACACCTGTGTGGACAGGGTCTGTGGTACTTCTCCTTTAACTGTCAGATTGCTGTTTGAGAATGCTAGGCACTAACTGAAGCGTTCAATATTCTATTGGGATCTCTCTTTCTGAGAATGCACAGGACTAGATGACAATGGGTGGGCTGTCTCGAAACGTTTTCAGAGCAATACTTTGACCAAGCATGGCATGTTCAATCACTTCAATACTTCAATAAATTTTACCACCCTTATTAGCCCCGAAAGCAGAAACTCTGTCATCTCAGGAAGCAGCATGTCTGAATTCAATGATCGAATTCATTACTTTTCTACTATAGTAGGCAACAAAAAAAAACAGTATGTGAAAAGAGTAGTATGTTAAAAGTAGGGTTTGGAATTTAAAATCGATTCCAATTCTGAAACTGAATACTTAAGGTCAGGAATCGGATACTTGTTATAAAATTAAAATTTTGATTCCTCTTATTGATTCCTTCGTGTGTATTTTAATATGACTTCAAACCATTGACCCGCATGTTGTTTTCTGTGCTACACACACATCCAAAACGACGTGTGCACAGAAATCTGCCTCTCGTACTAAATAGTGTGCAATACTGAAATGAGTTATCTTCTACGTGTTTTTGCTCTGGAACGAACAAATACACACACAAATTATATTTGTTATAAAATTGTAAAATATAAAAATTATATTTTGAGTATTGTGTGGATAGTTTACAAAATCAAATGATTCAGAAAATGTTTGCCATTATAATGACTGGGAAAAAAGTGTCCCAATCAACCTGAATTCACACTATACAGGTGCTGATCATATAATTAGAATATCATCAAAAAGTTTATTTATTTCACTAATTGCATTCAAAAAGTGAAACTTGTATATTATATTCATTCATTACACACAGACTGATATATTTCAAATTTATTTCTTTTTAATTTTGATGATTATAACTGACAACTAAGGAAAATCCCAAATTCAGTATCTCAGAAAATTAGAATATTGTGAAAAGGTTCAATATTGAAGGCACCTGGTGCCACACTCTAATCAGCTAAATAACTCAAAACACCTGGAAAGGCCTTTAAATGGTCTCTCAGTCTAGTTCTGTTTGCTACACAAACATGGGGAAGACTGCTGACTCGACAGTTGTCCAAAAGACGACCATTGACACCTTGCACAAGGAGGGCAAGACACAAAAGGTCATTGCAAAAGAGGCTGGCTGCTCACAGAGCTCTGTGTCCAAGCACATTAATAGAGAGGCGAAGGGAAGGAAAAGATGTGGTAGAAAAAAGTGTACAAGCAATAGGGATAACCGCACCCTGGAGAGGATTGTGAAACAAAACCCATTCAAAAATGTGGGGGAGATTCACAAAGAGTGGACTGCAGCTGGAGTCGGTGCTTCAAGAACCACTACGCACAGACGTATGCAAGACATGGGTTTCAGCTGTCACACTCCTTGTGTCAAGCCACTCTTGAACAACAGACAGCGTCAGAAGCGTCTCGCCTGGGCTAAAGACAAAAAGGACTGGACTGCTGCTGAGTGGTCCAAAGTTATGTTCTCTGATGAAAGTAAATTTTGCATTTCCTTTGGAAATCAGGGTCCCAGAGTCTGGAGGAAGAGAGGAGAGGCACACAATCCACGTTGCTTGAGGTCCAGTGTAAAGTTTCCACAGTCAGTGATGGTTTGGGGTGCCATGTCATCTGCTGGTGTTGGTCCACTGTGTTTTCTGAGGTCCAAGGTCAACGCAGCCGTATACCAGGAAGTTTTAGAGCACTTCATGCTTCCTGCTGCTGACCAACTTTATGGAGATACAGATTTCATTTTCCAACAGGACTTGCCAAAGCAACCAGTACCTGGTTTAAGGACCATGGTATCCCTGTTCTTAATTGGCCAGCAAACTCGCCTGACCTTAACCCCATAGAAAATCTATGGGGTATTGTGAAGAGGAAGATGCGATATGCCAGACCCAACAATGCAGAAGAGCTGAAGGCCACTATCAGAGCAACCTGGGCTCTCATAACACCTGAGCAGTGCCACAGACTGATCGACTTTGCTGCAGTAATTCAGGCAAAAGGAGCCCCAACTAAGTATTGAGTGCTGTACATGCTCATACTTTTCATGTTCATACTTTTCAGTTCGCCAAGATTTCTAAAAATCCTTTCTTTGTATTGGTCTTAAGTAATATTCAAATTTTCTGAGATACTGAATTTGGGATTTTCCTTAGTTGTCAGTTTCAAAATTAAAAGAAATAAACATTTGAAATATATCAGTCTGTGTGTAATGAATGAATATAATATACAAGTTTCACTTTTTGAATGGAATTAGGGAAATAAATCAAACCTTTTTGATGATATTCTAATTATATGACCAGCACCTGTACTCTTTGAAATCATAATTGTATTGCATTATGCTGTTTTAAATCCCAAATATTTTACTTATAACATTCATCATTACCAATTATTCAGTTATTCGTATTTACTGAATACTGAATTGTGTTCAGTGTCACAATATTACTGTTTTTTTAGCATGAGACTTCTTTCAAAAACATAAAAAATAGTAATGTCAAATCTTTTGATAATTTAAAATATAATGTGCCTTTGGCTCTCACTTTATATTGTTAACTATATTCTAAATAAACTACAACATAATATATTTATTTTGTCCTGTACCTTAGCTCCCCTGGTCACATACCTGACTCAAAGGCTCATTTGTTATGCAGCTCATTATGGGTTCTATTGTCTCCTCAGGTGTAAATCACAGCATTATTATTGATCATTCACACCCCTTCACATATGGCCTCTGTAAAGAAAAAGTGTCTTACAAAATGTAAATCAATATATATTTTTATGTGAATGAGAAGGCACAATGATTCTCACATCAGTTTAAAGAAAAAACTCTAGGCAACACCACCCATTAGTCAAAAGTCTTGTGGACACATATCTATTGTGTGTTTTGTGGGCTTATTTCAGTGTCTTAAATTTTTAGTTTTTTCAAAAACCACGCATAAGCGTTATTCTCTCAAAAATACAAGCATGTACATACATGTTGCTCACTACATAAAGAAAACAAACAGGATGCACTTTCTCCCGTCTGTCTCTCTGTGCAGTCCACCCTGAAATGCATCTGAAAATGAGCTGTAACTCAGTGAATACTTGCCACAAAGACACAACCGATATATATTTTTTAAAGCTTGGAATGTCTACTTTTAAATGAAATAATTTATATAAAAAAAACAAGAAAATGAGAAGACACGCTGTGAGTTTACCTTGGATTTACCTCAGAAGAAGAAGAATGCAATTTTAAGATGAGATTTTTTAAGGTAAAACATTTCTTCTCACTTATATTAGTGTTATTGTTGCATAAACTTCACATTGTTGGCTCGTTGAACTATTGCCAGACTAAAATGTGTGAAATCAACGGAAACATGTTGAAATATGAAATATAGACAGGTAGGCAACCTTTCAATGTTAAACAAAGATACATGTAGGCTATGACATGAGGATATTTTTATGCTCTATAATATTAAACACAGCATGATATAAAAGTAGGGCTGCCAACTGTCCCATATTAGCCGGGACGTCCCGTGTCCCGTACGTGACCTCCCTTCTCCCTTGTCCCGTCCCGCTAAGCTGATCTAACCACTGTCTAAGAAACTGTTCACATATGTTGCGTCTTTTGCACGCTCAAGTTCGTTTTTTTAAATGTAGACGCGCGGCAAGAGAGCTCAAATAGTGAGCAACGGCGTCGTGGCGCTCAACGCAGTGCATTGATTCAGTTTTTCACAGGCGCATCTATGCCGCAGCGAGATGAAAAAGCTTAGCAATGGCAGGCACCACAGGAGCGTTTAGTTTGTCGGTTTAGTTTGTTCTGCAAACTAGGTGTGTACAAGTAAAATGCCTTTAAATGTGCCAGGAACATCTGTTTGTGTATGCATTTGTAGATTATATTGCAAACAAATCATTATGATATTCACGGTGATACTGTAATAAGAAATCCATGTTGAAAACAGTTGTGTACATTTTTTCAGGATTCTTTGATGAATAGAAAGTAAAAAAAAAACAGCATTAATCTGAAATAGAAAGCTTTTGTAACATTAAAATGTCTTTACTGTCACTTTTGACACATTTGATGTCATTAAATGTCATCATTCTTGCTGAATAAAACTATTAATTTCTTAAAAAATATAAATTATTAATAAAACTATTCATTTAAAACAAATTCTTACTGACCCCAAACTTTTGAACGGTAGTGTATAATGCTACAAAAGCTTTAGATGGTTTGTGTGTAACAATTGACATTTATTTCTGTGATGTTCTATGATGTATCAAATTCTTTTTAGGATTAAATTGTGCATTAATAGGTTAAGCAAATCAAATGTTTATATATTTTATACACACACTTAACTGCAGACAGGGAAATGACACACTGTGTGGTACTGTACAAATATTTTGAGTCCCTTATAAATAACCACGATTGTCCCTTATTTTTGTCCCACTTTTTGTCCTTCGTTATGTATATTTGTTTCGGATTATGTTGTGTTGTAAATAAATGCAAACAAATCAAAAAGCCATTCTTTTAATCTCTTCATATTCTTTGTTCTAGTTCCCTCACAGTCCCATCTGATAGGGCCATTAGAGGAGTGTCTTTGTCTTTCCAGGTGTGAAAAACATCAATATTCATGATGATTCACGCCCTCCCCGCATAAGCCTTTCTGACACAAAAGTCTTACAAATTTTAAATCAATATATTGTTTTATAAGTGGCCAGAGTGATTTTTACATCATCTTGAACCAGTTTTCAAAAGTCTTGTGAACAAATATTCAGTATGGGTTTCATTGCCTTATTTCAGTGACTTCTAAACTACACATAAACGTCATTTTCTCAAAACTACAAACTTTTACATACATGCTGCTCACATATTATTGTAGCAGGGTTTGTGCTGAATACAGTGTAATCAGACTTTAGCCATGAAAATCTTACAAGTAACTGAAAAAAAACACAAATGTCAGAGCATGTCAAAACTTCTAAAGGGCCCCAAAACTATGCAGACTTCTAGGGGTTAACCTTATTTGAATCGATAAGCAGAATCAGAGCCGTTAAGATTCAAATGATACCCAACCCTAGTTAAAATTCACAATATTCATAAAACAGTAAGTGAAAAGAACCCAGATGACTTACTACTTTCAATGAGATTCTGAAGTTTGCAGATGATGGACACTTTACTATCCCACTTTACTATATTTACAGTTGCAATGCAACTGATGCTGGGAAGTCACATGTCAATGAAAACTGGGCCATGCAATATGCCAAAATATCAAAGACCCTAACCACACATATTTATATACATAAAAAAGCTGGTCCGCTAATTTGAACTAATTTGAGTGACAATCCAATTGTGTATACAATCCACCAGCACTGGGCCTTTCCTTTATTTGCTATCATTCCACTTTTCTATTTTTGTGAAGCTCCAGACCAGTATGTGAGCTTAAGTTAAGTGAAAGTTTCCTCTTGCTTCTGAATCATTCAGTGCAGGATATCTCAGTGAAAGCCATGTCACACTGACATTGGGAACACATTGGAATTTCGAAATCACAACTCGACCAACCTGTCTGAAAATCTGTCAGAGGTGATTCTAGGATTTTAGTCTTAGGGGAACTAAGAACATGAGCTGATATGGATCAGTGGATTACATCTTGCTTTAAGAGACAAGATCACAAGAGATCACAAGTATAAAAAAATGCTGAACATTTTTAGCTAATTAGCATCTGTAAAGGTGTCATATTTGGTTGCATTTTAGTATGTGATAGCACTGAAACAGGGAGAATTTGGATGAGAGAAAGAAAAATGGAGTGAATCTGTGACAGCTCTTGAACATTTCTGCCCTACTGTATGTCACCTATGAGTGAACCCACCACTGCCTAGAGAAAGAAAAAGATATATAAATATATATGTAGGGTAAGAATTCAGAGTTAAATAAGATATCAGGATAGGTTTTTCTTCTGATCTCCTGACCAGACCTTCACACAATGGCATTTTCTTTTAAAACAAAGATTTTGAATGATCAGAGTCCTGTGACAAGGGCCTGAAATTAACACCCGACCACGTGCCAAATGCGGGTGAATTTTGCAATTGGCGGGTAACACTGTCAATCTACCTGCCACATTGGCCAATGAGAATTGAGTGATTCATTAGGCAGTTTGAGAGGATACGACTGCTGTTTCGGAACGTTCATGCGATCGGAAAGAAGATGAGTCCCTTCTCTGACTACGTTTGGATGTGCGAGTAAGTATTAAACTGTTGGTGAGATGGGATGAGATAATGCAACGCTGATGTAGGCTACAGTACAATGACAGTTGCACAGATGTGTGTGCGTGTGCATGTTGGGAGTTGGGAACTGGTGAGAAAATGTCCGGTACCCGGTAACTTTACCAGTAATAATAATAATAATTTAGTTCTGCTTAACGGTTCCTGAATGCTGTAACTAACAGCTGCCAGGACCTGTCTACGTGACTAAATCAGATATCAACACATCCGCGTGTGATTTGTTTACATACGAGCTGCGGTAGGTCTATATCTTTGGACTCAGATTAGCAGCAGTCAGTATATGACTGTCTGTGACATGGGAAATCAATGAATAAAAAGATTTAAAAATATATATTCTAAGAGCTATTATTACTTATATTTCTTTCTTTAATAACTTGACAGCACTTAAATGTGTTTTCTTACAAGCTAAAGAACAACGTTTGTGCAATTCCTGTTTTTCACCTTTATGAGGCAAAAAAAAAAAACACTGGCTGGCTGGTAAAAAGTCATTGTGGCAGGTGGTTTTAAATCCACCTGCCACAGTGGCTGGTGGTCAAAAAAGTTAATTTCAGGCCCTGACTGTGACTCATTGCTTTAGCTGGGTTGATGTTAACATTATATTAATCATCCTTATATAAATCTCAGAGTCATCTCCTGACAAATACATTTCAACCAAACCGAAACTACGGCCTTGGAATTGGTGGCAAACAAAGTTTGATGCTTTGGTTGTACAATCTAGTCAATTTTGTATCTGAAACTTAACTATTGCATAAAAGCCTGATATTTAGTACAACACAAATGCAAATGTGATAAAATATAAAAACCCATAATATAAGCAGCGAGTGGCATACTGTCTTGAAATTAGAACTTTGTTTGACCAAATTTTGTTGGCATGACATGAAATTATTCTCCAAGGTTTCTGAATCAAATTAGGCTAAAATGATTTGTGCTACATAAACAGAGGAAGATAATCCAGGAAGTCATGAATCTCAGATTACACTCAATACAGCCAATCAATCCCCTGGGTAGGGTTCCACCAGCTGTTTGTAAATTCTTACTTAAATTGGAACAAAGTCCATACTAGAGAATTAGTAACTACTACTGTAGCTATTTTGTAACTGACTCTGTCCTTAATTTGGTTGCACCATTTGTTATTACGGTAGCTAGTAGGTTGTAACCTCTTTGTAAAGTAATTCATAGTTGCATAATATAACATTTGCTGTACTGTCAATCAAATAGCAGATCAAATAGCAGACTTCATAATCATAATCATGAGAAGTTGAATTTCCCCATGAATTTCAGTTTATCTTGTTAAGGTTGATTCTAACTTATTTTGCTTTCCGTAACTTGTGATAAAAATAAAGATGCAATAATGATACAATTCAATCAACCTGCTGTTTTATTAATCATTTAGTCTTCCATTAATATTTAGTTTATACATAGAGTTTCGCTTCAACTAATTCCCTGTAACGACTGAGACAAATCAGACACGATTATTTGTTATATTTAACAAATAATCTTTAAAACTCTCTGGGGTCTTTAGAACCCCAACATACCACTAAGAAGGGCCTTGGTTACCATAGATACTAACTGATAAGACGGTTTATTGCTCTAAAAAAATGTAGCCACGTGGAAAAGGAAAAGGCCACATTTAAGCCTGTAAAAACACACTTTTTTGCCTCAAGTTATAGACAAACTTAATTAACATGCACCCCGGGACATTGTGTGTACGAATATAACTGTCTTGTAAAGTGTCTCTTGTATGGTATTTCGTTTTATGCATATCTTATGAGCAAACTACTAGTTCATGTAACCTCATATATGTTGTGTCTCCTATCAAATTAATGCTCGTTTCACGACTTACACTTTCGTGTATGTCACTTCCTCATAGGAGGCAGTGTGTGTTTGTTGTATTAAATGGAGTATAAATGGCTTGATCACACCACTTTGAAAATCGTGTAGTGTGTACCCAGCATAAGTTTAATAGTGCAAATAGTGCAAACTTAGTGCTCATTTACGTCACAACCAGGATAAGTTGTAACAGCTAATGCAACCAGCCCCTGATCAATTGGAGTCTTCTCAAAAGCCGCTTTTCCATAGTCGGGCTGAACGGTTCTCATTGTGTAACCGTTCCATTCTGTGCCAGCTGTTCCGGTTGCGGTTTCATTTTCCACTGTGGGGCTGATAATGGCCGCTCTTTGGAATGTAATACAAAAGAGTCAGTTGTTGCCTTGGGAACACAACGGTTTACTGGTGATATGAGATGTAAATAACAACCACGTTATGGAGGATGATCAGATATTTATTTTCATTTTATTATTAATTTGTGTTTACGTCGCTCAAATAGAGCGCTTAGCCAGCTACAGAGAAACTGGTAGCCAGGCAACAGACAAGTGACCAACCCTGAGTGGCGACGTCGAGTGGCCACTTCACGGATACTACCAACACGATTAGACAACCATGCCGAAAATTCCGGGCTGAGAACGGTTTGTAATCGTGCCGTACCAGGCTCAAGTGGAAACACAACTGGAACCGTTCCTTACCATTCTAAGAACCGTTTGGTCCAACGGTGGTAAAGCGGCTAAATAGGCCTGCTATTTTTGTCACAACCCTGATTGAACTACACCCTGATTGAATTACACCTACTAAATCTGTCTACCATTACGATATTTTCTAGCAAATGTCTCTGAGATCTGATGCTGTTATGTCCAGCAATCAATGCAGTGAGGAATTTCTTTTTATCACTTATTTCATTTACAGCTGTTTACCAGATCCACATCCTGGAAACCGTTAAATCTTTTTAAACTTGGGTATCAAATACCTCAATCTCAATTCCACAAGCCTGAAATGACTCATACATTGCACTGCCACAGCAAACAATACAATTCAGCTCCAACCTGAAAGAGACTTTTTGCAGGTTCTTTAGATCAGCCAAGTGAGTAAATTCATTCCACTGCTGCTAAACAACAGATTCCTTTATATAATCTCCTCAATTCCCCTTTGTGAATATGAAACAGCCTAATTACATATTGTTTGAAACAATGGGGCATTTTGTTTGTATGCCATGTGGCCATTTCAAAGAAGCTAATTGAACAAGGTCTACAATTGGAACAAGGTCTATAACACCTAGAGAAAACTATTCGTTAGCATTCCCATTTGTCTAAATGGCAGTTGCTCAGTTGGTGCAGGACCCCCCATAAGTACGCAATCTGGATGCAGCCATCTTTGATTCAACTTTTTTTTGTTTTTTTGGAGCCAATTAAAAGTGTAGTAAAAAGTATGTCTCAGATCATTCTGGCTGCATCCGAAATTGCATACTTCCCTTCTATATAGTAAGTGAAAATCAGTATGTGAGAAGATTAGTATGTCCAAATTCACAGTATTCATAAAACAGGTCACAGTTGTTTTGCCAAGTAAGGCATGTTCCTGGATCAACAATATTTATTTTGTTGATCCTGGAACAACATTCCTGCCCAAAAAATGAGTACTAAACCTAAATCTCTATCTCTATCCCTAAACCTAACCCTAACCCTAACCCTAACCCTACCCATAACTTATCCCTAAAATTAGAGAAAAAATTATAGGTGAATAACACTGATGTAGAAGCACCTAACCCTGGTTGTAAGCTTAAATTTGACATAGACTGTTGAATTGTCCCTCAAATCTGATTCGTTGATTAGGATATTGTTCAAGGATCAACAAAGATGTTGATCACAACTTCTGGTGGAATTCTGAAGTGCACATCTGATGTACACTTTATTATCCCATGTGTTAGGTAACATAATAATGAAAACATGATGGATGTAGTACGTCCAGATTATTACATACAATATAGCTTTCTCCATGTATTATAGACCTAGATTTGTGCTTTGCTAAAGTTTCTTTTTTTATTATTAATCCTTTTGGGTTTTCTATGCATAACCTCTTTGTTGTCACTTAATATTGCTGTACGGTTAGTACTTTGTTTTCTGAAATGCAGTGTTTTCAGAAATGCTTCATTTCTGTTAATGTTGTACTATGGGTTAATGGTGTTGGTTTGTCAGCTTTTGTTTCCTCCGCTTATGCTGTCATGTTTAGCACCCCAGGGCCACCATAATATGCAAATGTGTAATTCATTTGAACATATTTTGCCCAGCCATCAAAGTAAGCCACTAGAACAAGCCTTGCATTTTATTATACTGTACTGGCTGATTGATGATCCTCGATAAAAAATGAAAAGTTGTCTTCCAGAGACTCTGTGGAGATGTGAGTGGCTTGCACTTGTCTTTAGGGTAATAGACAATTTCTTTTGTACAGTGCGTTAGCTCCTGCTCCTCTGCAGTCTATTAATCCGTCTGATGTGAATGCAATAAAAGCGGGGTTGTACAATGCAAATAAATCGGGAAGAGAAGCGTCCCACTGCAGTAACCAATGCCAGCAATGAAAGTAATAGTTCTCAGAAAAATGGAAGTTCTGTCAATGTTTTAATGTCATTATTATTATAGACCCTTTTCAAATTTCCGGGGTTCTCAGGAGCAGAAGTCATCAAGGGTTAAAGCAAAAAAAAATCCTGCACATGAACTTTTTTCCGGTGGGGGGGTGGGGGGATGGAGGGGACAAATACGGTTATTTGGCAAACAAAAGAAAAAACAACAGTATTTGAAAATGATTTTCATTGAAACTAACTAGTAATGTATCTGCCATTGCATTGACAGGCTCAGACTACATATTATGGTGGGCAATACCAAGACAGGTTAATCACTACAATATGGTGTAAACACATGTAACATTTAGGATGCTTTTGATATCAAGTTTTGCTGGTTAGCTTTGTCCTTGACAGGGTACAAGATGACCTACAATCTAAAACCTGAATTTTTTGAAATTGTTTTGTTCAAAAGAAATAATGTTTAATTATATACTAGGAAATGAATGTAAAATAGGAAATATAAAAAAAAAACTACAGTTCAGTTGAATTAATAACAAAAACATTAAAGTGCTCCAAGAACTGGCCACTTAAATAATGGGCAATAAATACAAAACAGAAAATACAACAAAAACATTCAAGTGATACGTCAGCTGTGGTTGTTGCTCCCAGTAATCTTGTTGTGTGTTGGAGACCACAGACAGCTGTTCTATGGCCGGGGTCTAATTTGTGACGTGGTAGCACTTTTTTACAGCTAGATGCATAAATTAGCTTTCTCGAGCACAACACGCAGAAGAAAGGACCTGGTTCTTTTCATTTCTTACACTAGCTACCAAAAGGCTTTCCGTCTCAGCCTATTTCATCTATCCACGTTCAATGGCATTTATTTTTAAGCCCTTTATCAATAAGGACGTCTTCCCCAGGCTTCATAAATTTACCTTCCATCCTGCCGACTATGTTCGCTTATGTATTTGCAAATACATTAAAGAGAATTAGCAAATATGACTAAAATGTCCAGGTGGAAACTGTCAAAATGGCAATCAAGAAATTAATTGACTTAAAGGAACACGCCAACTTTTGGGGACTTTAGCTTATTTACCTTATCCCCCAGAGTTAGATAAGTCCATACATACCATGGACTGACGCACCCACCGCTAGCCTTACCCAACTTTTCATTTTCCGTCGGTCTTAGTACACGATGTAACTATACACATCACAACATGTAAATAGGAAAATGTTGCTGTTATTTTGTCACTTATTGAGCAGTAGGCTAGATGGAGCCGTCTACCTCCAGTCTTTGTGCTAAGCTAGGCTAGCGGTGAGTGCGTCAGACAGAGTTATGGCATGCACGGAGATAAATGGTATGTACGGACTTATCTAACTCTGGCGGATACAGTGAATAAGTTGGCGTGTTCCTTTAACCCTCAGAAAAACATAATTTTCAATGTCAACAGTAAGAATAAGCCAATTTAAGTGCAAAAAGTACCAATATTAGAGATCGGAAAAAAAAAAAATGAAATTAGCAGGCATTTCACACACGTTAATGCACACACCACTGCCAAAATGCGACATTCATTGATACTGTATGATAATCTGCCAACATAAAATAGCAACAACGATGTGCTTACCTTTGTGTTGCGCTTTGACAGAACTACAGTAACAGTACCCTACGTCTTTCATGAAGTACATAGAACATAACGCACTTAGCACAGTCAAAACTGATTAATCGTTGATTCAAATCTCTTTCAGCAGCTGTCAGGGACGAGTAGAGCGCAGTCTAGATGGTTTAAAACTTGCAGACGTCCTGATCAGTGTTCACATGATGATGGACAGGAGTCATATAGTCCCATATTCGATTTCAATTCAAGTCATTCAATTGTGCTCTCAGAGTTAGTTATATTTATAAAGAGCCTTCGAGTCATCTTTCACCACAGGTGTAATCCACGTTGGATCACTCTCCCACTCTTTACTATAGATACAACTTACTGTATATTTATGCCACTTTAGCACAGTGATCACTTGAATATACAGCTACGAGTTATCGTGCTAAAAACCTGTCAGCCATGAATGAGTGCTCCTGCCTGCTGATCGCTGATCGGCTGGAAGTGCGTGCTCGTTGCCGACGTCAGCACCAATGCCAGCTGACTCTGCGTGGGCCAGTGTGTGTCATGATTACTAATTTTATGGAGTTCAAACCAGCCCAAATTTTGTCCACCCGGCCATGCGAATTTTACCCGAACAATGAAATTCAAAACCCGCCCAATCTGGCAACACTGGTTACGGCTGGATCTTTTCCAAGACCTACCCCATTCTACTTCTGATTGGTTATGTTAGTTTGGTTAAGAGTGAAAGCTGTGTTCCACTCAAACCATTGGTAGGCGAACTCATGAACTCAAACGTGATATCAACACGTTTTTTTTGTTTTTTGTTTTTAAATGTATTTCTTTTTCACAACCAAACGCTGCATGCCAGAGATCCGGCACAATGCCGGAAAACTTTAAGCCCTGAGTCATAGTTGGGTAAACTATAGTGGTAAATGGAAACTATAAAACATAATTTTTGTGATCTCACTTGCTCCCATAGCAAAAGAAAAAAAAATCCATGATAGCATTTCTATCATTTTACAAAAGAGGAAAATATATATCTAAAGATTGATTACAGTGGTCAGAACAGAGAAAGATGTCAAATTTGCCATCACTCCTTTACCAAAGCACGTTCTGGTTTTACCAAGTTAGAGGCATTCCTGGAACATTTCTGTCTGAAACTTTTGTTTTAACCATATCCCTAACCCTATCCATAAGCTATCCCTAAAATCAGAGGGAAATAATAGGTGAATAAGACTGTTATAGAAGCACCCAACCCTGGCTGTAAACCTAAACTTGACATACTGTAAACTTGTCTCTGAAATCTGATTGGTTGATTGGAATGTTGTTCCAGGATCAACAAAGATGATGACTTGGTGAAATCAGGTTCTGCCTCACTCACACAGCAGTGTTAACTAGTTTTCTGTAATTTAATGCCAAGATAATAAAACACAAAGTATACTTTGTGAGATTTACGATGTTAATAACAGTGAAAATGCAGTCTCTGAAAAGGGTCATTTATTAAATTTAAAGATTATTTGGTAACACTTTAGATTACAGACCAAAAAGTACTGCGTAAGTTAAGCGAATTTACAGCGTAACTTTCAGAAATGATAGTGTAACTACAAAGTACGTACGTGTAGTTATAAGGGAACAATATGTAATATTTGGGGAATAAAGGAAAATTAACAAATAATTTATACTGTAAGTATTTTTAATTAAGGGGTAATTATCCTTGGTTTTTGCACGGTGCGGGCATTGAAGATCTATGTCGACTGTACATCCCAGTGGCGTAGATCGGAAAAATTATTTGTGTGTTTTGGCTGTAAAAACAAAGGAGCTGCCATCACCAAGCAAAGAATGTCTCACTGGGTGATTGAGGCCAATTCTGCAGCCTATGAGGCGCGTGGCTTCATTTTGCCTCTAGGTGTACACACTCATTCAACCAGAGGAATGGCGTCTTCTCAGGGTCTCTTTAAGGGCTCTTCTTTAGAGGATATTTGTGTTGCGGCAGGCTGGTAGACGCACTAAAGACACAAGGTATGTGTTTAAGGGTTAAAAGATATAATTAGCAAATTCATGCAAATGAATCAGCAGTCAACAAGACAAGACATTTTTTTACAATTTTTTAGAGCTTGACAGCTGTTGTCACTATGAACTGTTGTTGCATGGTAAAGAGATGCGTGAAGATGTGTTCCATATCAAAAAATGAAATAAATATATATATATATAATAAAATAAATACAAAAAAATAAATAAATAATAAATAAAATAAATAAAAAAAACTGTACATACAGGTACATATAGCTATGGAATGACATGAGGGACAGAATTTTAATTGAAAATGAAAATGAAATTGAAATGAACTATCCCTATATATAGTTAACGAATAAGTGCACTAGTCCTGCTGTGCGTCACTGTCACTAAATATACATTTATTTTTTTATCTTACACACTCACACATACATTTACACACTTAGCTTACAGTGGTCAGTTTTATGTAAAAGCCAGCTCTCTATGGTCAGCCACATTCATGGCCGTCACTAATGGGCCGCTCAACGGCTGAATGTAATATGGCTTGTCCATCATCATCCTCCCCACTTACTGTGTTCCTGTCCTGCTGGCTCCATCAGTGCAAGGTTTAATAGCAGGCCACATGGGGCTCTGCCAGGATAAACAAAGCCTTTTCCTCTCAGCCAGACTCCTTCAACAAGTCGCCCACATCCCACGCTCGCCTCTCATTCCTCTGCTCAAACTTGCTGTCTCTCTCTCGCTCTCTCTCTGCTTTGTCACTTTTCACCCCCTCAGCTTGCTTGATTGTGCTGATGACCTCAATCAAAAGACAATTACCTAGGCGAGGGCAGGAGACAATTATCTCCCATCAATGCGAGATTGACCACACCTGAATGGAGATGGCCACCTTTTATTCCTGAGCGGAGGCAAAAGAACAAGCAAACCCTGAGAGAGAGAGAGAGAGAGAGAGAGACTGAGTGATGAGGGGGAGGCGAGCATGAAATTCGTACCTGCAATGCTATCTGTCCTTAAACTAAGGTGGAATATTAAAAGCGGTGGCAGAGATTGCATTTTCGGTATGTGAGTGCAAATGAGAAAAGCTGGACTAGGTGCTAGCTTCAGAAACGAAATACAGCCTTTATCAAACAGCCACAAAGAGGAAATTGATGAAAAATGGTCCAAAAAGATCATGACCTTACTGAAAAGGTCAGCTTAGACTGTATCATGAATTTTGTTTCTAAACACTCAAATCATGACAAAAAAATGTTTTTTTTCTGGCTGGACCAGCCAATGTGCATGCGCAATCCTACGCACGTGTCTCAGAACACTAAGGGCCAGATTTACTAACAGCTTGCGTCAGCACAAACCCTCTTTTGGCGTTAAAAAACTACTGTCTGGATTTACTAAAGACACGCAGTGATAAATTAACACTGAAAAGGCGTGGACAGGGATTATTTTTGCGGCTGACATTATTACATATGTATTTGTAGGAGTTTCCCTTTCAGGCGCAAAATTTATGGGAGGAGAGTATTTAAATGCATCATGCAAGGTGATTTACTAAGGTTTGCACTCGTCAATTTACTGGTGTAAATTGCCATTATTTACCGCCCAAAAAAAGCAGATAGGGTAGATTGTGTTGGTCATTATGGAAATGATCCTGCTGCGTCTGTGTGCTTTAACTTGTCAGTAGATCACGCGCAGAACTGTCCATGGAAATTTTTATGGAATTGCACTCTCACGCTAATTTGCCCTGTTTAGTAAATCTGGCCAAAACTGTTTCTTTAGCTAACAGAGCTTCTAACGGCAGCTGCAGTGACGCAGTAGTCTTGTTCGACTTCATGTGGCGCCGCAAAGATCGGCTGCCACCTGACAAAAGCAATGCATTCTGGTTAGAAAATTTGTCCGAGCAAAATAAGACCAGCCACCTAGGTCAGGCGCTGCAGTTGCTCAAAATCGTCTGCGAAAGCCTTGATGACAACACACTTTATTCTCATTGGTCAGATTCTATGATGACAAGGGTGACGTGTGTTGTGTGTTTTTTCTTAGCGCCTGTATTTAACCAATCTTGATATTGAATATCTGATATTCAAACAAAACACACCAAAAAATTAACAAAAATTAAGATTACGCTATCTAGTAAATATATATTCTTTTTGTATAAGAGTAACAGTTTGGAAGAAAACGTTCTGGTTAACCTAATGCTTATATTTGGAAAAAATTGCATGGTCTGCCATGAATGACGCTGGTTCAGCACACAACAGAAAGCATGAACCTGACGGCCGTCTCTGTACTCCTCCCCAATACCAATATTCCACCATATTGCGTGTTGCACTTTCTCCCATTCATAGTAATACGAGTGCACCGTCTTTGTATATCTGAAGTCTTTGGTACACGTCGTTGGTTGAGACAATATTGCTGTGGTGGGCAATTCAGGATTCTCACAAATAACAGAAAAAGAGAGAGAGAGAAAAACACAATATTGATAGCTGCACAGTCACAGTATGTGAAACCATTTAGCTTTAAAAGCCCACTGAAGTGCCTTAAAACGCACAGCATTATTCAATGTATTGACATAATTTCCACTGAAACAGGAAAATAGGGTGGGACATATTGAGCAGCCCCTCCCCTTTTTTAAATAGCCAATAACATTTTGTTTATATCACGGCTCGGCCAGAGCCGTTGAGCTCAGTGAAGCCTCAGTTTCCTCCTAATCTCCTCCATATCATTTAAAACACAGCCGATACGTTTTCTGGTCTGTGCTGACTCGCGCATGTGATCCGCTATGTGCTATCGTGTCTCTGGACCGGAGCAGACTGTGTGCACACACAGCGGAGGTTCACGTGACACTAACGTGAACCCAGACTTAATTCGCCCCAATGGAAAGCATATTTACACTGTCTGAATCATTCTCTATCCCCTATATAGTGCACTATGTGCCATTCAACATGTAGAAAACAGTAAATGTGTGAACAAGTGACTGATTTCAGCCGCAGCTTCAGCATCTATTTTTATTGTAGGGGGCGGGAAGCTTTAGATTCTAGAGAGCATTTGATTGGACAGAAAAGCTGAAGTGCAGTGTGATGTCATCAAAATCATTGATCCATTGATCCAATGTAAATTTTGAATGCAAATTTGGTCACTGTTTTGGAGCACACTAGTTTATAGATAACAGTAAGACTTACATATTCATACAACAATTAATTTTGATTTCGCGGGGACTTTAAGGCTGGTATGAGCAAGATCCAAGACAAGTGGGAGAAGGGGTAAAAGGAGAAGGCAGATGGGAGCTTTAAGGGTACACACAACACAGAGATCTGGCAGTGACATCTATAAATAGTGAAGAAGATGGGAAATGTGTATCCCTGAATGATGTCTGTAATGTGACATGTATTTACAGAAATCTATGAGTAGTTTATCTCTTTTCCTATTTCTCTGTCTTCATATTTTGGCATGACTTATTTTAACCATACTAAAGACAAATATTCCCATGGCATCTTTAATGTGAACAACAACTGAAGCCTTTACAAAAGTGTCTGCTAAAGTTCAGCCATCTGTAGTGTCAGTAAATATGGCCAAAAAAAACAGTGCAGTCTTTCAGTCAAATTAATGTTGATAAAATGTGCAGACACTATATTTCACACTTTCATTTTTCTTTTTTAAACATCAGTAACTGCTTTCAAATAAGGTGCAAAACTTTCAGAGATGCCTTTTTTTTTTCCAGAGTTGAATCTGTTTGCCTCACCAAAGTTCACAACGAGATAAAAGTGACTCCTTACTCCCTTTTAAAAATCCAGAACATTACTCTCTCTGCCCACACCAGTCACCCTAAATGAAAATTAAGTATAATAATGCTTTTTCATTGGTAAAAATAATAAGTCGCAACAGCACGTAACTGTAAATTTAGACAAACCTCAATAACCACCTCCAAATCCCATCTCTTACTAGATGAGATCTATGGATAAAGAAGATTAAAGCATTTTGGAGAGGATCGATAAGGGCTCCATTGCCAGGAGTGATAGAATGGCACAGTAATTTCCCGCATAAGAGGGTAATGGGAAAACAGGGTAGGTGGGGGTTTGAAGGATAGATATCAGCCGCTCTGGGTGTGGTGTAGTTATGATCACTGCAGGATGGAGCACTGCCTTCATTTGGATCCCTATATTTGGAAACACAGTCTATGCCGTAGTAACATTATCAACTCATCATGATTAAGTGATAATGGCAGCTATTTGCATTTTAATTTTAAATATTTTTCAGATATATTTGCTGCTTAAAACACCAAAAGTTTTAAAAAGATTAAAAGTTTTTTATTCAGTCTAGATATGGGTGAATATCTAAACCTGTCAAAAACATGTCCATGACATATTTCACCAAATATTAAGTGTAAAAAAAGTCAATTATACATTATTAAACTTACACATTTTACATGTAGTTACTATAGTAATAACGGTCAATTGTGCAGTTACATGCAACTAACCCTAAACCAAACCTTAATCCTAACCCTAATTACATGTACTTAATTACTATTACTTAGTTAATTGTATTATTTTACTGTAACAAGGACAAAAAAAATTATAATTATTACTAAATTATAATACAAATTCCATTTTAAATAAAGAAAAATAAGTCTATTTAAATGAGGTTTTTTTGCATTGTGACAAATTGCATTGACATTGCTGTATTTTTTTGCAAAAATAAATAAATTGTTAAGTACATTTGTAAAACTATTTGTGAATGTATTTTCATTTTTTAAGAAAATTAAGGTTTTATTTTCAATTTATCTTGAAAACTGTGTCAAGATTATTAGTTAATTGTATAATTACACTGTAACATGGACACCTTAAAATAGTGTAACCAAAAATATTATAATTATTAATAAATGATAATACAAAGTATTAAGTATATTTGTAAAACAATTTGTGAATTTATTTAAAAAATTTTTAGAATTGTTTTTTTTAATTTTCAATTTATATTGAAAACTGTGATTTAAAAAAAAAAAAATTACAGGAATGACTATTTAATACAATTCCCCAAATCTTGTTCCTAAAACAAGCTTCATTTTTATTATGGACAAATTCATTCATTCATAAATGAATTTCACTGGGCATATAATGACCCAAATATATACTGTATACGCCACGTTTACACTGCATCGCTTGTCAAAGTTGAGAAAATCCATAAGCATAAGCAATGCTTTTATCGCTTGTTTCTGCTTCTTTCAGAAGTTGCGTAATAGCGCCCCCTACCATATAACAGTGATAACACAGAAAGCTGGAAAATTCTGTCAATGGCGGGGACAGGGTTAATACTAATCTTAATTTGGTTAAAAATGGGGTTAAATATTGGCATCATTCATCTACAGGAGTGAGAATCTGCTATGGCTTCACTATATCAAGAAGGAATCACTACATGTACACACATTGGTACATCTTAGGGGGATTCACTCCTGCAAATAAAAGAGGTTGTGACTCCCAAAACTATGCAGTGCATGTGTACATGGCTGTTCCAACTTGTTTTGCAACACACACACACTACATCTATGTCCCTGTAGACCTCCCTCATAACCCAAATACAGTAGGAACTCAATTGTTATGAATAATGTCGTCCACTGTAAGCATACAATGACATAACACAGAAGATAAAAAGCAATCCTTGGGGCCACACATGTATCATTTGGCCCAAAGTGGTTAGATATCTAATCTTTAAACACCTTGCTTCCCATTATGGAACACCTTGTAAAATTCCCTTATGAGAAGCTTGGTTGCAAACATCTAGCATTAAAATCCCTGGTGAAAAAAAGTTAACTCTTTTTCATGACACATTTTTATGAAGTCAGTGTGGATGTGGATGTGGAGTCGTGTAACTCCCTGAGGTAGAGAAGCTACTGTGTCCAATGACAAACACCATCAAACTAGCTTTCACTAGAGAACTTTTCTATTGTAAAAATATATAATAAATTATTGCAATAAACTGCTAAATGCAGCGCACACAGTTTGTGTGTGTGTGTGTGTGTGTTTTAACGTTTTCACTGCTTCCACTGTTGTTTAATTACTGAAAAGCAATCTGCAAAATTATACTGTAACATATGTATTGTATGTATAGCCTACATTCATACATTCATATTTGTTTATATAGTCTTCAATTCACACATTGTTTAGAGAGAAAACAAGATGGGCAAGATGTGGAGAAACTCTTTTTTTCAATAACTTACAGGAAAAAATATATTTGCTTTTTTTATCCCTTTAAAAGACAAATTAAATCAAAGTAACCAATTGTTGTAATTATCTTCAGCACTAATTAATATTAATAATTGGAATAAGAAATTCCTCTGCCAAATAATTTAGGTAACTGGCCTAACTGAGGGTCATTTGTGGTTGCCAGGCAGAATTGCAATTTGTCCCATTAATATATTCCACTTCAAAAGTGCCTTATCGAACGCAATTGAGAGTCAGATCTGTTTCGTAAAATCATTCAAGTAGAAACTTCAATATCACAAAACCATATAAGGAAAATAATCAGTCATTTAAACAGCAAATGCATTAAGTAATCAGGGCCGCACTTACCTTAAATGTTTTGCTAAGCACAATGGCGGTTCAGTGTGGTGGCAGTAAATAAGAGAAATGTCTTTGCTGTCAACCAGCAGCCAAAAATAGACACAATTAAGCAGAAGCAGACGAAGGATGACTGGAGAATGTCCTTCCCCTTTGATGACAACCTAATGACTTCTACTTATCATCAGAGGAAGGAGCGTGAGATTGCAGTGTCACACTTGCTGGAACCAGCGACAAGCGGCCTAGGTGTCCCACCAGCAGATTCATTAGTGTTAAGCATCATTATCGGGCATGACGTTTGTCTGCGGGCTTTTGGCCATTCATCACAGTTCTTAATGTCATCATCATCATCATCATCATCATCATTACAGCAATTATATTCCATAACCACAACAATTACCATATATATCCAAGCTATCAATAATAAAGGAACACTTGAAACGCCATGGCGCCGTTGCTGATCGGGTAAAATGTCTGTGCCTTCAAAATAAGGCTGACTTTGTGACCCACACATATTGATGTTTTATTTTCAAACATTCCAAAGCCATTTCGAGATGCTGAACATAGGTGGGCCCTGAAAATAGAAGTGTGTGAGGTGAATTCAAAGAGAATCGTCCGGGATTGAACCACTCTGGTCTCTCGAGAGACGCTGTGCGAGTGTGCGGCTGAGGAAATGGCTGGATTCAGGCAGAATGAAAGAGAAATGCTTTGGTCTTCTATTGAATGTGCCAGCTCACTTACACCCAGTGGAGAACTCTGGGAAATGGGTGTATGCAAACATTCACCTGAAAATAGCAGAACAACAACTAGCCTTTATCTCCTGGGTGCACATTGCTTCTTAACAGCATTTCATTGATTTGGAGAGAATCATATGTGGTTACAGTCCAACCTGTTATAATGGTGAATGCTTAGTTTTATGTGCTTAATATTTTATGTGCTTTCAATATTGTGAAATGCACTTTTTTATTTAAAATTAGGTAAGTATTCACTTGTGTCTTAAAACATTAAGAAAACTTAATATGTGTCAAAATATGTGCATTAGATCTTATGGTGTAAATATGAGCAAATCCAGTCATTTTAATACGAATGGCGGAAGATTTCCTGACGCAGATTTCGCAACAGACAAACTAGACATGACAAGCATTTTGCTCAAGACCATGAAATGACAACTTTCCTTTTGAAAAGGGAATCCATTACTTATATCTTTATAAATATTCATATAACAGGGTTGACTGTTATAATTTTTCCCCTAATGACAAAACAAAACATGATATATCTAAATAAATAAATTCTAAACATTTGAGATAAGTGCTGCCCTGATTACTTAATCCATTTGCAGTATAAATTACTTTGATTCACTTCCTTATATGGTATTCTGATATTGAAGTTTCTACTTGGATAATTTTACGAAACAGATCTGACTCTGAATCGCATTCAATAAGGCACTTTTGAAGTGGAATATTAAATGAGCCAAACTGCTAATTGAGAAATACTTATTATGACCAGTTTAATTTATACAATCATATGGATTATTTAATTAATTAGGTTTAAAAGGTTAATTCACCCATAAAATGAAAATTCTTTCATCATTTACTCACCCTCCTGCTGTACCAAACCCCTTTTTGTTCATCTTTTTTATTTTATTTTATTATCCTTTATTTTACCAGGAAATAATCCCATTGAGATGACCCAAGGATGGGGCAGAGCAGTACAAAACGGTATCATCCGCATAAAAATGCCACTTTGATTTTGTTACATTCTGACATTCAAGTCATTTATATAAATAGTAAATAAAATGGGACCCAAAATGGACCCCTCGGGGACACCATTTTTTATAAGTAATGATTTTGAGGACACATCATCAACATAAACACTTTGTGTTCTGCCACTCAAATAGTTGCCAAAACATTTGACAGCTTTTGGAGACATTCCAATATCCACCAATCTCTGTATAATTTGGGTCAGATTCGTTGAGTTACAAACACTTTTAATTTGATCAGATGCAGGTGTTAGCCAGTTTAAGTCACACATTAAAGCCAGTTCTGTATATTTTATAAATGACAAACAATTAGACAATGAGGACAATGTGTTCTTTGGAGCAGAAGGAGGTCTATAGCATCCCGCAACTGTCAAAGCATAATTCTGCGATAATTCAATTTTCAACAAATTCAAATTTTCTAGGCACAGACTTGGATAATTGGATTGAAACACAAATTAAAATATTTTTAATCCAAAATTTTCAGAAGAGACACAATCGCTTCATATGATGAACAGATAGAATTTAGGCTTTTATTCACATATAAACATTGATCAGCGAACAGAATCTCAACCATACCTTCTTGACGTGCAAGAACAAACCTCATTGGTTCTTGTGGAAGCTCAAACATGCTCGTAACATGAGAATGCACATTATTGGTTCTTGCACATCAAGCAAGCATGCTTGAGCTTCCATTTACCACAACTGATGTGTGAAGCCTCGTTCAGACTGTCAGTCCAAATCCAATTTTTGTGTATATCGATTGAAATCAGTGTAACTACGAGGTTTAATACAAAAGCAGGTGAAGAGCATAACAGCCTGTGTGACACTCACACACAAACAATAACTGACTGAACCGAACAGGGGGTATAAATACACAGGGTGAAGGAGGGAACTAAATACAGGTGGAAGATGATGAACTAATCAGGGATGAACGAGCACAGGTGCAGACAAGACAGAACATAATTGTGACATTATGCCCCCTCAGAAAGGCGCATCCTTGCGCCGTGATGGCATCAGAGTTCTGGAGGTAGCAATGAGGTGGTGGCTTCGGTGGAGGGCATGGAGCTGGGGACGGACTGGACCCTGGGGGGGGGCGTTGGTACCAGGCACAATGGTGGTGCAGACGAAGGGAGGAGCCATGGTGGAGCTCAAACTGACAGGCAGGGTGACACCCGGGAGCTGATCGACAGCGGAACCACAGATGGTCGAGGAACCCCCAGAGACAAGTGGGTGACGGACCGTGGCGACATCGTGGAACTGGAGGACGGGAGTTGAGCTGCTAACTCGCAGGACTGAGGCAGTCAGTGAGGGAGGCCAATGGGGAGGTCGGAGGAAGGGAGGAGTCCAGCGATGACGAAAGGGGTGCAGGGTGTGGGTGCAGCCCGAATCCAGGAAGTCCATGGCTGCAGCTGGGCGTTGACCACTGTAGGCCGACCTGGAGTGTTGAGCGAGCCCAGCGGAGCTTCTGGGCAGACAGACCGCGGAGGCGTTGAAGGAGTGGTGGGTCGAGGTAAAGGCGACGGGATGACAGGACGAGATGGAGGTGTGGGCCCAGAGGCCCGAGGTGCAGCCGGGGTCTCGGCCTCTAGCTGGTGGCAGGGAAGCCCAAGGCACGGAGGATGAGCCACAGGGAGTGAGCAGCGGTGGCATAGCCAAGGAGATAGATGACACCAGTGGTGCCGACGGATCCAGGGGACTGGCCGTAACCAGTGATGGAGACTGGATAAGGACAGGCAGGGATACAGTCAGAAGATTTCCGGTTGGACCCGGCGATGACGAAGAATATGAGGGTGGGAACACAGGTGGGAATAGGATACACGGACCACAGGTCGATCAGATCACAGTCCGGTCCTGGCTCTGCGATGGATCTCCTCGCTTGCGTCAACTGAAGATCTCTGGCTCATTGGCAGGTATCCCAGATACGGCCGGCTCTCCAGGCGGAGGAGCAGGCACAGTGCGGGTGAGTCCATCTTTTGTTACTCATTTTGAGGGTCAGTTATTCTGTCACAGATAGGGAGGATGATGACAGAATTCAGTGTAACAACAAGGTTTAATACAAAAGCAGGTGCACAAACAACAACTGACAAAGGATTGAACCGAACAGGGAGTATAAATACACAGGGTAAAGCAGGGAACTAAACAGGCACAGGTGGAAGATGATTAACTAATCAGGGACGAACAGGCACAGGTGCAGACAAGACAGAACATAATTGTGACAATAACGGAGACATGTTTTGAAACCGGCGGAAACGACAGCGCAGAATAAAGCCACACATACCAGCCTCATACGGTTCTGCAGCTGCCTCAGAAGACACAGTAGTCCTGCGTGCGGCGGCTACACAATGTCATGTTGTAAATAAAATAACATCTGTATTGCAGACCCCTCTATGTTGCGGTTGTTGTTGCTGTTTTTGGCTTATGCCTACCAATGCAACGTCATTGCCATAGAAAACAATGCAGATATTCCAGAAAACAAAAGAGCTGCATGGACACACAAATCGGATCTGAACAGTTGCGATACACAGTGTGGACAGTCAAACATTAGATCAGATTCCAATCGGATCTGCATAAAAATCGGATTTGGACTGACAGTATGAACGAGGCATGAGTTGATGACAGTAGACTGTCAATGGAGGGACAGAAATCTCTCAAATGTCATTAAAAATATCTTAATTTGTGTTCCGAAGATGAACAAAAGTCGTAAGGGTTTGGAACGACATGAGGGTGAGTAATTAATGACAGAATTTTCACCTATTTAATATAATTTTATTATTTATAATATTTTATTTAGGAACTTCATAAATAAATCATTATAGCATTTTGCTGTGGTATGGTCTTATGGCTTATAGGTGCAGTAAAGCTAGCGCATGTGCTCTGGTGCATTGAGCCGTGGCATTCATACGGGTGATGTGAGTTTAAATCAATTTTGCAATATTTCCAGATTCCATTCCTCCCTCTTCTTTTCACTACCATATCAATAAAAGTGGCCTAAAAGGCCATAAATAAATAAACACAGTGTAGAATTAGATCACATATATGACTCACATAAAAAAAACTTCCAAATGTGTTTCATTTAATTGGAACTCAAATGTTTTAATCCATTAAAACATTCGGACCCAAAAACTTTTTTGGACACTTAAGTCCCGCTTGGTACATGTCATTGCATTAGATCACAGTATCAAAGCACTTGGTTTGATAATGCAATGATACTTGGATTAAGTGTCCTAATGCATTTCTGAAACCACTGTATCTCGAGGTTAACAACGGAGCAGGATTGTGACAAGAGTATGATGTGTTTAGTGTATAAATGCCTCTATTCCATCCCATTGCACTCTGCCTGAAGAGTTAAAAAAGGCTGTCAGAGCATTTCTATTATTCTTTATTTCTGTAGAAATGTAGAAATAATTGCAGACCAATTCCCTCTGGCTGAACATGTTTTTAATTATGTTAAAATCTGATGCAATCTTCACGCATCATCTGTCTACAGTAGACGAGTGTGATCGGTAAGCTTTCTGTCAGTAACACAGAATCTGTGGCGTTTAAGCACACGATTGAACTCTCTTGGGATGATTCGACACTCACGGGTGAGAATTACATGGATTGGGAGATAAGACAAACTGCCGCACAACACATTAGCAATGCCAAAGGCAATATGTGCAAGCAGATTACCTCACAGCAATCAGTGCCACAGTGAGTAAAACTTGTGACACCTTACGAAAAGACAGAATGATTAAGACAGATTAGACAAGAGTAATGTAACCACAATATTTTCTCTTGAAAAGAGAATTCAATGCTGATGATATATATATATATATATATATATATATATATATATATATATATATATACACTTTTATTTTTTATTGTTGTGTTGTAGTAGTAGTAATAATAATAATAATAATAAATAAAGATTTTACCTTAAAAAATATATCTCGACAATAATCATAAGATATAGACTTGCATATTTACATATTAGAGGTGTAAATAAAATATATTTATAATATTTACTTAATGGTTGCACCACATTATATGTTTAGAGTTATTAAATGTATTTTTTTTTAGAATCATACAGTTTTTCCACATTTTATTTATTTATTTATTTGGTTGGTTGGTAGTTCTAAACATTATGGTAACAGGGTTGGCATACATATTGTAGACAAAATAAATAAAATTTATATATTGTAGACAAAATGTATGTATACTTACTATACACTACATAAACTATATTGGCAAAAGTATTGGGACACCCTTAAAATAATTTAATTCAGCTGTTCCAATCACTTCCATGGCCACAGGTGTATAAAATCAAGCACCTAGGCATGCAGACTGCTTCTACAAACATTTGTGAAAGAATGGGTCGCTCTCAGGAGCTCAGTGAATTCAAGCATGGTACCGTGATAGGTTGCCACCTGTGCAATAAGTCCATTCGTGAAATTTCCTAACTACTAAATAGTCTATGGTCAACTGTTAGTGGTATTATGAAGGAAAAAAAAGCCATTGGGAACAAAAGCAATGCAGCGCATGCTGAGATGCACAGTGCACAGAAGTTGTCAACTTTCTGCAGTCAATAGCTACAGACCTCCAAACATTTGTGTGGCCTTCAGATTAGCTTAAGAACAGTGGGTAGAGAGCTTCATGGAATGGGTTTCCATGGCCGAGCAGCTGCATCCAAGCCCATCACCAAGTGCAATGCAAAGCGTCGGATGCAGTGGTGTAATGCACGCCGCCACTGGACTCTAGATAATTGGAGACGTGTTTTCTGGAGTGATGAATCACGCTTCTCTGTCTGGCAATCTGATGGATGAGTCTGGGTTTGGTGGTTGCCAGGAGAATGGTACTTTCCTGACTACATTGTGCCAAGTGTAAGGTTTGGTGGAGGGGGGATTATGGTGTGGGGTTATTTTTCAGGGGTTGGGCTTGGCCTTTGTTCCAGTGAAAGGAACTCTTAATGCTTTAGCATACCAAGACATTTTTGACAATTTCATGCTCCCAACTTTTTGGGAGCAGTTTGGGAATGGCCCCTTCCTGTTCCAACATGACCAGTGCACAAAGCAAGGTCCATAAAGACATGGATGAGCAAGTTTGGTGTGGAGGAACTTGACTGGCCTGCACAGAGTCCTGAACTCAACCGATAGAACACCTTTGGGATAAATTAGAGCAGAGACTGTGAGAACATCAGTGCCTGACCTCACAAATGCTCTTTTAGAAGAATGGTCTAAAATTCCCATAAACACACTCCTAAACATTGTGGAAAGCCTTCTCAGAAGAGTTGAAGCTGTTATAGCGGCAAAGGGTGGGCCAACTCCATATTAAACCCTACGAATTAAGAATGGGATGTAATTAAAATGTTTTTGTGCATGTAAAGGCAGGCGTCCCAAAACTTTTAGCAATATAGTGTATATATATGAAATAAAAAATTATATAAAAAATTAGTGTGTATATAAAAAACTATATATAGTTATTATCAAACAAAGTTAAATTATCTAAATTATTATCTTTTTTTACATGCATTTAAATGAGGATCACAGATGGTGCACAGTTAAAGTCATTGTGTAAATTGTTAAATTAGAACAAGCGCTTTTAATTTACATTTGCTGAAATCTCATACAAGTTTGGTGCCAGATCCCCGCAGCCTTTCTCTAATGAGGTTAGTGCTTCTTTTCCAAAATATCTCATATATGAAAAATGGGTTGGAGAAAATGGCAAACAGAGAGACAGATAATATATGCTAATAAATGACTATCCTGCCATGACGTGATGCTATCCGTGTTTGGTGCTCTAAGCTACCTATAATGCTTTGTGTTTTCTTAGGGCTTTGAGAACAAGGCCACACCAGGTGAAAGCTGGCACCACAGAGAAGAGAAATCACCAGATTTATCAATAAACCCAGCGTAAACCCCATCCCCGGAATTACTGTTGACTCTCCTCCAAGAATTCATTTACTTTTAACCCTAGTGCACCACTGACCCATTTCCTGCAGTTTTGGAACGACAGCGGATGTGCGGTCTCCATGGTGCCCCAGATTTGATTGTCTGCATCCAATTCATCCCATTCTTTTCCATTGTATTTTATTTATGTTGTTCTATAGGCCTGAAGAGCTTCACAGACGAGTCAAACAGACCTTTTTGGTCTCCCTCGAAACAACACACAACTCCAAACGGTTCAGGGAGAAATTAAAGAAATAAATAAACCATGACATTCCTGAAACTGTATCCTGGCTCCAGCATAAACTTTATCCTGTGGCCAGAAATCTATAAAGTGAGTACAGGGTGGATTTGAGTGCTTGCGGACACATTATGCTGTTTCATCATGAGGTAACCCAACTCTGCCTGTGGCCATGTCTGAGTGAAAGAGGTTGTACTTTCATTAGATAAAAATCTACTAGGCCTCTCCCAGGTCAGAAAACGTAAACTAAAAGCCTCCTCATCTCTCCTTAGTAAACAGTCTGACAGATTGTGACACTGGCTACCTCGCTACATTCTCAGAAAAAAAGGTACTGGGGTGGTACACTTTTGATCCTTTTAGGTACTAAGATGTACACTTTATGTACTAATATGTACCTTTAAGGAACCAATATGCACCCTTTAGGTACAAAAGTGTATCTTTTGAAAAGGTACCGCCCCAGTGACAGCTTTTGTACCTTTTTTTTTTGAGAGTGTATGAAGCGGATTCAATTAAATCTCAAAAACTGTTTAGAGTTACTGCTTTTACTGTATATGATTTCAAAGTTACATGAATGTCTCCTCTTACAGGCTTTTCTAGTATAAGACTCAGCCTCAGACGGCACACCCACGGATCGCCCACAGTCCGTTCTCTGGCCATCTGACGCATATACTGCACACAAAACTGGCAAGCGCTGGCAGAAAATCGGCAGTTCTAATCTGATTGGCCGGCTTTACGCAATTCCCAAAGAGTTGGCACTAGTTCGCCTGGAAACTAAGTTGTGTTTACAAGGTACCGGGTTGATACAATGAGCGCTTTTGATGGAGGATTATTGGATTTGTCAAAGTTTGGTTACTGGCTTCAGGTCCTTTAAAAAGGTACTCAAGAGTTTTGTTTGAGGCACTTAGTAGCAAGAAAACTAGATATGCATACTTATTACTTTTGGATAGACAGAATTCTGACAGCAGAACACACTTCCTCTAGTTTTATAACTATAGAGTTATTTTCATTTATCCATAGTATACATTCATAATGAAGAAAACATATTTTTTAAATTATAATTATTGTTTGTTATAAAAAAAAATGCTTCATCACTTTTAACTATCTCAACTTTTTGTCTGCAAATCAAGGTCACATAAAACAGAGAATTATATCATAGAGGATCCTTGAAAACCCTCATGATATAATAAATAACAATAATAATATAAATATATGTATTTCTAATTAAATAAATAAATAATGGTAAGTATATTAATATATTTATTTTGAATTACATTTATAAAATTTGAAACAAAAAATAGTGTATACTCGTGTATTCAGGAAAATATCTTCTTATTTATTTTTATATCTCTTTTTTTTTTTGTTGATATTTTCATGTATGCATAATGAAGAAAAAATATTTTTAAATATATAAAAAAAAACAACAACAACACTGCTTCATTCCTTTTATTAATTTAAATTTTTTTGTCTGGCAAATCAAGGTCACATAAAACGAAATTATCATCATCATCATCATCATCATCATCATCATCTTCCGCTTACCCGGGGCCGGGCCGCGGGGGCAACAGTCTAAGTAGAGACGCCCAGACTTCCCTCTCCCTAGACACTTCCTCCAGCTCTTCCGGGGGAATACCGAAGCGTTCCCAGGCCAGCCGGGAGACATAATCCCTCCAGCGTGTCCTAGGTCTTCCCCGGGGTCTCCTCCCAGTGGGACATGCCCAGAACACCTCCCCGGGAAGGCGTCCAGGAAGCATCCGAAAGAGATGCCCGAGCCACCTCAGCTGGCTCCTCTCAATGTGGAGGAGCAACGGCTCTACTCTGAGCTCCTCCCGAGTGACCGAGCTTCTTACCCTATCTCTAAGGGAGCGCCCAGCCACCCTGCGGAGAAAGATAATTTCGGCCGCCTGTATCCGGGATCTTGTCCTTTCGGTCATGACACACAACTCATGACCATAGGTGAGAGTAGGAACGTAGATCGACCAGTAAATCGAGACCTTCGCCTTACAGCTCAGCTCCTTCTTCACCACGACAGACCAGTACATCGACTGCATTACTGCAGAAGCTGCACCGATCCGACTGTCGATCTCCCGTTCCATCCTTCCCTCACTCGTGAACAAGACCCCAAGATACCTGAACTCCTCCACTTGAGGCAGGAGCTCTCCTCCAACCTGAAGCGGGCAAGCCACCATTTTCTGACTGAGAACCATGGCTTTGGACTTGGAGTTGCTGATTCTCATCGAAATTATATTGTTGAAAATCCTCATGACTTGATATCATGACATTTGTATTCGAGGTGTAAGGAAAATATCTTCTTACTTTTTACTTGATGTGTACACCATATGATTTTTTTTTTTTTTATGAAATAAAATTTTCTTTAAGTTATTTTTCTCCAACCCGTCTACTTTTTTACTTTTTTAGTTTTACAGCATATTATTGTCACAGTTATGTTCTGTGTTGTCCTTGGACTTTCAGTGTGTTTTCATTTGTCACATTTCTGTCAGTTTGTGTTGTCATTCTGTTTCCTGATTACATGTTACTTTGTTCCAGTTTCCCGCCACTCATCTGTCACCATGGTAACCCTCTTTAGTTAGTTCTGTTCAGCTGTGTCTTGTCTTATCTCGTTTGTGTTCCCTATTTAAGTTCTGCTGTTTCCCTTAGTCTTTGTCTGATCTCCGTTGTGTATAGCTACCTTCCTGTATGACTCACCTGAGAATCTTTGGCATTAAAACTTCCTTTGAAATTGTATCTGCCTGTCTTCGTCCTTCTGCCTGCAAACACCTGTGACAATTATAAAACTGTGGTTTATTATATATATATACAGTATATACACTCTAAAAAAAATGCTTGGTTGTTTCAACCCAAATTTGGGTCAAATATGGACTAACCCAGCTGTTCAGTAATTTTTTAAATACAATTTTTAACCCAACGGTTGGCTTTGTCCATATTTAACCCAAAACTGGGTTAAAACAACCCAGCATTTTTTAGAGTCCATAGATACAGTAATGGTCAGAATTATTGGCACCCCTGGTAAATATGATCAAAGATGGCTGTAAAAATACATCTGCATTGTTTATCCTTTTGATCGGTCATTCCAAAAATTCAAAAAATGAGGTTAGATTTTTGTGATTTTTTAAAAAATAAATGATAAAAAGGATAAACCATGTAGATTTATTTTTACAGCCATCTTTGATCATATTTACCAGGGGTGCCAATAATTCTGACCATGACTGTATAATATATATATATATACACTCACCTAAAGGATTATTAGGAACACCTGTTCAATTTCTCATTAATGCAATTATCTAATCAACCAATCACATGGCAGTTGCTTCAATGCATTTAGGGGTGTGGTCCTGGTCAAGACAATCTCCTGAACTCCAAACTGAATGTCAGAATGGGAAAGAAAGGTGATTTAAGCAATTTTGAGCGTGGCATGGTTGTTGGTGCCAGACGGGCCGGTCTGAGTATTTCACAATCTGCTCAGTTACTGGGATTTTCACGCACAACCATTTCTAGAGTTTACAAAGAATGGTGTGAAAAGGGAAAAACATCCAGTATGCGGCAGTCCTGTGGGCGAAAATGCCTTGTTGATGCTAGAGGTCAGAGGAGAATGGGCCGACTGATTCAAGCTGATAGAAGAGCAACTTTGACTGAAATAACCACTCGTTACAACCGAGGTATGCAGCAAAGCATTTGTGAAGCCACAACACGCACAACCTTGAGGCGGATGGGCTACAACAGCAGAAGACCCCACCGGGTACCACTCATCTCCTCTACAAATAGGAAAAAGAGGCTACAATTTGCACGAGCTCACCAAAATTGGACAGTTGAAGACTGGAAAAATGTTGCCTGGTCTGATGAGTCTCGATTTCTGTTGAGACATTCAGATGGTAGAGTCAGAATTTGGCGTAAACAGAATGAGAACATGGATCCATCATGCCCTGTTACCACTGTGCAGGCTGGTGGTGGTGGTGTAATGGTGTGGGGGATGTTTTCTTGGCACACTTTAGGCCCCTTAGTGCCAATTGGGCATCGTTTAAATGCCACGTCCTACCTGAGCATTGTTTCTGACCATGTCCATCCCTTTATGACCACCATGTACCCATCCTCTGATGGCTACTTCCAGCAGGATAATGCACCATGTCACAAAGCTTGAATCATTTCAAATTGGTTTCTTGAACATGACAATGAGTTCACTGTACTAAAATGGCCCCCACAGTCACCAGATCTCAACCCAATAGAGCATCTTTGGGATGTGGTGGAACGGGAGCTTTGTGCCCTGGATGTGCATCCCACAAATCTCCATCAACTGCAAGATGCTATCCTATCAATATGGGCCAACATTTCTAAAGAATGCTTTCAGCACCTTGTTGAATCAATGCCACGTAGAATTAAGGCAGTTCTGAAGGCGAAAGGGGGTCAAACACAGTATTAGTATGGTGTTCCTAATAATCCTTTAGGTGAGTGTATATATATATATATATATATATATATATATATATATATATATATATATATATTAGATTTAAATTTAAATTCTGAAGAAACTAATCTGAGGGAAACCGGAAGACTATTCCACAGTTTTGGGCTTTATTTATCACTTCTCATGTCAGTCGAGTAGGTCTCTTCCTGTCTAAGTGCACCAGACCTTATACCTACAATTAAAAATCTGTCTTGACAATATTACTCTAGAATAAAACCGCTTTTGTGTGTGCTAGAAATACACACTAGTAATTGTTTAACTCTAGCTGTGTGTATGTTCTAATCACTGGTTACAAGAGAAAACCACTGTGTGACATCTGAACCCCTGCTCCAATCACGTGCCCTGCAACCTTTACCGCTTGGGCAGCATTGTGTACAGTGCTGCCTGACCTTTGCCCCCAAGTTTCTGGTACAAGCAGCTTTACCCAGAATCCACAGGCCAGAATTCTGAACCTTACTTGCTAAGAGTCCCATGTCGTTTCTGATTATTGATTGTAGCAATGGAGACGAGGATCAACTCCTCAGCCATAGCAAATGCCTTGACTATTGATTCCAGTTCAAGCTGGCAGAAAAATGATGAAATCCACCAGGGCTATAGACCTCCTTTGACAGGGTACTTATAACACTGATTTAAAATTACAGATTACAGTCCGGCACTATATTACCCTTTAAACCAACACGTTCATACACGCAACTACATTGGCTATATCTCGTGACCAATTGCGTCATTATGTCAGCTTTGATTGTAAAATATCATTGGCTCTCGTGTGGCTCGTGACCGATTGCGTCATGCTAAAGAGTCGGGTGTATCTTTTGAATGAGATTTGACTGAGTGCGTGCGTTCACGGAGCGGCGGGATCATAATTTCAGTGATTAAAACATTAAGATCAACTCTGCTCTTTACATGAAGATATCGTATGACTTCAGAAGACTTGGAATGCAACATGAGTTAATACTTTTATACTGTTTTTGGTCAGTTTTTGCAAAAAATACCTGTGACTGTACTTTTATTTGCCTGTTACGTGTTTTATATTGTTGAGAAGTGGGTAGGTTTGGAGTAGGAGTGGGGTTAGTTGCTCCAAAATATAAAAGAAGCCTATAAATATTTATAAAATCATGTCTACTTTTACAAATGCAAAGAATTAAATGCGTCTTGAACTGACGCATAGGGCAAACAACTGAAATCAATGGAGTACCCTGTGCGTTAAAAATTGACCAAGCATCAATATGTGACGAGTTGGGAGTGAGAACGTGTTGTTTAAACAGCTCTGAGAACAACCACTTTTAACCACAACCAATTTCAACAATTAAAACTTTCTGAACACCACAGTAAGACGCAAACAGCACACTTGCAAGTTCATATGTAATGAAGTTCGGCTTCCAGCAACAAAACATTCCCTCTGTACCTATTTATAGAAACACTGGTAAAAGAGGTATGCAGGAAGAATATTAGAAGGATTTAGATAAGCAGTGTTTATCTTTTGCATTGTGATTGGTATGATTAATTGAACATGTTGTTTTTTTAACTTCTATTTGAATTCCATTTAACAGTGTCAGATTGTCAAAATGCATTTCATGCGAAGATAAATAAAATAAATGCATAAATATTGGGAACCTGAGAGTTCATATAATTGCTTCCACAAGACTTTAATTAAAAATGACAAAGGAAAGCTGGAGAATAATACAGCTCTCATTTTGTCATGTCTGACACACAAATGGAATAAATATAATACAATTATTTGAACCATAACATTGATATTGTTAAAGAAAAGCACAAAACCTCTCTATGCCTACTTTGGCGCACGTCGCACTCTCATTCCATCATTTACTCACAAAAGCCATAAAATAGCTGTATATGATTTGTGCATAATAGCCACAAATCCTTTTGTTGTATTTTCTTAATCTGTGTGTACTATTGTCTGTGCACGACATACAGGTCTCCGCAGGATTCTGCTAATTAGACATCACACTGTGCTGCAACGTTAGAGGTTAAAAAAAAGAAAGAAACAGTAACACATTATAAGGGAGACAAGCTGCCATGCAAACACTACAATTAACATGGTGTCTCAGGACACAGCAGAACTCATCTTTTGATTGCAAAATCAATAATGTAAGTGTACTCTACATTTTTGCCTGAATAAAAGGACTTAATTGTGGATAAAATAGTAATTAAAAAAATCTTGACCCTTAGCACTGACAATATCAACTGGATATACACTCGAAATGTCACAGTGCACTGAAGAAACACTATGGTTGCATCTAAATTTGCATAAAATCAGTTCCAAGTATGCGTGATTAGAATCATTTACCCACATCATAGTGCATTTAAAATAGCATGCCAAAAGTACTTGGATGATACTGTATACTATTTCTGTTAGATGGAGCATCTGCCCAAGATACCCACAACCCCTAAAGCGATGGAAAAGTATATACTATAAGAGCATATCATTTCTTTCTGCATTCACTGCTGTATTTATCTTTATAGGGTGACAGAACATCTGTTAAACACTCAATTAAAAACAAGTAAAACTAAAACATTCAATACAGTGATGAACAATAGTATTTAACTCTTTAGTTATAAATTACAAAATTGTAATACATGCCCATATACTTCCTAGTACATAATTGAATGTGTTTTCTGTTCAGTTGCAAAGTACATTGTATTTATTGTATTAAAAGTGTGTGGTGTGATCCATATATCCACAGGGTTCAGGTGATGTGAACAAAAGCAACATGAAATGACATTTGCAAGCCATTTTATACCACAATCTACAAATCCACCTGTGTAGGAACTTGTGGTCTGAACTGAATGTGATGAGCTAAAAATGTTTGCTGTGAAATATAATCAAGACAACACATATTTCTGTTGCATTGACTAGACTGGCTGAAGTCAAAAATAAACATCAAACTTAAAAAAAAGAAAAGAAAAAAAAAGACTTGAGTATAGAATATGAACATTCAGTCATCATTTACTCTCCATCATGTTGTTCCAAACCTATATGGCTTTCTTTCTAAAAGAAAATATTCTAAAACATGTTTTGTCCATATAATGAAACTCGAAGGGATCTGAAACAAAAGGTTTCAAAATATCTTCCTTTTCATAAAAAAAAAAAAAAAAAAACTCATGCAGGTTTTAACATTCTTGTAGTGCAAACAGTACAACATGACACTAGAAATGCCAATGTCATGAGTTTGATTCCCAGGGAATACATGAACTGCTAAAAACAAATGCAATGCAAATGGATCTGAATTCATTAATAAAAGTGTATGCCAAATGCATTAATTTATATGTTAGAATGACATGTGACAGAGTAAACGATGGCAGAAATTGAGTGAACTATCATTTTTTTTCACTATATATATATATATATATATATATATATATATATATATATATATATATATATATTTTTTTTTTTTTTTTTTTTTTTTTTTCAAGGATGACCATATTTGGAAGTCTGTGGAATTTAATGGCGTTTTTACACTTGGCTGATTTGGAGCATTTGTTTTGGAACCTGGTGCGTTTTCTCCTTTAGTTCGGTGTGTTTAGACATATATAAACATAATCATGCTCGGATTCGAACCCAAAAAAATAAACGTTCAGAGATTGCCTGAACTAAGTGGTCTCGGCCCGATCGAACAAACTCTGGGGTTGATTCGGTTGAGGTGAGAAAGCAATCCGACGCCACGGACAAATGAACTAAGCAGTATCATATTTCATAACAGGAATTGTGGTATATAAAAAGCAGCAGTGTCTGATTCTGTGAGCACGTCCCGTCGAAGCCTTAATTTCCACTATAACTGCATTATACATTTTTATATATATATATATATACACTGACCAGGCATAACATTATGACCGCTGACAGGTGAAGTAAATAACACTGATTATCTCTTCATCATGGCACCAGTTAGTGGGTGGGATATATTAAGCAGCAAGTGAACATTTTGTCCTCAAAGTTGATGTGTTAGAAGCAGGAAAAATGGGCAAGCGTAAGGATTTGAGCGAGTTTGACAAGGGCAGAATTGTGATGGCTAGATGATTGGGTCAGAGCATCTCCAAAACTGCAGCTCTTGTGGGGTGTTCCCGGTCTGCAGTGCTCAGTATCTATCAAAAGTGGGGCTGCATAGCTGCAGACCAGTCAGGTTGCCCATGTCCACCGCCAAAAGCACCAACAGTGGGCACGTGAGCATCAGAACTGGACCATGGAGCAATGGAAGAAGGTGGCCTGGTCTAATGAATCACGTTTTCTTTTACATCACATGGATGGCCAGGTGCGTGTGTGACACTTACCTGGGGAACACATGGCACCAGGATGCACTATGGGAAGAAGGCAAGACGGTGGAGGCAGTGTGATGCTTTGGGAAACCTTGGGTCCTGCCATCCATGTGGATGTTACTTTGACACGTACCACCTACCTAAGCATTGTTGCAGACCATGGAAATGGTATTCTCTGGTGGCTGTGGCCTCTTTCAGCAGGATAATGCACCCTGCCACAAAGCAAAAATGGTTCAGGAATGGTTTGAGGAGCACAACAACGAGTTTGAGGTGTTGACTTGGCCTCCATTCCCCAGATCTCAATCAAATCGAGCATCTGTGGGATGTGCTGAACAAACTAGTCCGATCCATGGAGGCCCCACCATGCAACTTACAGGACTTAAAGGATCTGCTGCTAACATCTTGGTACCAGATACCACAGCACACCTTCAGGGGTCTAGTGGAGTCCATGCCTCGACAGGTCAGGGCCTGATCGGTTTGTGTGTATATATATATATATATTATCAGTTAGAGCGGGAATGTCTCTCCCTGTTCTAGCTTGCACTTCAATGATGACTGAAACGTTGTATTACTGGCACTTCTCCACTTCTCTGTGTTATTGCTTTCTTAAAATGAATCACAGAGGAAGCAGTTTTACTCACATGTGACTTAAAATGTGCATAAACACATTTTTGTAAGCTTTGAAATATTGCCTTGTGAAACCGAACCGAATCAGGAAGAAAATGCTACATTGCAACAAATTAAGTCCCTCTTTCGGAACAAAGCAAACGATCTACAGGTTTAAAAATGCCTTAAAAGATTGGAAATCCTTTGGTCTAACCAATACCCGATCCAACAAAAAAAGATCTGTAGGACCAATACTAAGTATCGAATTGGAACTTTGGATTTCTTGAGTACTTATACAATAAAATGCACTGCACTGATAAATTATTCACAGTACTGCACCAATAATTATTAGTAAGGTAAATAGGGTTAATTTTTATTTCATATAAAAAAAAAAAACTCTTCTTTTTCTGGACCAGGTATTTCTATCATTATTTGTCTCCCACATTTACGTCCAAGTAATAGATAGATGATAGAATGAGAAAGGACAAGAATGCTGTTAACCTCTACAATCCTCTCTCATCTTCAGACAGCCACACGCTTATCCATTCGATAGCAGCAAATCTGCCACCAGATTTTTAACACCTTTCCAGGGAGACTATTTCGCTGGTTATATAAGTTTAATTTCTGATCACTTCAGAGACATGCCTTCATCAAATGCCAACTGAAATGAAAAGCAAGCGTTTTGTGCATTTTGAAACAGAGCGTCAGGAGTGTAATTAAAAAATACTGTATGAAATAAGCACTCTACCTCTATCTTAAAATGACCTGATGTGAAGCACGCTCTCACTGAAGGGCTCTTCTGAAGATGGAGGGGGAGACGGCCCTGATCCATCTCTGACCTTTTTACCTGAGATGAGCGGCTGAATGAGGTTAGTAGCGATCAGTTGTTACAATCAAGCTCCGAGGACCTTCCCTTCTACATGGAGATGGTGGCTCTTAGCGTCAGTGATTTATGCAATATGATTATGATTAGGGTCGCGGCAGTGTGGCTCGTTGCTCACCTTAAGTGCGAACCGTGCGGGCCGTTCTCTGCGATTTCATTCATCAATTTCAATCACGGCTATTGGACCAGGCTGGAGGATTATTTAAGCCTAAGAACGCTTCAAACGAGTGCTGTACTCCACTAACTTTAATGTGTGAAGGAATAACACTTTACTCATCCTGACAGGGATGATCTCCTGAGGTTTTTCATGATTCAGTAAGGAATACAGATAAAATGGCAGTGCAAATGAAAGGCCATGGTGTTTAATTAATCAGGTTTGCATAAGCGTTATTGAAGAAGTGTGATGGTGTTATTCATAACTAAGAGAAAATTGCCCTTACTGTATGTATATGCATACATAAAAAAAAAAAAACAAAAAAAAAAAACACATTTATGTGCTTTATTTGGCATACAACTAAAGTGGTTTTAAAGATGCAATGATTTGGTGGTTTCTTAGATTGAACATTATGGCTACTCATGAAAACAAAGTGAAAAAGATTCACAAGTTATTAGTAAGAATCATTCCAATTAATCATTTACTGAATGAACTCACATCATTCTCAGCTGCAAAACCACCATTCAGTAGAAAATAATGCAAACATACTTTGAGTAGAACACTTTGATATTCAACAAAGACAATTTATTTTGATACATGATTATGAAGACAAACTTTGTTTAAAATGAGCTTAAAGGGATAGTTTCCATAATTTACTCACTCTCAAAGTCATCCTAGGTGTATATGACATTCTTCTTTCATTCGAATACAATCTGAGTTATATTAAAAATGTCCTGGCTCTTCCAAGCGTTATAATGGCAGTGAATGGCAGTCCACAATTTGAGGACCAAAACAGTGCATCCATCCATTATAAAAGTAATCCACACGGCTCCGGGGTGTTAATAAAGCAAATCGATGGATTTTTGTACGAAAAATATCCAGATTTAACACGTTCTAAAGTAAAATATCTAGGCGGACCACCTTACGTATTCAACTTACGAAGAAAGTGTTAACGCCTCTCGCAGTTCAAAATGCTTATGCTACATCCAACGTCATCGTCGCGGCAGTTGCGCTTTTTTACGTTACATCTGACGTCATTGCTGCGGCAGTTACGCGTTTTCCAGTTGAATACAGAAGGCGGTACGATGGAAGCTAGATATTTGACTTTATAACGTGTTAAATATATGGATATGGAAATATGGCTTCCATTCACTGCCATTATAATGCTTGGAAGAGCCAGGACATTTGTTAATATAACTCCGATTGTATTTGTCTGAAAGAAGAACATCATATACACCTAGGATGGCATGAGGGTGAGTAAATCATGGGCAAATTTTCATTTCTTTAATAGCTTATCTCATAGCTTAAAATGTCCTCCTCATTATGAGCAAAGCATTTATTTAATCAAGCACTAAAAACTGCTCGTTTGGATATTGTGGGATTTTTGACATCACATGCTTCCAGAGCAAGACTTTGACGAATAGTTTTACATCATCACACCATAGGCCTCACCCACTGGCATTCAATTGCTTAATGGCTGAAATTTGCCTACACCAGATGCGAGCAATGCGTTGTGTCAAAAGCAAATAGAACCCATTATTAATCACTGATGCTCTTTACACTGGATACAGTACACCAGGGATAGGCAACTTCAGTCCAGGAGAGTTTCACTTCCTTCAGAGTTTAACTCCAACCCTAATCAAACACACCTGAACCATTCATTTATTAATAAACTTACTCCAAATTCCAAGAACTCGCTTAAATAGAGCTTTTTCTGTGGCTGGTCCCACTTTATGGAACAGCCTTCCAAACCACATTAGGGCTGCTTCTACCTTATCTGCATTTAAATAGTCTTAAAACATGTTTCTTTTTGTTGTCTTTTAATACATTGTAATGTCTTGTCTTGTTTTTCACTGCTTCCTTTTATCTGTTATCTTATGGTCTTTTTATTTTGCATTGTACAACACTTTGGTCAGCCTTGTTGCTGTTATTGAATGTGCTTTACAAATAAACTGAACTGAACTGAAATACATGGATTAAAATGACCCTATAAAGAATATTTTAGCTATATCACCCAGGCTCACCATTAACTGGCATTTTTATCCACCTCTCCAACCATAAACACGCATTTCAGTACCTGCCAGGTCTGGTGTTTATTTATGCTTAAATTATTGAGCAGAAGAAACCAAGACTACTGCACTTGTCAATACAGAAGAAGTCCACTCAGTATCACCACCATCCTTCAATTAGGTGTCTATGTGAGTCTCACCATCTGTAGTAATTATCTTAACGTCTCACTTTATGTTTATAGAAAGGGAGGAACAGGTTTGTGTTGATTTAATTCACTAATAGACAGTACACTATAAAATATTAAAAAGGCCACATAAAATAGTGCCATTAAATGAGATCCAGACTTGAAGCATCAACAACAACAGAGACGGTGGCAAAACTGCAGAATTATGCATCTCAAAATATGACTTGATGAATCAAAACTCTCAGTCGATGTAATAACTGTAAATTGAGGCTCTGCATGTCATAGCGGATGAGCATCAGACTTTTTCTATGTGATTAATAACCCACCCTGACATTTCCAACGCAATCCAGCCAAGAGAATGCATTTTCTTATTAGACAGATCACTCGTCCTCCACAAACTCAAGATCATGTTTTTTTTTTTTTTCTTGTCCAAAACGGTCCGTGTGTTTTGTTTTCTTATTAGTCAATGTTCTGCCATATTGGACCATAAATCTAGCAGTGAGACTCAACAAATTATCTATTGAGTGATTTAATGCTACAGACATCATTACTATTGGCCACCCTTTACATCTGTCTTTGGGTTTTGCAAATATTTTAACAATGAAAAGTATTAAAAATAGCTTGTGACTAAACCTCGAGTCGTAACTCCATTGGATCCTCAAACGTTCAGTAAAACCTCATATCTCCACTCTATGCCACACACAGTTTGGACTGTCTCTGCAGCTGCATCCGAAATTGACCTATCGCTAAACCCCTCCCCTCGAACACAGATGAGCCAATGGCAGTTGAGTATCAACTGGAACTCGGACATCTTTAGGTTTCAGCGCCATAGAGTCCCACCATCTGTAGTAATTATCTTAATGTCTCACTTTATGTTTATAGAAAGGGAGGAACAGGTTCTCCCTGTTCTCACGTCATGTAACGGTGTAGGTCAAAAACACATAAACAATGGTCTACATTTCAATGCATCTCTCCATATGAAACTGGTTAAATGTAAATTAATTTAATCTTACCCTGCGATACATGAACAGTGTTGATCCTGGCTGTTGTCATCTGCGTTCGTGACGACCGTAACATGAGGCTTCTCCCGTTTGCATTGTAATTTGTAAACCCTAGCTTCCAAAATAATCTCCGACCATATTTATTTAAAAATCTTTTATATACTTAAGTCCCACTTGAATGCTCCATGACGAGAGGTGGTCCTTCTGTGTCACAGACTTTATTGTGATTTATCTCATTTGTTTTTGTATACATTTTTGATATTTCTGTGAGTTTAGATATGTTTTAGGTCTGCATTATCTGTCTTACAAAGGAGGAATCCTATTTTGATGGGTTTTATAGTCTACGTGTAATGAAAGGGAGAGCTCGCAGTTTATCAGAGTTGTTTTGCAGAGTTTACAGTTTATTAGCACCCCCGAAAAGGCATTAATGAGACATTAATGCGCACTTCTTATGCTTTGTTCAGCTCTTACAGTGATTTCTTTGGAGTGAAAAACGATATAATAAACTTCTTAAACCATCAGTAAAGTTTGGCCATCATTCGGACGGTGTACGCTACATTCTGTGTCCAAAAACATCTTGGGATAAGGTTTTCACACTGACAGCTGTCATTGTAAGACATAGCAACTCTGTTTGTTTGCCCGAGTTAGCAACAGTAACTAAGGGGGACGGGGCTTACCGATAGGTCAAATGCATACTTCCCTACTATACAGTATGCGAAAAACAGCATGTGAAAAGAGTAGTATGTCCGAATACATAGTAAAAATATAAAAATATAAAAGCCCTGATCTTTTGCTATGCCAAAAGCAAAACATGTAGAGGGCAAAAACAGAATAACCTTTTAAAAGTGGAACAGAAAAAAAATAAGTTAATCTAAAGGCAGTTTTCAGAGTATTTTGTGAACAACGGCTCAATAAAATTCAGCCCGCGTATTCACACATCTCTCCCTGTTTCACTCCTGATGTCCTTGCAGGATGACGGGTAAGATGTCAAATGATTTTATGATCTTCTTTTTTAGGAAATACAAAAAAGACAATGTGCTACTTTCAAACTCAACGTAAAAGTTAAAAAACGATTGCGTTTTTGTGAAGAACACAAGAATAAAAAAAAGACAGAGAGACTGATAAAAATGATCATTGACTTGCCACTGAGAACCCCTGCGGAATGCACATGGAAGTTGCAAAACATAAAATAAAGAGTTAAATAAATATAAAAGTGGATGAATGACAGCTCAATGGACATTTCATCCTCTCAGAATTCAGTCATCATAGACGAGCACTGGGACGATCCAGCAAACGCTGACATTTCTGGGGCGGCTGGATAAGTGACACCTGCAGTGAGGGGCGGCACACGTATTTGGTCAGTAAAGGGATTACTGGGATGTCCTTTAAGGGAACTATGAATCTCATAAACACAAAGCCAAACACAAAAGTGTTTATTGAAAGCCAAGGGATTTTAAGGTCAGTCAATTTCAGAAGGGTTTTTTTTTTCACTCTCTGTGTCTCTTTCTCCTGCTTTTCAAGCTCAGGTAGCCTTTTTTTTGTCCATTTCTTGTGTCAAAAAGAAGCTGGTGTGTGATTTATCAACTCTTCTGCGCTCATTAAATACATACTGAGAATGTCATTACAGGACTAAAAGTAAATCATACATTTATACCAAATGAAAATGCATTGTTCATGTAAAAAAACAAGATTTATTATTATTTTGCCCTGTGTTCATGCACATGAATAAAGAATCAACAGAAAATCACAGCCCTGCACAGGTGCATTTAAAGTCTCTTTCTCTTCCTCTCTCTCTGTCTCATACACACATGTAATATAACTTGATTCAGCTAAAATTACAGCTATAAAAAGCACAGTTTTTTAATGCTGAGCATACCAAAGCGGATGGATATTAAAATAAAATTACTATAGCCTTGTGCATATAATTCATCTTCATTACTATGTAGACTATGCAATGTTTTATGTAAGGCCTTGTTCCTTGCAGGCATAGTTCTTTTTGTCCTGTACTTAATATATACATATATCATGATCAGAATCAAACAGATGTTTGTCTCAAAATACAGCATTAGTGCAATACCAAATTCAAAATTTATTTCAATGTTATGAACAAACATTATTCCAATAAAATTAACAAAAGTTTTAAATATGGATATTTTTCTTACACAAATGCATCGCTTCGCTTCAGAAGGCCTTTATTAACCCCCCGGAGCCGTGTGGAGCAGTTATAGGATGGAAAGGTGCATTTTGTATGGACTTCAAAAACAGAGCTACAACTACTGCTATTATAAAGCTTGGATTATCCAGGAATTTTTTTAATATAACTCCGATTTTATTCGTCTGAAAGAAGAATGTCATATACATCTAGGATGACTTGAGGGTGAGTAAATCATGGGCTTATTTTCATTTTTTTGGTGAACTATCCCTTTCAGCATTAATTTCAACATATATGGTAAAAACTAATCTTTTCAGCAATAGATAAAGGCTTAAAGCAGTTTGGAACTGTTTTTCTTCGCGGAAGCTTTGCGTAAGAGCTAATAAAATATTTAATCTCAAGACAATATTTTGTGTCTAATTTACTTGAGACAAGTAGCCGTGTAATAAGCGGGATCCTCTTCGCGTCGGGGTCCTGATCACTCTGTCGGGGTTTATTCTGCGATAACAACCGGCTGGATGTACATTATCCCTTACTTACGTGCAGATTGCTAACAAAACACCGACATTTAATGCAGTTTCACTCACCACCTTTGGTTTCGATCATGACCGGAAACAAACACACTTGCAGAACTCCGTTGCTGCTCCGGAAAAACAAACTGCATCCACTGTTCCCTTAATGCTGGGTTATTTGGGAGGCTGAAGGTTATCTTTCACTCCAAGCAGAACCACACTTCTTTAGTGACATTGCTGATTTCGTGGTCTAAATGACAGCGCTGCCGACAGCTTCTGTAACCCGAACGAAGCTCGTTGATGGACGTGCTCTTGCTCTTTCTCTGGTTGATGTGTGCAGGGGTTAGATGATCAAAGGTCATATTGGTGCCATGATCCGGATGGGAGTGAGGTTTAGGGGGTGAGTGTAATGGAGGCCAGCTATTAAAGAACTGTCCAGTAAACCTCCCTGGCCTCAAGATGCGCACTAGCGACTGATGCAGTCTTTAGCGTCCTTGTTAGCACACCCGCCTCCCATGCTGGTGACGCCAGTTCGAATCCCGGAGGAAATAAACATACAGCGTTTGGTGAAATCCCAGCAGACACTTACTAATCTGCTCACAATCAAGAACCTCCTAAGTGTGGCTTGTTTTCATTGTGGAAAATGACTTGCAACACACATAAATGGCACCATTGTCATCTGTCAATATGGTAGACTACTTAGGATAGGAAGTTGTGTCTGGGAGTAATCGATGTCTGAATGTGAAAGTCAATTCTTGTATTTTCAGTTTGTGGCACGCCATGCATTTTAATTTATATGATTTGTTGATGTATTGCATAAGGACAGAATGACCACAATCAAATGACAAGGTTTAGAAAACAGACTCAAAGTAAAGAGCAACACTGACAGCATTCAGAGCAGAGGTTTCTACATGTCTGTACATTATTACTGACAGCTCCATTTATGATACAGGGTTTCTATGCTCAAGTGTTAATCTTGCACTGCCGTGATTACGCTGGACTTTGTGCTCCACTAACTTCCATTCATGTGCATGCAAATGTGGGAGACCAGAAACCAGTATGAAAGTTCAAGTTTGGTGCACTGACTTCATATGACATTAAGATGTTTGACCAATAGAGGATCTAAATGTCACAGTTTGACCTCTTGGCCGAATTTAAAGAACCAAAGAAAGTTCAGAGGTGTAGGTTAGATGACATATTTTCACATTCTGAATTATTATATGTTAATTATTTAAACAGAAGCCCCAGAATGTGTCATTATTTCATGTTTGTTGCATTGTCAATGCATTAAAAATTTTATAGGTTCAAATTCAAGTGTGACCACAGCTGTGTGTGTGTGTGTGTGTGTGTGTACGTGCAATTAATTAATTCACTGCATTATCAAAAATAGCCATGGTTATGCATAACTTAATATAACATAACCATGCATATTATTGATAATCCAGTGAATTAAATAATCAAATGGTGTGTGTGTGTGTGTGTGTGTGTGATTATTTAATTCTCTGCATTATCAAAAATAGCCATGGTTATGCATAACTTAATTTAACATATAACCATGCATATTATTAATAATCCAGTGAATTAAATAATCAAATGAAATGAAGTACCTTTCATTTGTAGAATATTTTTATTTTAAATTAAATAATCAAATGGTGTGTGTGTGTGTGTGTGTGATTATTTAATTCTCTGCATTATTAAAAATAGCCATGGTTATGCATAACTTAGTATAACATATAACCATGCATATTATTGATAATCTAGTGAATTAAATAATCAAATGAGATGAAGTACCTCTCATTTGTAGAATATTTTTATTTTAAATATTCATGAGATTATTCATAACAAATGATTAAGAAGTCTGGCATCAGTGCAGCAAGCCTATACACAGTACAGGCTCATAACGCTCTAAGCAAAAAAACTGTGTAATAAAAAATAAATAAATGAATGCATGAGCCACAATCAAAGATGTGTGACCACACATCACTCTATATGAATTCCGGCAGGTTGTGATGTTGCTTGGCAACCATAGCCTATAGTTAGAGATTGTAAAAACTGGACACAAGTGGAATATTACAACATGTCAAATTTAAAAATCGCTCTCGTTGTAATAATCAGTGATGCTGTCTATACTGGAAGCACCATCTGCAGTTTGCAGAGTGCATTACTATATCATCACTATACATTCATCATATTATTTGTGATCAACACAACATTATTGCTTTTTTAACTTTATTTGCTTTCAATTAATATCTAATTCTCTAAAATGTGCAATCTGCTAGATTAAATTATTTAAGGAGAACGTGAATTAATCAAATACTCGAAATACTTTTTTTGCTGTTGACATTACTGAAACTATAGTTCCCAGAATGCTTTGCATGGGACTTAATGGGTTGAGTAAAAATGTTGAAATGAAGTATTATGTTATGTGTTTTTGAGCAAGATGAGAAGCGGGCAGATTTGATAGTGTTTAATAATCAAATATGATGGGAGAACTGTAAGTAAAGAACTGTAAGTAAATACAGAGCATGTTCTGTTTTACTCAAGGAGCATTTTATTATTTAGCATTTAGCATGCTAATTATATGTGTCAACATTTCTACCTAACAATGCTGTCAGGGAACTATATCAGTTTCCATTGAGATTACTTAATTGGGACACTTAAAAATAAACTCATTCCTTGATGTTGAAGATATAACTCAAAAGTTATTTGAGTCATGTGGAACCAATTTACATGATTGGATCATGCATATCCTACACACTCTTTTCAGTATGGCACTGCAGTAGCACTTTATGTAAGAGTATCAAAACTTTGTCTTGGTCACAAAGGAACAGTGAAATACCAATTTCACAGTCAAAAACATCTAGTCAAGCCTGATGGATTCCTTCCAATCGTGCGACATGGGAAAGCGGTAAAGCAGACAAAAAAGTTGAATGCTGTTTGCTGAAAACTAAACCATTCAAAACACCCACTTCAACTGTCCAATTAGACTCAAAGACTTCTTTTCCTACTATTTAGAGAATATTTTGGGAAACGAAGCCTTACAGCTTCTCCAAGTAGATTCAGTCGTAAACATCCCAAGCTTCATTACCTCTAACTCTCAAAACATAAATCCAGAAACCAAAGCCAATCCACCCACATGTCTCTGTTCATTCAATGCAAAACGCAGCAGGTTCCATTGCCAAGTTCAGCGGGCCGCCTTTCCGTGCAGCACTGTGGAACAATAGTTTCACGTCTGGAACGAGAGTGCTTCAGCTCAAGTCAAGTTCGGAATGGAGTTTTAATGGCACGGTGATCAGGCTTTTGAGAAAACGAGCGCTGTCTTCCGGCAAAAGGCAGCTCAATTAACACATCCACTCAAACCGACACAGTAGATCCAGACGAAGAAGGAAAAAAACTCCTACGCATGTTCTGCACACCCACTGCCACCCCTCCTCCAGAGTCAAAGAAGGTGACATGGACACTTATGTACATTACTCAACTTTTGTGGTGACTAAAGAGGTGTTTTTTTTTATCATCCTAAACCAGTGCCACACAGCAACTCAACCAATTCAACCAATTTCATGAGTTCGGGGCGGGAACTGTTTATCCCTGTTTATCTAGGGCAGTGTTACTCATTGCGCAGCTCGCAAGCCTTCTGCAGCTCGCACCAGCTTAATTTGCGGCTCGCATGGCAGTACATAATATGGTGAAATTATCATGCAGTCAATAACGTATATATATAACGTACATATATTTCATAAAAACAAGCAGGGCTATAACATAACCCATTAAAAACTCAAAGTGTCTGCTCTATTACAAATAATTTGTATTAAAAAAAATACCCACAAACAGCGGCAATACATTTAAACTTGCTTTGCCCTTACGTCCATGACTCACTGCGGAGTTGACAGTTTTGGCTGTTTTTCCAGCTTTTAACGGCGAATGTGCTTTTATAGATCAACACGTTCTCATGAAATGTGTATACTGTATATAACACAAATTGTATTTATCGTGCGATTTATATGCCAAAATGACTTTTTACGTGCACATGATACGCATTGTCATTGTTATAACTCTTTAATGAACATAAAGAGTTGTGAGGAACTGGGACGCGCGTGATAGCGCGCCAGATCCGTGTCATGTTCGGTAGCGGAAGATCTTAAAGTCACAGCAGCACTAATGTTGAATGGCTATAATTAATGTTTAAAATTGGGGGGAAAATCTACTTCATAGAGACATCATTATCAGTATTAGTATCAGTGATACTGGCCTTCATTCATAAAAAGATGCCATTGAACAAATATTCAAAATATAGCCTACTGTCTTTGTTTTTTCTACATTAATTTGGTGATTTACAGTGAAATGATTACATTATAAAATATACACTCACCTAAAGGATTATTAGGAACACCTGTTCAATTTCTCATTAATGCAATTATCTAGTCAACCAATCACATGGCAGTTGCTTCAATGCATTTAGGGGTGTGGTCCTGGTCAAGACAATCTCCTGAACTCCAAACTGAATATCAGAATGGGAAAGAAAGGTGATTTAAGCAATTTTGAGCGTGGCATGGTTGTTGGTGCCAGTTGGGCCAGTCTGAGTATTTCACAATCTGCTCAGTTACTGGGATTTTCACGCACAACCATTTCTAGAGTTTGGTGTGAAAAGGGAAAAACATCCAGTATGTGGCAGTCCTGTGGGCGAAAATGCCTTGTTGATGCTAGAGGTCAGAGGAGAATGGGCCGACTGATTCAAGCTGATAGAAGAGCAACTTTGACTGAAATAACCACTCGTTACAACCGAGGTATGCAGCAAAGCATTTGTGAAGCCACAACACGCACAACCTTGAGGAGGATGGGCTACAACAGCAGAAGACCCCACCGGGTACCACTCATCTCCACTACAAATAGGAAAAAGAGGCTACAATTTGCACGAGCTCACCAAAATTGGACAGTTGAAGACTGGAAAAATGTTGCCTGGTCTGATGAGTCTCGATTTCTGTTGAGACATTCAGATGGTAGAGTCAGAATTTGGCGTAAACAGAATGAGAACATGGATCCATCATGCCTTGTTACCACTGTGCAGGCTGGTGGTGGTGGTGTAATGGTGTGGGGGATGTTTTCTTGGCACACTTTAGGCCCCTTAGTGCCAATTGGGCATCGTTTAAATGCCTACCTGAGCATTGTTTCTGACCATGTCCATCCCTTTATGACCACCATGTACCCATCCTCTGATGGCTACTTCCAGCAGGATAATGCACCATGTCACAAAGCTCGAATCATTTCAAATTGGTTTCTTGAACATGACAATGAGTTCACTGTACTAAAATGGCCCTTACAGTCACCAGATCTCAACCCAATAGAGCATCTTTGGGATGTGGTGGAACGGGAGCTTCGTGCCCTGGATGTGCATCCCACAAATCTCCATCAACTGCAAGATGCTATCCTATCAATATGGGCCAACATTTCTAAAGAATGCTTTCAGCACCTTGTTGAATCAATGCCACGTAGAATTAAGGCAGTTCTGAAGGCGAAAGGGGGTCAAACACAGTATTAGTATGGTGTTCCTAATAATCCTTTAGGTGAGTGTATTAAAAATGTGTTTTAAACAGAAAAATGTGTGAATAATCTAGTTTAAAACAGCACTAAAAGTATCAAATATATTATAAATACCCACTATCTATCTACCTTTTGTATTTATTGCATTGCATATTGTATGTTCAGGGATGACAGATTGATAAGCAGACATGCTGTTTATGACTGGATGTAACTTTTGATACTTTGCGGTAAAAGTAGCTCTCCTATTGAATTTGTCCTATCAGTGTGACTGCTATGGGGAGTGTTTTCAAAACCAGATGGGAACAATCTTTTTTTTTTTTTTATTCTGTTTGGTGCTGCTAGTGGCGAAGAGATGATATACTTCACGTTTAATGGATTAATTATGAAAGCTTGCACAGAATAAAAAGTAATAAAGGCAATAGTGGGTTTTATCTCAGAATTCTGAGTTTGTATCTCGCAATTCTGACTTTATTTATATCTCACAATTCCGAGTTTAAATCTCACAGTCAGTTTATATCTAAACAAGTCAGAATTGTGAGATATAAACTAAAGCTGCAAGAAATAAACTCAGAATTGTGTGATATAAACGAATAATTCTGAGAAAAAAGGTCTGAATTGCGAGACACAAACTCGCAATTGCAAAAATAGTCAGAATTGTGAGATAAAAAGTCGGGAATTTCATTTATGTTTTTATTCAGTGGCAGAAACAAGCTTCCATAATATAATATTTTTTTCTCCATTCCTTTAGCTTAAATAAGTATTATACATTATTACAGTGATATAAAAGTACTCAAAGGATAAAACACATGGATTTATTTATATTTATATCCATGCATTACATACCTGGGAGTTAATTAGCGGATAAAGGTGCCAGAACAGATCTCGGATTGTCGCACTTTGTACAATTATATCAACACCTCTAGCTAATATATAATCCGCAATGACAATAGTACAGCAATCACAGTAAGTTCCTCTAAAAGTGAAAAAGAGCTAGCAGATATATCTTGCTAGACATTGAGGAAAATATAATAAGACAGAAAGAAGAAAACACATAATTCAAATGAGAAAAAACAAAAAAAACATCATCTCCCAAACGCGTACTAAGGAAATATTTTTTTTTGTAAGATCAATAAAGTATTTGCAGGGTGCATCAGTCATGTCATGGATGTTCTCTGTTTAAGCATAAACACTAATTAAGATGCAGGACTAATGAGTGTGATAGATGAAATGTAATGATTTGAGCTGAGTTGAGAAATGATCTAAGCTGCTTAATTAAACAAGTTCTAACAAGGAAATCAGAAGGACAAGCGTTCTTTGGCAACTCTTTCACATCTGCATGTATCTCTTCATCAAATTGTTTCATCAAATTCCATTCTTAAAGGGATATTTCACCAAAATCAAAAATAATTTATTATTTTGTTGCAAACACATATTTATGGAAGCTTGTTTCCGCCCCAAAATAAAACATTTTAAAAGATAATTGCGACTTTTTATCTCACAATTGTGTTTACATGCGAGATACATACGCAATTCTGACTTTATAACTCGAAATTGCAACTTTATATCTCGCAATTCTGACTTTATTACACAAAATTCTGACTTCTTTTCTCAGAATTGTGAGATATAAACTCACGATTGCAAGATATAAACTCGCAATTCTGAGAAAAAAAGTTTATAACTCAGAATTGTGAGATAAAAAAGTAGCAATTACCTTTTTTTTATTCTGTGGCGGAAACAAGCTTCCAACATATTACTACTTCTTCCGTGTAACACAAAATGAGTTCATTTTGTTGCATTAGCAACTAAAATTATACTTTTCATTGTTGGAAAGTGGACAAAGAGTATTAAATGAAACTGCCTAGTGCGTTTTAAGTTTGATTTGAACAAAACTTGAAAGAAAGTCATGTCTGGAAATTTTAAGCAGAATCCTCCTAAAAGGAACTGAAAAAAAGCTTTACATGGAACTGTTTCTGTTGGGTATTGGTACCCAACAGTATCTACCATAGAGATAAAAATTTACATTTTTATGTTACATTTATCCCTGATCTCACACAGCAAAAACATCTGAGAATGCAGATGCCTGTCTACAAATGCAAGAAAGAAAGGGGAAAAAAATGGGTTCAACAGAATAGACATGCAGTTCTTTTCCATACAATGAATGGATATAGTGATACAGGAGCTGTCAAACTGGAAAAGCAACATAAAAGTAGCAAAACAACTGTCGATATGACTATATTCCAAGTCTTCTAAAACAGATATAAAGAAGAAAATACACCATTTTGTAGCTTTACATCCAAAAGCTGCAATTAAGAGCAGGTTTGGGGGGTAACGCATTACACAATCAGATTACCTTTTTCAAGTAACTAGTAAAGTAACACATTACTTTTAAATTTACAATAAAATATCTGAGTTTCCTGTGTTTACCATTTGGCAGTACAAAAATGATCAAATTAAAAAAGTCATCAATAACACTCATGAGCATCATTTGCACTTTGTTTTGTTGCATTAGCACATAAAATGCTTATTTTCATTGTTGGAAAGTGAAAAAAGAGAATGAAATGAAATGACCTAGTGCATTTTAAGTTTGATATGAACAATATCACTTGAAAGAAAGTCATGTCTGGAACTTTTAAGCAGGATCCTCCTAAAAGGAACTGATTTATGTGTGTATATTTAACCCTTAAATGCATACCTCGGGTCTTTAGCGACCCGGGATGTCATTCACTACCCTCCTCCTCATTAATTGTTTAAAGTTAGACATCAACCTTAGTATTCCTCAATCAATTCATTATAAACAATATAACAAGAAAAAAAATCTATAAAATTATAAAAGAATATCTGTTTTTCCATTATTTTTTTGTAAAAAAATGATAGGGTCGCTAACGAGCCGAGGTGTGTAAGAGTGTACGTATATGTTTTTCTGCACAATAATTGAATCTTTAATGACAGAATAAGTGCAATTCACATTTATTCCACAAGGTGGTAATGTCTGATACACATGAAGTAATGAAGTGACGTTTCACTCATAGTTACTGCAGACAGAAAACGAAAGAATAATAAATCTGCAAAACTTGAAATGGCTCAGCGATTTACTGCAGAGCAAGTAGTGAACACAATCAAATATTGTGTCAATGTCACTTGATGGTGGATCTCTCGTGACAGGTAGAGGTCCAACCGTGTTAGATATATATCCGGGTCGCTAAAGACCCGAATATGTAAGAATGATTGGCGAAACAGTCATGCATTTAAGGAATATACATATATGGATTTGGTTCTGTGGGGTACCTAACAACAGTATCTACTACTGAGATAAAAATGTGCATTTTTGTGTTACATTTATCCCTGATCTCACACATCTGAAAATGCAGATGCCGGTCTACAAATGCAAGAAAGAAAGGGGGGTCAAGACAAGGAGAGAGATAAATCCATATTCAGCCGCTCTGTGAACTGGAAGCTATCTCCGCACACAAAGATTTGGAAATATCACTGCTATCTGTTCCTTTGTGCCCCAGGTTGCCTTCATGATAGCACAGACACTATCAGATTAAAGTCAAACCCTGTCAAATATTCCTATGGAATCTAACAGCTGGAAATTAGGTGAGATCCTAGTGTGGATGTCACCCGGGAAATTTCAGAGACAAGAACATTTCCAGAACTGGGCTTTTAAATGCTTGGGTGTAGTTTTTGGGAGAATCATAAAGCCTGTCAAGAATTTTTCCTATGGTCATACTATTTTTTTATTTTATTTTAACTGGAGGTAAATGGCTCCAGCTAGCCTACTGCTCAATAAATGACAAAATAACGGCAACATTTTCCTATTTACATGTTGTGATGTGTATAGTTACATCGTGTACTAAAAACCGATGGAAAATTAAAAGTTGCAATTTTCTAAACCGATATGGCTAGGAACCATATGCTCATTCCTGCGTAATAATCCAGGAACTTTGCTGCCGTATCATGGGTGCAGAAGGCGCAATGATATTACGCAGCGCCTGAAAATAGTCCCCAGCAGGCTCTCTGTGCAAGCAGGTTGTCACGATGGTTATGTTGATGGAAGTTAGCCTATTTTCAGGCGCTGCGTAATATCATTGCACCACTGCACCCATGGTACGGCAGAAAAGTTCCTGGATTATTACGCAGGAATGAGAGTATAGTCCATAGCCATATCTTGCACCTTTTCATTTTCCGTCGGTCTTAGTACACAATGTAACTATACACATCACAACATATATAGGAAAATGTTGCCGTTATTTTGTCACTTAATGAGCAGTAGGCTAGCTGCAGCCGTTTACCTCCAATCTTTGTGCTAAGCTAGGCTAGCGGTGGGTGCGTCAGACAGAGTTATGGCACGCACAGAGATAAAAATGGTATGTATGGACTTATCTAACTCTGGGGGATACAGTGAATAAGCTAAAGTCCCAAAAAGTCAGCGTGTTCCTTTAAGTGGGTGAGACATGATACCTGGATATGTTTTCTTAGATTTAAGCTTGAATATGCAGATTGAATTTGAAGGCTCTGTAAATGTGTTTTTACAATTTACAATTTTTTTTTAATCTTACTTTGTACTAAAAATAAATAACTTTTGATTACAATGTTTATACAATGATTATGTCTTTCTGAATAATCATGGCTTTTTTAGTATGTTTACCTGCTTTGGCATGAAAAACTGGGCCAAAAACAAGTCAAAGTTGTCCAGCAACAAACAAGGTACCATACGCTGTCTGTATTTGTATGCATGAAACAGTCACGACTGCACTACAATTATTTAAAGAGCCTGAACGTATGATATGACTTTTAATCAAGCTATAGTCTCATATGATATATTTGTGGCTTTCATACACATTCAGTACATGCAAAAGCAACTTTCTGAAGAGAGAGAAGCAGTAAAGGCTGACAGGGAGCAGACGCGATACTTTATGACATACAATAAATGTGAAAGGGGGAGTTGAACAGATGGTCTCATAATGTGTCTGTGTCTGCAGTCACACAAGTCAAGGTTAAACACAGTCTGACTGCATCTGGATAGAGGCAGAGAAAATACATTCACACCTAGTTTGAATACAATTTTATGTTGTTATATGCAGCAGCCTAAAAAAAGTATAGATTCATATGCTAAAATGAGTCATCCTACACTTTTTAAAGTGATGGATGGATGAATGGGTGGATGGACTCTGTTAACATTAAAGGAAGTCATTTGCAACCTATTTCACTTCCATAATGTTGCATATGAAACAAGATACTGTATGAGTAATAATATAGAACAGTACTTTATTTTACACACTGAAAATGTATTTGATAGTGGCAGATTTGATGAATTTGATAGTCAGAATAACCAAATGGAACCAGACCGAACACAAGTTTCACTAAAACAATGCCTAAATAAAACAATTTTCTTTTAAATAACATTAACTGAGGATTAATTCCCAATAAGATCAGGAAAATGCATGAATAAAGTTAAAGGGATACTTTAATTAAAACAATTAAATTCTGTCATTATTTACTCACCCCATGTTGTTCCAAAACTCTATGTGTTTCTTTCTTTTGCTGAACAGAAAAAGCATAATTGGTTCCCATTGACTTTTGACTTTTTTTTGGTTTTTTGTTCATACAATTTAAGTTAATGGGAGCCAAAACTGTTTAGTTACAGTAAATACTGAAACAATTTTCGTTTGTGTTTTGACTATCCCTTTAATAGGGTCAATTTTGACTGAAATTACCAATATTTTGCAGTTCTTTTTGTTATGTTATCTTTGTTATTAAAAATTAGAACAAAGATGCAAATGACTAACAGCAGAACAAATACAATATAAGAAACTTTTTTTTTTTTTTTTTTTACATCTATTTAACAGATGCATTCAAGTAAGAAATAATGCAGAAATTGAATAATCAAAAGTATAATTTTGTATAATGAATCACTGCACAGTCTTTAGTGTATTAATTACAAATAAACTGATTTGTATGTTTACGTATGTTCAACTGTTTACGTTCACTTTAGACATAACCGACTATATTTTTACGAGAATACTCAGCAAGACAGATATTTTGAAATAATTGTGTGCATATGACTGCTCAAGCGCAATACGCTAAAGAGAACTGAATTTGACATTGCGTGGTGTCTGAGAGAGGCATATTTCTGAGTGCACGCTTCAGGTGCATGTCAGTCAGTGAGAGTAAAGCATTGAAATCTTTTTTGTGGCTTGCACTTAATAACTTTTTTAATATCAACCACGTCTCACACTTCATATGCACATTCATGTATGTTTCCGTAAAAACCAAAATATGCCCAAATATTTATTTTTTTTAAACCTAAAGAAATGTACACTATCTGCAAACATCAGAGGCAAATGCTTTGCTTACGAAGTTTTTATTAATATATAATAAGAGCACTTCGATACACATCAATTCTTTTGTATTTATGCATCAATGCAGACTCGTTCACATCAACATCGCGATGATTCATAACAACTATTATATTCCACAGCTTTTGAATAAGTTATTCAAGCATATAGGACCTTATTTATAAAATGTTGCATAGAAACTGTCCTATATTTGATCTTATGTTCATTTTTCAAATGTGCGTACGTGTGATTCAGAGAACAAATGTATGCACAAAAAAATGTGCGTATGCCTCTCTTCCAGATGTAAAATGTGTAGATCGCAAATGATCTAGAAATTGTGTGAAGCTGAAAGGTTTCAGATCTCTGCTTTGTAAACGCTGGTTAATTAATGTCATTAAAATATAAAAGAGCACCAGTCAATGCCCAAATCATTTATTTCCAAATACCTGTAGTTCTCCTACTCTCTGCAACAAGGAAAAGTGCGGACATCTGCTTAGACCCTGACATGGCACTAAGTACTTTTACATGTCAAAGACCGTTTATGAACGTTGCCGTGGATTTTAGCGTACGCACAATCCATGTTCAAATCTGTGCATACACACATTTGTGACCCTGGACCACAAAACCAGTTATAAGTTGCACAGGTATGTTTGTGGCAATAGCCAAGAATACATTGCATAGGTCAAATTTATTGTTTTTTCTTTTATGCCAAAAAATCATTAGGATTTTAAGTAAAGATCATGTTCCATGAAGATTTTATGTAAATTTCCTACTGTAAATATATCAAAAATGTATTATTAGTAGTAATATACATTGCTAAGGACTTCATTTGGACAACTTTAAAGGCGATTTTCAGATTCCAGATTTTCGAAATAGTTGTATCTCGGCCAAACAAACTCTCTTCTCTCCTAACAAACCATACATCAATGGAAAGCTTATTTATTCAGCTTTCAGATGACGTGTATCATCTCCATTAAAAAAAATGGACCCTTATGACTGGTTTTGTGGTCCAGGGTCACATTTTATAAATGAGGCCCATAAACTGAGATTGGTCACCATCTGTTTAACAAACCAATAGCATAAGGGCAACCAATCATAAGTGCACTTTAAATTATTTATTTCATAGTTGTTATGAGTTCTGAAAGGTTAAAGAAAACTTTTTCAAAATTTTGAAGCTATTATAATATTTGAAAGCAGGATTGACGGTTGTTGTTGTTTTAACCATTTTTCTTTACAATCATCCTAAGGAACAGAAAATGTTGATTACACCTGCTGGAGTGAATGCAATTTCCCATGAAGCACAACGACCACAGGGGGAAAAAAAAGTTTTCATCTCTAATAAAATGAATACTTTGATGATTGTGGTAGGCAAACACATTAAATGCTTACTTTTACAAACACACACGCACCAAAACCTCTGATTACATGCTTAAGTGGATTCATTCATTTTTCTTGATGTAGCTTCCTCTCTGAGTCTCGTGTGTTTTTGTATCCAATGAATCAAGATTCTTTCCCTTATTCCGTTTGAATGACCCATCTCGCATTTCGAGAGAACCTTCATCAGTCCAGTCAATCAATTAAGATCTGGCCATGACAACCATCTAATCGCTTTGCAAAACTAACAATGCTGTTATGACCAATCAAAAGCAGAAATAGAAGAAAAGCCTGTCTCTTCATACAGACAGTGTGATAGTCTGACATGGCCACATGAGAATGTGAGGATTTCATTGTCACACTCCGTGCCTTTCTGATCTCTTCTAATCCCGAGGCAACACGAGCGAGCAAGAGTGCGACAAATATCTGCCTCGCTATACGAGGTTAAAGAAGCCACATGGCATCCACTTGAATAGGTGCATGCTCTAACAGAGTTATTTTTGTGCTCGTGTGGCAGCAAAAAGTATTATTTTGTTTTCCGTGCCCTCCAGTAGAAGACGAATGTTCCATCTAGGCCTGTCGTGATTATTTGAGATAACGTGATCATTGAAGCTTGTGTGTCGGGGGTGGTTGCCAGGGCATTGCTATGTAGTTGCTAAGATGTTCTGAGAGGCATTTAGAGTGTTGTTACATGGTTGCTAGGATGTTCAGGGTAGCTGCCAGGGACTCAAGTCTCTATGATATTCTAAACCTAGGCTCATTGGGAAAAACATTTTTCACAAAATTTTCAAAATGAAATGTCCAGTGAGTGGTGCTAAAAGCACGTTCGATTTTCTTCAAAACCAATAAACGTGAATATGGCACTTTATTACGTTGGTTCGCGGTAAACCCGAATAATTCAGCAAAACAAAACATTTGAGGAGATCAGTTGCATCATTTTTTTAATTAAGAAATTCAATGTTTAAGTAAGCAGAACTGGCAGATTTTTTTTATTTGTACTCATACATTTTAATTTATTTTAATTGCATCCCACAGATGCTCGATTGGATTGAGATCTGGGGAATTTGGAGGCCGGGTCAACACCTCAAACTCGTTGTTGTGCTCTTCAAACCATTCCTGAATCATTTTTGCTTTGTGGCAAGGCGCATTATCCAGCTGAAAGAGGCCACAGCCACCAGGGAATACCGTTTCCATGAAAGGGTGTACATGGTCTGCAACAATGCTTAGGTAGGTGGTACGTGTCAAAGTAACATCCACATGGATGGCAGGACCCAAGATTGCCCAAAGCATCACACTGCCTCCACCGGCTTGCCTTCTTCCCATAGTGCATCCTGGTGCCATGTGTTCCCCAGGTAATTGACACACACGCACCCGGCAATTCACGAAATGTAAGAGAAAATGTGATTCATCAGACCAGGCCACCTTCTTCCATTGCTCCATGGTCCAGTTCTGATGCTCACGTGCCCACCCTGACTGGTCTTGCAGGCCCATACGCAACAAACTGCGATGCACTGTGTATTCTGACACCTTTCTATCAGAACCATCATTAACTTCTTGAGCAATTTAAGCTACAGTAGCTCGTCTATTTGATCAGACCACACGGGCCAGCCTTCGCTCCCCACGTGCATCAATAAGCCTGGTGTATATTTCCAATTGTTTTCAATGGGAGCAGTGCATTTTTAAAACGCCATGAGCGTAACGAGGTGCTGAGCGTCTATTTCACGTTCAAGCACTGAGCTGTTTTTACCGGTCACCGAGAGTTGAAGAATGTTCAACTTTGAGTAAATTTATTTTTATTTTTATTTATTTCATTTATTTGTAGCATTTTAGTGAGAAAGCCAACGGTAAATGTGGCAAGAAAAATAAAATACGTCTAAGTATTGTAGAGGAAAAACCTTTTAAGCAATTCAACTAGGTAGTACAAGAAGCACAAAACTTAACTAAAGGGCATGCAGACACGTTCCAAAAATTTTAAGTTTACATCTCGCAATTCTGACATTTTTTCAGAATTGTGAGATATAAACTCGCAATTGTGTGGTTATATCTTGCAATTCTGACTTTTTTTCTTAGAATTGAGTTTATATCACCCATTTTAATTCAGGCTGAAAACCATATGCTTTAGAGGTATTTACAAGTAATCGCACACTTCTTAACAAGCTGAGTGAATTTAGGTATCATTCACGTTTACAGTGTGTCCAGAATGGTGTATAAAAGTGATATCCTGAAATTATCAGATTATTATTAATTATTAATAATACAAATTATTATTAAAACATTTTAATATTTATTATTATTGTTATTGTTAATTATTTAAAATTACATATTTTATTATTTCATTATTTCCTGTGAAAGATCTGTCCCTGACATGAACAGAATTAAATCATTAATAGCAATTATTTCTGATTACTCCTGACAGTCCTAGATGTTCATCATAAGAACGTCATTGTTGACTGAATGTATGGAGCACAGCAGAACAGCTTATTATTACCCACCCGTCCTCACAACAGAGTGAAAAAAAACGTGTGGCAGTTACTATCAGTCCAGCCGGGGGCAATCAGAAATGGCCAAAAGCCACTATCCTGCTGGAAACCTCTCTTGAAATTGCAGCTGGAATGATTCTGGCATCTGTCACGTCCACAAAGCCGCAGGGAGCCCGTGAAGCTGACGTGCAGAGGTTCTGCTTTTGTGGTCCCCACAACAGCTGCACTCAGCCTGGGCTTTGGGACCTCTGTTGGCCCCTGTGGAGCAGAAGACAGAGAAGGATGTCTCGGCCAATCACTGATGAAAGGATGTGAGAGAATTTTTTTTTTGTTCCCCGCAAGAAGCACAGGAACCCTCTGAGGTGTTAATTTAGTGAGGGATTCTTATTAGTGTCACCATAATGCACCATTCAGAGGAAGTGTAATGGTTTAAAATCTGACCTGAATGTCACTGTTCTCTCTGAAATAAGAGAGCAGAATATAAATATTCCAATACAATGATATCACATCCATACAGGTGCTTAACATCTTAATGCTATGCTTAAAAAAAAAAAAAAAAAAAAAATTGACTTTATATTATAAATCACTGTTGGCTCTTTAGCTAATTGTATTTGCACATATAGGGCCCTATTTTAATGATCTGATCATGATCTGAAGCGGATGGTGCAGGTGTACAAATCCACTTTTGCTAGTTTAACAATGGAAAAAAATGGTTGGCACGCCAGGTACATGGTCCAAAAGGGTTGTATGTAGTCTCTTAATGAGTCATGGTTGTTTTTTGGGTGTAACGTGCAATAAACCAATCAGAGTCTCATCTCCCATTCCCTTTAAAAGCCAGTTGCACTTGCACCATGGCGGATTCGCTATTTACATGCCGGAATTTGCGAGTGGAAAGACTGAACGCTTCTACAGAGAGGAATCCTTTTATTTTCAATATTTAAAAATGTTTGTGTGCTGCTGCGCGTCCCTGTGTGTGTAATAAGCAGAGTGTACGTGCGTTGTGCATCCACCTATAGGTGCATATTACTAACGCGCTCTTTAAATAACACAAAAAGGTAAATGTGGCAAGAAAAATAAAATACGTCTAAGTATTGTAGAGGAAAAACCTTTTAACCAATTCAACTAGGTAGTACAAGAAGCACAAAACTTAACTAAAGGGCATGCAGACACGTTCCAAAAATTTGCAATTCTGACATTTTTTTCTCTGAATTGTGAGATATAAACTCGCAACTGTGTGTTTATATCTCGCAATTCTGACTTTTTTTCTTAGAATTGAGTTTATATCTCACAATTCTGACTTTATATCTCACAGTTGCATGTTAGAAAGTCAGAATTGACTATAGAATATACACTCACAATTGTGAGAAAGAACGTCAAAATTCTGACTTTATATCTCGGAATTCTGACTTCATATCTCACCATTCTGACTTTATAACATGCAATTGCGAGTTTATATCTCACAATTCGAACTTTATAGCTCACAATTGCAATACCATGCAATTCTGAAAAAAAAGTCAGAATTGTAAGATAAAAAGTCGCAAAGTTTTTAAAAAGTTTAATTTTTATTCTGTGGTGGAAACAAGATTTCATAGACTTCATATCACATATCGATATCAAAGTGAGAATAACAAATCTCCATGTTTGTTCACTTCTGTGATGACAACTCTCAGAGTGTTTGGCATGGTAATGGGTATGACAATGTTAATATGTTTGGACTTGGCGGAATAGATCTGCTACACTGCTGCTGCTGCTGTTCATTTAAACCTGATGATTTAGATCTGTGACATGATTCAAACTTTTGGCAAGGGGATATGCATGTAAACTAATATTTTCCTAATGGCTGGACTTTGTTTGTTATACTAGTAATTAGTATTTTCTCGGAGAAGTTACATTTCACGTTTTTACTGCAAATGTCACGTCCGTAATGCTGGAATTGCTCTGTTTCAGCGAATGCAACTCAGAGCTTACTGGCATGATCAAATGGCCATGAAAATCCCCAGACAGACTAGATAAGCAAAATTTCTTCCCAAACAGGCTTGATCTATTATGTATCTGGACTGAACATTTTGTAGGGCATTTTGTGCTTCTGTTGAGACTGCTCTTCTTGATAAAACAGAAGAAAGGAGACATGGAAGTGCTGTAAGAGATGCTTAAAAACCAACACTTAGATTAAACTTCATCTTTCAGCAAGACCAGAATAGACCAGCATTGCCTTTTTGGAGGTTGCACAAGGAAAGTCTTGCTGGATCTCAATCCAATTACAAATCTCAGGCAACTGACAATAGTAGTGCAAAGGTTTCAAAAAATCTAAATTGGCTGAAAACTTTCTGAGGGATCACATATGAACAAACCTGATCATAAGGTGGTCAAGCTTTTTTTTGGAACATGGTAGCTGGATGTTACTGGACCAAGATAGTCTAGTTGCTCTAGTAGCCAAAAACAGAGCGGACCAGATCATTACAATTTTGGACCAGCTAAAAACCATCTGTGGGTGTTTTTTTTAACAAGCATAAAATGTATTTTTTGAGAAAATGTAAATGTAATATTTTTAATTCAGTAAAATAAGATTCCAAACACATAGCGCAAGACAATAAATAAATAATCATGAAGGTTCAGAAATGCTGTGAGAGGTCAAATACGTATAATGGTCTGGAATTCTGAACAACAATTTTTTGTCAGTTTGAACCCATTTGTTCCAAACAATACAAATGTTCCAACTATTAACCCAAATGCATGTGACAGGAATAACTTGAATCCCAATGTAAGGCCTGTTTTCTGGGACACAACTGTGTGTGCAACACACAGACAGCGCGAGGCAATTTATTTCCATTGTTCTATATCTCAGGGGAAAATGTGTGTACTTTTGTATTCTTGTACTGGCTTTGACAAAACTGCTATTTACCTACAAATAGAGCTATTAGCCCATTGCATGCTGTTGTGAGCATCTGCTTTAAAGAAACGGCTACTTCAATCAGTCAATCCCTTGTGAGACCTACCAAATTATCAAGAGATTACAGAGCCTTTAAGTCATCATGGTAAAAGCTGTCATTATTAATTCCAAAAATATCTTCAAATCTTTCTCTGTGAGAAGACAGCTTTTGTTCCATTTTGAGCTATTACACATTTCCTCAGCATTAAAAACTTCGACAGACCCATGTGTAACTACCACTTTATTTTTTAAAGGTGGGGTAAGTTCTTTCTGGTAACCGATTCTGGTAAACACGCCCCTATTTTGATAGCTCCGCCCCACACATGTAACCCAGGCAACGACTATGGCGGAATCTGCTTTGCCAGCCGTCTGAGGGTATGATGTCATCAATAAGTGAAAGCAATGTGTGTTACTATGGTAATCCAATGTTCAGTGAAAAAGTCATCCCTTACATCCCAAAAACACAAACACAGTTCTCATGAACAACTCGATAGCACGAGCATGACAGTCCAACTAACGAACATATTACAATTATGACAAGATTAGAGGGTTATATCGATCACGAAAAGAGGAACCAAAGGAAACAAACATATATTAGGAGTATATTATCTTACTTTTCGGACACATTTTGGGAGCTGACGTTTGAAACAGACAGTGAGGAGGTTTACACGCTCTAGGCTTATACGGTGTGGAAATGAATGGGTCTTTATCATCGCTGAAGTGAACGACAATACGATCGCAAATGGACAAGCAAGCAAACATGACACATGAGCATATTCAATCAAAAGCCAGCATATAGTAGTTCTGTAAAACAAAATCAATGATACTCGCCTACCGAGAAGAAATAAAGCAACCTTGGCCTTCGCTCCGTGAGTTCTCTCTAGTGCTGGAAAGCTGATCCGATATTTACACGGGTCCTACTTCTTGCCTGATCATAAGCTGCCTTTTGTTTCACAGACATTTTCCACTTTTGTTTTTTTATCTGCCATCTCTCTCTTTCTGTCGTCGCTCAGCTAATGTCCGTCTTGTGTCGTGTCTTTTGAATAATGACGTGCACTGAGCGCTCTCTTCTCACCATCATTAGACACCACCCCTTACTGCTGATTGGCTATCAGTTTGTTTTGGTACTCGGCCCGAGACACTTTTATAAAGCAGTTTTGAAATACCACTTACCCCACCTTTAATAATAGGTAATTCATTTAGTATCATAAAGTAATAATGCCTTTGTACAGCATTTATTAATACATATTGTTCATTATTAATTCATGTTTGTTCATAAAACATGAATTAATGTTCATTTATACGACTTAAAGGAATAGTTCATCCAAAAAATAAAAATTCATCATTTACTCACCCTCAAGTTGTTCCAAATCTGTATGAGTATCTTTCTTCTGTTGAACACAAAATAAGATATTCTGAAGAATATGGGTAACCAGACAGTTGACGGTAGCCATTGACTTCCATAGTATTTATTTTTTTCCTACTATGAAACCATCAAATGTCTGGATACCAACATTCTTCAAAATATCTTATTTTGTGTTCAACAGGAGAAAGAAACTCATACAGGTTTGGAATAACTTGAGGGTGAGTAAACGATGATAGAATTGTCATTTGTGGGTGAACTAACCCTTTACAATATGTTTTTAAAGAGTGTTCATTGTTAGTTAGTTCTTGAAACATAATGCATTTGCCTACCTATGTTAACAAATTGAACTTTATTGTAAAGTGTTACCAATAACTATAAAAGTGTAATGTTAAAACTTTCATTTTAAAAAATGGACTCTATTAACTTCTCCATTCTGCTACACTTTTCATGATCCAATCCAGGGTTAATTAACAAAACAATTGTTTTATTTGAAATAAAGCTGAATATATATATATATAGTAAATGTTGCCTTGGCAACTAAATGAAATAAGTTGAATAAGATGAAGCACCAAAATGACTGGAAATTAATAAAAACTAAAACTGATATACAAATACATTTAATTAATAATATACTATACTTATAAAAATGACAAGAAAAATGAAAAAAATGTAAATGATAACTGACAGTAAAAGCTAATTTAAAATATTAATAAAAAATAGTAGGGCCTATATAAATAATCCTAAAATAACACAGTTCCAATGAATTCCTGATGCATAAATTCAAATCCTGCTCTACATTTTTGTCCTCACTGAATATCCAATTTCACTAAAATATCTCACACTATGGAAGTAAAATGGGTTGCGATCAGTGTTTAATATGTTGACTTGATATGAAGTCTGAAACACCAGGCATAAATTTTCACTTTCCCAACATCAGTGTCTTTGTCTTCCCTCGCATCTCGCTGACAGAGATCCAGCCCTGCCCCACCTCACAGCCTGCTATTTGACTTCCTCTAGCACCAAAGAGCCTCTCATTACTGTCCCTCCAGCTTTCAGATCCGCACCTGCCACGCGCTTGTTAGACCGTTCAAAAATAACACATCAAAGTGAGAGACTCTTTAACACAGCCTGTCCAGATAAGGTCGCTCCTCTGTCACATGAAATCAAAAGAGAGTGAGAGAAAGTAGCGGAGCCCTTTCACAGCCTGAGGGTTCACCGGCACCATTATCATCGCTGGCACTGCATGCATGTGACAGCACAGCACTGGTGTCCCCATCCAAACATCGCACTTACGTTACACAAAGAGTTGAAATGAGCAATTGTGTTTGGAGAGAACATGGGATAAAATTAGATTTGAGGAACAAGATCAAGCCGTCCCATTTTTCAGCTTTGGTGTTATTTATTGCATATTGCAGGGTGTGCATTTGTTCTGAAATGACTTTTAGTAGATAAAAAAAATAAAGCAATAAAAATCTTGTTAAAAATGAAAAAGGCTTATTTTCTACTGTTTTCACTAAATTAACAAATGGAATATTTAATAGTTTTTGTCTAATTGTACCAATAAAACAAAAGGGCAACAATTTATTTTGATAGTCCACTTTAGACATTTTCTATGAACTATAAGTAACTTTGCAACTACATGTCAACAGTCATTAGCGTATTGATCGGTCCTACTTTATAATAGGTGCCTTTCACTACTACGTACTAACATTCAAATGAATCATTTGATACAATTCACTAATTGTATACATACATGTTATTACTTAAAAATACATGTAATTACATCTGTAATTAATTACATCTATAATTACACTGTTGACCCTTCCCTTACACCTTAACCCACCCTTAAACTTACCCATACCACCACCCCTGTCCCTAACCTTACTGTATCCCACCTCAATATCAGTAAGTGTTTTGCAATACAATATGAACACAATAAGTACACAGTAGTTAAAGACATCTAATATCATATACTATCTGCTAACACTTTATTTTAATGGTCCCCCAACAGACATTCTACTTTGCAAGTATGTCAACTAACTCTAACTCCAACAGCCTACTATTACTAAGTAGAGTTAGTTGACATGTAGTTGCAAAGTTATTTTTTGTTAGTAGAATGTCTAAAGTGGACTATCAAAATGAAGTATAACAAAACTAATTAACATTAATATTAACTGCCATATATATTATTACTACAAGTTATTAAACAAATTAATTACTGGTAACACTTTATTTTAAGGTGACAGTTACACATTACTACATGGGAAAAAAATCTAATATTGTGTTTTCATAATCAATTTGATCTTAGCAAAAACACTTATTGTACATGCAGGGTTTGAAATTAACACCTGCCAACCCTCCAAATGCGGGTAAAAATCAACTGTGGCGGGTAACGCTGTCAAATCAATAGACAATTTGGTGGGTTACTTATTATGTGTACTCGCTTTGGTGGGGAAGTTTGTGTAAGCCACAAATGCGCAAATACTCAACTTGTGAGTCATCATGATATATTAAAAACAGCGCATTGCGCAAAATCTGCACATATCTGGCTTACTTGAACATACACGTCACTACATTGAAGCAATAGAGAAGATTAAAAAACATAATAATGTGGAGTTTGTTTTGTTCCGCGTGGTGTTTGATGTTTTTCTTTTTTTTCTTTGATTTATTTATTTATTCTAAAATTAGGATTTCATATATTTCTTATTCAAACCAAATCCAGTTTTTTTGGCTAGCAGAAGTTCTGAATGGCCGGTAACTTTTAGTGGCCAAATTGGTCGGCGAGTGAAAAAGTTCATTTTAAACCCTGCATGTAACCGTTTTTCATTAGGTCATTTTTAAAACTATTCTTCAACTTTGTAGATCATTCATAAAGCCATGTTTTAACTACACGCATAAGATGTTACGGTCCTTTGGATGAATCACTTTGTTGCATTCCACACTTGTAAGTCACTTATATGAAAGTGAATAAAATAAATAAATACAAATTCATCTAGCGAGCGTCCTATGTGTTTCAAGTCTATATGACAGTATGCCATATAGAGCAACTGGATTTTGGCAAAAGTTACATCAAGTTATTATACATCAAGTTTTCAAGCCATAGCCTTATGGAGAGCACACCAATATCTGACACAACAATGCTTTGGGGTGACTAGAGTTTGAGTTCTCGTTTGTAGTCCTTCCCCAATCCCATTCTCCAAACGATTCCTGTCCTATCAATATTGTTGAAGAAAAACAGTAGGCCTACCGCTAGTTTCCTATCCAGTAGTGATACATTCTTTTTTCTGATAGCAATCTCTTTAGTCTCTTATTGAAAGTGTCTCTAAGCTTTCTTATCTCTCCGCCCTCCAGACACTTCTCGTCAGCTCACTCTCCTAAATCTACACCTAATCTCAGATTTATCGGGAATCCAAAATTTGCTCCCATTCCAGGTGTTCACACAAAGCTTTTTGTGCTTTCCTTTAAAACAGGGCTGTGGTGTAAAGCTGAACTGTTTACGATGGAACAGATGACTGCCTCTGTGCTGTAACATACCTCATGCTGACATCTCCCAGGATGACCAGTTAAGAATAATTAAAACTGATTAGACGTCAAGGCCTCCGTAAACAAAGGGCTTCAATTAGGTCTGCATCTGTTGAGGTTGAAGAGTTTCACTTTAAATGCAAAACAAGGGAGACACGTTCACATCGCATTTTGCAAATGTGCTTTTAATATTTTATGCAAACTAAATTACTTGGGCCAACAGTCAAATAGCTAAACCTCTGTGTTATTACTCAGAGTCACTTTAAGGTGCCACCAAGCAGGACATAATATGAAATCACACTGAGAGTATTCATTTTCTCATCTGGAGTGCAAGACTGACCCAGTCAAGTCAAAATGGATGGAATCTAGATACTGATTCATTAGTGAGCTTTTATCTATCTTTTTTTAAGGTCTGATTGAGTGTCTTATTTGGGAACTATCCAAATCTTCCTGTCCTTCGTGACATTGCTCCACTGAAGAGCTATACAATTGAATCTGAAGTATCTTGTGAATATCTTTTCTACGTGTTTGTCCTGGCTTCGTAACTCTGCACAGGCGACTGCCTGAGGCTATTTGTGAATGATATGCGTAATGGGAACATGGTAACCTGAATGCCATCACGGAAAGGGGAAAATTGGGTGCATCAATCATGTTGGGTGAGGCACATTTGCTCAAATGCAGTACAGAACTGAGAATTGTGAATTCCCTGCATTGAAGTTAATATTAGGAATGTACAATATGTATGGTATGGTTCTCATTCTAGATTCAAATTTACCCTATTTACCTTCATCATGCACAATTCATCTGTTACTCCAAATGCAAAAAAATCTTTTTCGACGCAAGTACTTTCAATGCACCTTAAAAAACTGTGTTCCTATTCAACCCGCAACATGGATGTTGACGACTTCTGATTCATAGAAACATATTTTTTGAGCCAATCACTTAATAAGTAAATTCATGTGACCACTCTTTATAAATCAAGATGTTAGGCTTGTTCGACTTGAAGCGGCGCTGCACAAACCGATCTGTGTATGACATCAATGTACTGCGAGAGCTATTCAAAAGCATACAGAGCCATCTGTCTTATACCGATCGGTCTGTGCAGCGCCGCTTCAAGTCGAACAAGCCTTTTGTTTTTTTTCATCATCTACCAGCAGTGGTTAACTGCTGAAGCCAATCAGACAAGCCTTGATCTCATGTTTGGATAATGTTCTGATTCTGAATCCTCCTTTTAATCTCCTCCCCTCAAACCACCTGCTTTCATTCTGGTATGCCACACAAGTCCTAAAAAGTGAAGCCAAAACATTTCGATCACCCCAGGTGGTTGGTCCTAGTATAGGTCATAAACCCCCGCCCTCTAAATGCATTCGAATGGGACGTGAGACAAACTAAACAATCAAATTACACTTCAAATACATTTTTTCCAAAGATAGTCATTTTAGGTCGTTTTTATCACGCTGATGTAAGTTCAAGTGTTCATTTTTTAAATAAGTTTGGTTTTAGTTAGCAATGCTTTAAAAAAATGGGGAGGTGACGTCATGATTGACAGCTTCTGAGCGAAGTAGTCACTGAGGCACCAACTGACTTTTTTCGGGATTTTCGAGAGAAGATTGGAGCTTTAACTATATTTCCATAACTGTTTATTTCACACTTACGTAATGAGATGTTCTGCAGTAAACTGTACAAACCGATTCTGCGGGCGTGTGGGCGGGGCATTGATACCGCAGCTCCACTTCATGCTCACTACTGCGCAGACTCAGGTCCCAAATCAGCAAAAGATGTCAGCACCATATTGGGATATTGGCAGCTTCCCTTTTCTACAATGGAAGAGAGTGAAGGTGCGTCATCCATATTTGTTTACAGTCTATGGGCCAGATTTACTAAACAAATTAGCGTGAGGGCGCAATTCCATAAATGCGCAGATGGGAGTGGACAGTCCTGCACGTAATCTAAAGACAACACGCAAATGAATGATCACAGATGCAGCCGGATCATTTCCATAATGACCAACGCAATCTACCAGTTAGCGTCTGGTTTAGGACGTGCTTTTTTTGGGCGGTAAATAATGGCGCAAACACCAGTAAATTGATGAGCGCAAACCTTTTTAAATTGCCTCGCATGATTCATTTAAATATTCTCCTCCCATAAATTTTTACGCCTGAAAGGGAAACTCCTACAAATACACATGCAATAAGGTCAGTCGCAAAAATAACTGTCCTTTTCAGCGCTAATTTATCACTGCGTGTCTTTAGTAAATCCTGACAGTAGTTTTTTAACACCAAAAGAGGGTTTGCGCTGGTGCAAGCTGTTAGTAAATCTGGCCCTATGTGCCATACCCACTTTTCACAATGCAACCAATTCTTAACAAATAAAATTAAGCCCCACCCTACATTTGTCTCATTGAATGTTTCACTCAAATTACATCAGATTACATCAGTAAAATGTGATGTGAACAGCTTTCACCTTTATTTTCTTTTAGGTAAGACTTTGTGCATTGTTATACTGACACTACATGCTTTATTTATAAATAAATGCAAGAAAGCATTGGAGCTGGAAAAAAAGATTAAATATTATAAATTCTGATTGCAAATCTAAATAATTGTGTCCTAAACATCAAACAGGAAATGAGCAGGGCTTGACATTAACTTTTTTGCTCACCAGCCACTGTTGCTAGTGGATTTCCAAAGTTAGTCACTCACCATTTTTACTGGCCACACTTTTGACATCAATACTATGGGGAAATCCAGCCATATTGATGTTTTTAATATTATCTCATAATTTGGCAGCAGGTATATTAGGCTGTTGTCACTTTAAAGGGATAATTCACCCAAAAATGAAAATTCTTTCATTAATTACTCGCCCTAATGTTGTTCCAAACCCATAAGACCTTCGTTCATCTTCGTGTGGCAGGGTGAGTAAATTCCCTCCCACATACGGGCACGCCGCCATTCAATGCTGGACTAGTGTTTGGTTTGCGGCTCTGTGGTGGTGTGCAGGCTGTTATTATCCCCAGGTAGGTTGAGTTTGATTATTTGTTGGTGTGGAACTCGTGCTGTTTGCGGTAACTTGTGTCTATTTTATTCCAGTTGGTTTGTTTCTATTCATATGTTCCATTTATATGAGTAAGCTGCTGTGAAAACTCTGCTGTGAGCAATCGTACGGCCTATGCATTTCTGTGATGATCGCCTGGTACCAATTATTCTTTTAACTAAATGTTACTCAGTTGAGCTAACCAACTGATGTCTGATGTTTTTAGCAGGATAATCAATTCCTTTGAGGGTGCTCTGTCTTAGTGTGAGCGTTGGGGTGATTGTTTCCTGGATAAAGGCTATTAAGATGGCGCTACTGTTTTCCTGCTGTTTTGCTGTATGTGTTTTATTTTCACGCTAAAGCCATTTGATTTGTCTACCGCTGCATGTGCACACGGGCTTGCTCTTCAGTCATATTGCTACCGGCTGCGTGTGTGTGTTAATTTGTTTTTTTTCCTTACTTTGGCTTTTGTTTCCTCTGTTTGTATATTCAGTCGTTACATTTTGTTTATTGCAATTTTGTTTTCTTTTTTTTGCTCTAGTGCTTTTGTCTTTTGTTTCAGTTTGATGTTGACTATTTTGTAACTTATTCAGTTGCAACATTTTGCTCTGATTTTTGTTGTCTACAAGTCAGTGCTCATTTGTGGTGGGTGTTTTACATCAGCAACATCTGAGAATTCTGTTGTTATTATTATTTGTTTGTGTTCTTGTATTCTTGTATTCATTGCATTTGTATCCTTTGGTTAATTGTCTTTTTTCTGTGTTTTATTTTAGGCTGACGGGCCCCGGATCGGGAGGATAGCTTTTCTTCTAGAGGTGGTATTTCCTGCGCAGTGTGGTTTACCGCTTATAAACTCTTACACCTCACTGGGAGAGTGTGTGTGTGTGGTTTTTGGATAAATCACCTTCCAGCTAGCCTACCCCGCTACGGGTAAGCCTCAGCTATCTAAATTTAATTTTCGTGTGTGTTGACATACTGCGCTGTATTGTAGCTAATTTGAGAGACGTTCTGCATCGCAGCAGTAACCTGAAAGTTGTATCTATTTATGTGAACTTAATAAACTTATTTTTTGTACTGATATCCACGTCTCTTTGCCCTCCATTGTAACAAACCTGTGTGCCCTATTTCCATTAGGTAGTTATTTCCCCTTTCTCTGAAAAGGGGTGGCGTAGTCAGCTTGTTGTATTGTATTATCATTTAAGGAACTTGTCAACTATTCACCCCCACCACCACGCCACATTCAGAACACAAATGAAGATATTTTTGATGAAATCCGAGAGCTTTCTGACCTCTCCATAAACAGCTATTTAATGAACACTTTCAAGGTCCAGAAAGGTAGTTAAAATAGTCCATGTGACTGCAGTGGTTCAACCTTAATTTTATGAAGCGACAAGAATACTTTTTGTGCACAAAAACAAACAAAAATAACTTTATGCAGGAATGAGCAAAATTATCCCACGCCAAAATTCAAGCCCTGTAAGACCAACAATTTTCATCCAGAGCAAATGAAACGAATGAGTGAGGGGAGGCGGGTTTGTGTCAACTCGCTGTCAGAGAGATGAGAGATATAAAAAAACTAGAGGTACTGTGCATCTAATCTGCAAAAAAAGTGTTCGAAGTGTTTCAGATATTTTAGCATCGATATGTATTGAAAAATCTATATTTCTGAAAAATGAACAATTTAATTTACAATTGAAAAATGTGTATATTATATATAAAATTCAACCCGGCAAAGTGGCTAGTAGGAGTGACTGCATTACACGCCACTGCTGATATTCACCTGCATTTGGTTGTTAATGTCAAACCCTGGAAATGAGCATGAATCAACAAGGCCAAAACTATGGGATTTTCCATACAATAAACCAAGATATGATGAAGTCATGAAACTCTAAGACTGCAGATGTACCAGTCCGAGCCAAATATCATTAGGTCAGAGAGTGAACTGCACTCTGGGCATGCAACCAGGTTCACCTCCCCTTCGTGGCATCTTCGACGCAGAAATAACTGTTAGTGACAGAAGATGGAGTGACTTCTCAATGCAGTTTCCCATGTGAATGGTTAGTGCGGTTAGTTTAGACCGTAAAGTGCCTCTTACACTTAGAGCTTGCAGTTCAGATGTTTGTTTAAAAGTTAGCCTACTTTCCAGGCAAGTAAAAAATCCTCTTTGTTCTATACTTTAAAGCATTATTCTAAAGTAATCATATAAAATATTCTCTCGGGGAGTACTGGGAGCTTCCTTCTGGTTCAGAGCACTTCACTATATCTGTTGACTCTCTTCATACAATATTTCGGTGATCTTTGTTAAAGGGGTCATGAATTGAGAAATCGACTTTTCATTCAGCCTTTGATATATAAAAGTTCATTGTGATCTAAGAATATCCTGTAAGTTTCAGAGCTGAAAACTTCCTTGTTAGTCAAAGAAAAGCTTTTATTGACACCAGGCTCAGCAAACGCTCGATCTCAGAATATGCCAAACCTTGACGTCATCGTATGGTAAAACGCCGCCTCAACAGAAGAAGAACGCCTGATTCTGTAGCCCCGTCGACCCAAGCAATAAACATGCCGAAGATAGCAAAATATTGTGCTGTGCCTGGTTGTGGAAGAACACAGTTGCTGCAAAAGCTTCCTTCGGATTTTAATATTATGAATGCATGGTTGAACTTTATTTTTAATGAATATCCAGCTCACGTGGGTAAGACATTGCGCGTTTGTTCCTTCATTTTACCACGGATTTGTTTGTAAACAAGAGACTGGATTTGCAGATAGGATGAGATTACATGAATGAATGAAGCAACACACTTTTTTTTTTTATATGTGACAGTATTGCATTGTTACAGATCGTTTGATATCTATTAATTATGTACATGTCTAACTGAACATTAGCACGCTGTCACAGGCTGGAGAATCCTTTATTTGAGGTGTTGGTTCATTGTGCTGCGATTCGGGATCAGACTAGAACATGTATGGGCCAGGGCGCACAAAGCCTAACGTCCCGGGGCAACCAGAACGTAAGCCCATCGGCAGACCGGTGAATCATAAATAGTGAAATAACATTCCTTTCTTGATGTGCGTTGTTCACTCTTTTGACTTGATATTTGAAGGAAAAATACAATTGCGGAATTTTGATCATGCTGATTTGTCGGACTCTGCAGTGAGGCTTGTGCGTGTTTTAGTGATGCATGGTTCGCAGTTATATCCGATCGGGCAGGCCAAGTAATAAAAAATATAAATAATAAAATATAATAATATTATGTAATAATAAAACATTTTAAAAACTAATTGCGACTTTTTATCTCACAGTTGTTTACATCTCTCAATTCTGACTTTTTTTCTCAGAATTGTGAGATATAAACACGCAATTCTGCCTTTTTTTCTCTCGGTTGTGAGTTTATATCTCACAATTGCGACTTTACATCATACAATTCTGAGTCACAATTACCTTTTTTATTTATTTTTTTATTCTGTGGCTGAAACAAGCTTCCATACATTTATCAAAATGTTTTCTGGGAGAAAAAAAAAACAATTCCTGCACATTAAGAAAATGCCACATCTATGTAGCCAGAGGCATCATTTCAGAAAAGAATGTGACTTTAATTTATTTATTTTACATTTTTTTCTATTTCTGACCATTGAGTAAGTGATATCCAATTCTATCATATCTGTATTGCTTGCTATTTGTATATTTTTGGCAATAAAAAGCAGAACAAAATAAAATCATACACTTTAAGGAGTCACAATATGCAAGTGTGTTAGATCAGTGTTTCTCAATTCTGGTCTTTAAGTGCATTGAGTCACTGTTTTAATATCTAACTACAATAAAGACTATCTAGTCTACCTCCCTGTTAACAGCACAGAACACATTTCAATTTCACCAGCCACAGCTATATAATTATATACACACATCTACTTTTTTCCTGTGTTCTTCACCTATGAGAACATGCTGCATTTAGGCACAAATACATTAATTTATCATTAAATATTCCATTCACTCAACTGGTCTAAGAAAAAAAAAAAAATCTAAAATGTTTGATTCTCAGCAGGCATGTGCAGAGATAGACCCCAAGTGGTGCTCAAGCACCTGCCCATTTGGCCTTTTTTTAATTATGTCATATTTTAGTTTTTGTTGAAATTTGGCCCTTGGCATCAATTCACATTTCACAACCAATTCTCAGCGTGTGACTGATAACATATTTAATAATTCTGCAAGACCGCACAAAACCCTCCCACTCTCCAACATCCCTTGTCACATCCACCATAGCGCTCTGCAGAGCAGACAAGCAACATCCACATCTCCTGGACCTGACTGCCTTCATTGGTTACAGCCAGGTAACAGTCATGCTTGCTCTAAACTTCAGCACTGTTTTCACCACTGTGAAATTAAACCACTATTAAAATCAATACAACCAGCCTAACTTAGGCAATAGCCCTCCATTAAGCTTAACAACAAGCAAGCTAGACTTGCGTTGATGTAAAATATCGTTCAAGATATAAATTGTCCTAGTGTTCTTGTATTTTGTGTTTATAACATAATATTGTTAAGCAATATCACACGGCCAAGAGTGCTATTTTCAAGAATATCAGCACGGTTGCAAAATGTGATATTCATTTTATACAAGAGTTCAATAAACAGTTGATTATATGAATTGACCATTTCTAGACACAATGTTGGTAATTTTGACAGTTTCAAACAAAGCAGAAAAGTTGTGTCTCCCAGCACACAGTGGTGTTTCGTTCTTGAATGACTCATCGTTTTTGAACAAATAGGGTGAGTCTATGGGCCCTATTTTAACAATCTGAGCGCATGGCGCAGGTGCACTTAGGGTATGTGCGAATCCACTTTTGCTAGTTTAATGACGGAAAAAAACAGTTGGCGCAGCAGGTGCATGGTCCAAAAGGGTTGTACCTAGTTTCTTAATGAGCCATGGGTGCATAACGTGCAATAAACCAATCGGTCTCACCTCCTATTCCTTTTAAAAGCTAGTTGTGCTTGCACCATGGCGGATTCGCTATTTTCAATTGTGGAATTTGTGAGTGGAAAGATATTTGAGGACCAAGGCAGGTGATCCGGGTGCTGCTGACTGGCTAGGAAGCCACCAGGGTGGTACCAGTGCTACAGGGGACCACGGGGGCTCTGGCAGTTCAGAGGACCACGGAGGCACCGGAAGCTCAGGTGGCCATGGTGGCTTAGGGAGTTCAGGTAGCCATGGCGGCTCAGGGAGTTCAGGGCCAGCCTCCGTGGATGGGTAGCCTCCCTCCCCCAAATCTTCTTGGAAGGCACTATGTACACTGGAGCGAGGACAGGAGGGAAAGGAGGCGGAGTCCCCTCTGGACTCGTGACAGGAGGCAGAGTCCTCTCTGGACGCTGGTCACGGGCTAGTTCTGTCCACAAGTCGATGAGCCAGTCGTCCCTCGCTGGCTCAGGCTTGGACACTGGAATGGCTGCAGCAGCCATGATGGGGTCAAAGCTCTGGAATGGTGGCGGCAGCCATCTAGGCCAGAGACGAGGGCTTGGGCATGGCAGCGGCCATCTTGACCGGAGACCAGGGCTCGGGCGTTCCAGCGGCCATCTTGACTGGAGTGGGGCAACTAAGGCTGAGTGGTCGTATCACTGGACCAGCATGTGGAGGGTGCAGGAAGAGGAGTTGGAGCGCCCCAGCGACCTTGAAACGGGGCTAGATGAGGTATGTTATCCTCTTTAATTTCTTCAACAATGAAATCGGAACTATTAAGCCAGAGGATGAAATTAATGGACTCAGCCAAGGACAAACAAAGCTCGGGAGATAGAAAACAAATGATTTCCTCATCCAGCCCCATCTGAAAGCAAGCGGAGAGCGTAGAATCACTCCAACTCACCAGATGGGAAAACGCTACAAACTCCTCCACATACTGTTCCAATGGACGACCACCCTGCTGGAGGGAGAGGAGAATTTCTTCAGCCAGTTTTGTTGTGGGTCTAGTAATCTGTAACGGTACGGTGTGCACAGGAACAGGCGGAAGACTCAAACGCTGAAAATACAAACTTAAACTTTAATAATGCTTAGGAACAGACAGAAAGGCAGGGAAACACTCCAACATAACGGGTTAACAGTGACTAGACAAAGACTGAAAGTGAGGGTGCAACTTAAGTAGTGAACAAAAACAAGATATGTAACTAGACACAGCTGGGACAAATTAACTAACGAGGGTAACCATGGGAACAAAGGATTGGCGGGAAAATGAACAAAGGAACAAAGGAATTAAATCAAAACACAAACTGAAAGTCCAAAACACAAACAGAACCCTGACAGTTACAGTTAAGATTAGGCTACATTTATATTAATGCATTAGTGAGAGAGTGATTGCATGTGAATTAATTCTACCTGGCAGCGTCTCTTCTAATAGTGAAGCTGTGGGTTTTAGTTACTAAGAAATATATGCTAGAACTTTACAGTTTCTAAGCTATTTTACTGATAAATCCCAGAACAGTGTGGACAATTTCTATGCTACTGAATTATTCTGTGCCCGCGCGATCTGCATGTGATAAGCAAGCTATGTGCGTTACAATGCAGCACACATTAGTTTAGAACGGCGATTAACTTAATACTCAATATTGAGCATCCAGATGGCATAATCAAACATGTCTGCACACAGAGTATGCATTTATTTGCCTGTCATTTATCTGTTTGAAAACAGAGCATAAAAGTGGACTTTTCCTGTTGCGCCCTCTATAGGCAATGACCAGTGACTAGTCGACTTCAAGCTTAACGCGTCATGGCAGAGCATTAAAGTCGACTGGTCGATTATTCATGAATTAATCAGCCGGCTTGAACGGATCAGTTGAATGAATGATTCTATGATTCACTTATTACGACTTGCTGCAACCTACTAGTGGTTTTAGTTTCATATATAATAGTATCATTTTATTTTGTTCCCAACATTTCATATTTCTATATTCAAAATGTTATATTTAGAACATCAATCTCACAACATTATTTAGGCGGTTATAATTGCAGTGTAAATGGATTTTGATAAATGTAAGATGGATTTTGTTGTACTGATTTCATTTAATTGGTATAACAGCCCTATAGCGTAAAGTGTTAAATAGTGTTATGAAAGTTGATCAACAATATGTAACTTTACTTTTTATAAATAATTATAAGAGGGGTGCCCTTTTTTTTACTTGGAGCACCTGCCCTGCAAAATGTCTGTGCATGGCCCTGAATCTCAGTCAAGAGCCCTATTCGGATGGTAATTGTTTCTTATGTGGATGTCCGTGAAAATACATTTGCATGCTACCTCAGTGATAAAACTCGTGCATTTGGATGGCGATTTATTCACACGGTGGAGGAGCGAGTTTTGTGATCATATGAACCTGGGAACGCGCTGCTCACGTGGTCAGTCGAATGATTGTCTGCTATAAATAAAATGTCGGCTTGGAATAATAAGAATAAATTCATATTTAATTTTGAAATTATTAATTTAAACTGTTTAAAAAAATAGGAAGATAGGATTTAATTTTAAAAATGTGGAAATAAGCAGCAATACAACCTCTTATTTACATGAGGTAAACATAATGCTGCTAATTTAACGTATATAACGTTAATTACTGCCATAATAATAGGCCATTTCAAATGTTTACTTGTTTTTCTTCTCTTTCTCTTTTGAGTGGTAATAAAGGATTATTCTTGTAAATACTTTCCAGCATTTCAGTAATAAATGTGTTGGCTAGATGATCTTTAAAATGCATCCAAATTACAGCGAAGCGCAATGATACGGTGCTCCGCAGTGTTCAAAAAGGATATAAACAGTGAATTTTGAAGCAATCTATTTTTGAAAACTTAGAGATGTGGATTCGAACGGTAGTTCAATTACCACACATCCATGGTGTTTGTCTAAAAACAGTAGGTAATTCGGGCCGGGGATTTTTACGTGGGTGGTGGGAGAAAAACACTGACATTCTGGATTCGGGCGGCAAAAAAAAAAAAAATCACAGACTAGCCCCTGTAAATTATGAAAATACCATACGACCCCACGAGAAACAATTACCATCTGAATAGGGCTCAAGTCTGAGAAGTCATACTTACTTATTATTCTTATAATCTTCAAAATGAACAAGCTGCACAAAAGGAAACAAAAAAACCTGAAAAGCTATTGTACAAGAATAGACACACTTGCAGCATCTTGACAAGGTCAAGATGTCTACAAATACTGGCACACAGCCACATGTAGGTTATTAACCCAAACACAAACACCAAACACATTGCTCAAAGGAGACAATAAAAGACCTCATGAAACTGTAAGACAAAGATGATTTTAGTCCTTTTTGTGATATTGATTTAAAAAATAAAAGATTCAGAGTTCAGTTGTGGGAGATTTCTCATATGAACCTTCATCAAGGCGTGCAGACCTGCCAGAATCAGATGGGGGAATAAACTTGTATTTATTTTTGAAAATAAGGTCATACAGATTTGTGTCAAGAAATGAGAGTGACAGTTCTGGTGAAGAGGCTTGTGGTCATTATCAGAAAACTGTTGACGTGTCTGAATGACAGGCTGTCTAATTATTTGTTTGGGATTTTGTATCTCTGAGCTACTGTCTGCTGACTGTTGATGCTCCAGATCAGTGGCAGGTGGGATGTATAATTCTCTCATTCTGCAGAATGTTAGATTGGCCAAGCATTTGTATACATCCAAGATGAGTCATCAATATTTTTGTTCCATTTTCCAAGAACAGAAAGAATTTACATTTTAATTATGTACATCTGATAAAAGATTACTTTTAAGAGTACACTTGCAAACATTATGCACTTCAGTCAGTACATCAAAATATATTTTCCAGGGAAAATCCAAAAATCAAGTCTGCTAACCAGTTGCAGATCAACCAAACCCTATTACAACAATGACAAACTTAAAGGGATAGTTCACCCAGTTCACTCAGGCCATCCAAGATGTATGTGTTTTTATGGTAACACTTTCTTGCTTAAAATGAATTATAGCCCCATTTATACTTATTTATAAGTAAGTATTACTATTCTATAAATATATTTAAAGACTCATTAATACCTATACTGCATTATAAGAACAGTTACAGTTACATTTATATTTTTATAATTACGTATACACCGATCAGGCCTAACATTATGACCCTAATATGTTCCTAATATTGTGTTGGTCCCCCTTTTGCTGCCAAAACAGCCCTGACCCATCGAGGCATGGACTCCACTAGACCCCTGAAGGTGTGCTGTGGTATCTGGCACCAAGATGTTAGCAGCAGATCCTTTAAGTCCTGTAATTTGCAAGGTGGGGCCTCCATTGATCGGACTTGTTTGTTCAGCACATCCCACAGATGCTCGATTAGATTGAGATCTGGGGAATTTGGAGGCCAAGTCAACACCTCAAACTCATTGTTGTGCTCCTCAAACCATTCCTGAAACATTTTTGCTTTGTGGCAGGGGGCATTATCCTGCTGAAAGAGGCCACAGCCACCAGAGAATACCGTTTCCATGAAAGGATGTACATGGTCTGACATGTATAACCTACCTAAGCATTGTTGCAAAGTAACATCCACATGGATGGCAGGACCCAAGGTTTCCCAGCAGAACATTTCCCAAAGCATCACACTGCCTCTGCCGGCTTGCCTTCTTCCCATAGTGCATCCTGGTGCCATGTGTTCCCCAGGTAAGCAACACACACGCACCCGGCCATCCACGTGATGTAAAAGAAAACATGATTCATCAGACCAGGCCACCTTCTTATATTTTTCTGTGGTCCAGTTCTGATGCTCACGTGCCCACTGTTGGAAAGGGGTCAGCATGGGCACACTCACTGGTCTGCGGCTATGCAGCCCCATACGCAATGAACTGCCATGCATTGTGTATTCTGACACCTTTCTATCAGAACCAGCATTAACTCGAACAATTTGAGCTACAGTAGCTCGTCTGTTTGATCGGAGCATACGGGCCAGTCTTCGGTCCCCCATGTGTATTAATGAGCCTTGGCCGCCCACTGAGCTGCAGTTTTGGAGATGCTCTGACCTAGTCATCACAATTTGGCCCTTGTCAAACTCGCTCAAATCCTTACGCTTGCCCATTTTTCCTGCTTCTAACACATCAACTTTGAGGACAAAATGTTCACTGCCTAATACATCCCACCCACTAATAGGTGCCCGTGAGGAAGAGACAATCAGCTTGTTATTCACTTCACCTGCTTTTCAATGTGCTTGCTCATAATCCATTATACACTGATTTATAAATGATCAAATATAAAATAGTTCCAGAGACACTTGTTTGCTGTACCATGAAATATAGAATAGTAATACTTATAAGTATAAATGGAGCTATAATTCATTATAAAAATGTTTTTAGCTGAAACCGTTGCCTTTGGTGACTCATATAATGCAAGTCAATGGCTACCATCACTTTGAGAATAAAAAAAAACATATACAGGCAAAACAAAATTAATACTCGTGGCTCCCGACAATACGCTGAGGTCTTATGAAGCAAAACGATCGGTCTGTGAAAGAAACTGAACATTATTACCTGTAATTCACAGCCTCAGCAAACGGTCCTGAGCGTGTTTACATCCACAGGTATTCATTTTGTTTTGTTTTGACGGTAACTCAAAGTGTCTCAAAGTGACGGTAGACATTGACTTATCATTATAGCATTATATAAATCACCAAGGACCATGGTTTGAGCTAAAAATCTTCTTTACTGTTCTACTGAGGATACCTACATCTTGGATGGCCTGAGGGTGAGTAAATTAAAAGCAAATTTAAATTTTTGGGTTAACTGTCCCTTTAATCTACTCGGACTGCAACTCGCAGACACTCACAACTGTTATAAGACTCTCAGTTCTCTCATATTGCACATATTGGAATATATTACCAGCACTACTGTAAGGAATATAAAAATCTTAAATGATATATCACCTAGACAGTTACTCAAATGTATAAGAATATTTTAAATGAATATCAGAATCAAAATATACAACTAATGTGGGGATTATAAACAGCAGCATAAGCAACTGCCTGGAACATTAATTTTAAGTTATTTACTTAAGGCTCCTTCTGCGAGACATCCTGCAGACATTCTTGTCCATTTTCATTTTATTAGTTGCATATCTCAGTCAGTGAAAAGCCCTCCAGGTCCTATTATCTTATCTCAGAAAAACGCTGCTGGTTTACCCTCTGTGTGTTGACACAGTTACTTCAAGCCTTACAGTGCATCTGTCACTTTCAATTAACCCTGATCCCTGGGCCGCTGGTTCATGTCAATAACCTTTAGGTAGGGTGAGCGGTAGCTTATGTTATGGTATATGATTAATTATATAATGGTAACAGTATATTCCATGTACACAGTGCCATCCTAATATTGTACTGTTGACAGTAAAACTAAGGCAACTGTAAAACTAATATTTAAAAATGGACAATTTGAATTCATAATACCAACCTTGATACCACAGCAAAAACTAAAATGTTATTGAAAAAAATTTGATACATGAAAAAAATAACCATTAATTATTAAATTATTAAAATATAAATGATTGATTATAATTTAGTTCAAATAATAATACATAATTATTATATTTTAAAATATTTGAATTACAATACATTTCAAAATAGCATCTATTTTAATATTTTATTATAATATTAATATTTTCATTTTGGTTTTGAATTAGAATTTTATTGACAGTCACATCAAATTAGCAAAGTAATTAAGAAGCAACCTGACAACCTTTTTTTTTTTTTCAACATATTAAAATGAACTTGAGGTCTCTCAGACCCAAATGTAAACAGAGCAAAGAAATACATTAATAGCAGATAACAGCTCTTTCCTGCCAATAACGTTTAATTAATTTTAATGATGTAATAGAGAGTGACAAGTCTATCAGGTAACGCATTGGGCATACAGATATTTTGTTCCATCTGTTTATATTCACCAAAGACAAAGCTTACCAAGATGGGCATTTTGACAAAGAAGTGCATATGACCGTTTGTCACGCACAGCTGCATCCCCGCAAGGCACAAGCACTATTCACAGAGAAAAAACCCGCATACACAACTGAGCAATGAAAAGCTGCTGGGTAACAAACTCCTCATATTTGGTATTACCAAATTTGTACCAAAGCGCTTTTGACAAAACTAGTGCTGACTCACACACGACCACAGATAAAATGTTACTGTTATACAAAACCCTTACGTTTTACATAAGAATGGGTTAAAAAAAACCCTGAGATGTTAAGATGGAGACATCAAACCATGTCAAACTGTGATGAAAATTAAAATCTAAATTAAACTGCAGTGTGAATTTTAAAGCATATACAGTGAGCTGATATTATGTTGAAAAAACTTACTTTAATAGACTTTGCCTATTGGGATACCTTCAAAATTACTTTTTAAATATAGTATAGCCTTCTGTATAGCCACAGGCATCATTCATGGTGGGAACATGTCTTCACTACTCTTTGTCATTGTTGATTTGGTTTTGGCTACTTTTTGAAATAGCTCACGACAGGGATGTTTCTCATACAGGAATGTGTCCAATTGATGAACTGGGCTGCATTTCCCGATAACGTTGTCTCTTAGCGTGCTACGAAGTCTCTGAAGGTATAACTTAACTAAAAGTATACCATTTCTAGGCGTGTTCCCCGAACTTTATCTTAGGAGGTTGCTTAAGGTATACCTTCTTAAGTGCGACGTTAGACGGTACTGTCCGTGGCGGCGGTGCTGAATTGGTTTATCAATGGCTCAAAAAAATGTATTATTCACTCTATGCAGGGGCTGTTTATCTGCGTTATGTGAGAAAGCGGTGTTCTTTATAATAGACGCACTTCAGAAATAGTTGAAATTGCATTTCTCAGGACTCGTGAGATATCATAAATATAATCCAAATAGCAAACTAAATCCAACCGTGGATATTTTATATAATTTTGAAATGATTGTGCGAACCCCCAACAAGGAGGGCAAGACACAAAAGGTCATTGCAAGAGCTCTGTGTCCAAGCACATTAATAGAAAGGCGAAGGGAAGGAAAAGATGTGGTAGGAAAAAAAAGTGTACAAGCAATAGGGATAACCGTTCCTGGAGAGGATTGTGAAACAAAACCCATTCAAAAATGTGGGGGAGATTCACAAAGAGTGGACTGCAGCTGGAGTCAGCTCTTCAAGAACCACTACGCACAGACGTATGCAAGACATGGGTTTCAGCTGTCGCATTCCTTGTGTCAAACCACTCTTGAACAACAGACAGCGTCAGAAGCGTCTCGCCTGGGCTAAAGACAAAAAGGACTGGACTGCTGCTGAGTGGTCCAAAGTTATGTTCTCTGATGAAAGTAAATTTTGCATTTCCTTTGGAAATCAGGGTCCCAGAGTCTGGAGGAAGAGAGGAGAGGCAAACAATCCACGTTGCTTGAGGTCCAGTGTAAAGTTTCCACAGTCAGTGATGGTTTGGGGTGCCATGTCATCTGCTGGTGTTGGTCCACTGTGTTTTCTGAGGTCCAAGGTCAATGCAGCCGTATACCAGGAAGTTTTAGAGCACTTCATGCTTCCTGCTGCTGACCAACTTTATGGAGATGCAGATTTCATTTTCCAACAGGACTTGGCACCTGCACACAGTGCCAAAGCAACCAGTATCTGGTTTAAGGACCATGGTATCCCTGTTCTTAATTGGCCAGCAAACTCGCCTGACCTTAACCCCATAGAAAATCTATGGTTGTGAAGATGCGATACGCCAGACCCAACAATGCAGAAGAGCTGAAGGCCACTATCAGAGCAACCTGGGCTCTCATAACACCTGAGCAGTGCCACAGACTGATCGACTCCATGCCACGCCGCATTGCTGCAGTAATTTAGGCAAAAGGAGCCCCAACTAAGTATTGAGTGCTGTACATGCTCATACTTTTCATGTTCATACTTTTCAGTTGGCCAAGATATCTAAAAATCCTTTCTTTGTATTGGTCTTAAGTAATATTCTAATTTTCTGAGATACTGAATTTTGGGATTTTCCTTAGTTGTCAGTTATAATCATCAAAATTAAAAGAAATAAACATCTGAAGTCTGTGTGTAATGAATGAATATAATATACAAGTTTCACTTTTTGAATGGAATTAGTGAAATAAATCAAATTTTGATGATATTCTAATTATATGACCAGCACCTGTATACACTGACTTACAAAATCCCAAAATAAAATGTATCATAAATTTAACTAGAGCACTTGAATATTGTTTAAACCTGAAATTGTTTAAATGACGTTTAAATGACGTTGAACATTTTATTCCTAATAAAACACAGTAAAACGTGGTTACCTGCAATGGTTATCTTAAAGAGCTGTTATTTACTTGACTTAACCCATAAAAAATAAATAAATAAATATATATATATATATATATATATATATATATATATATTGGTATAAATTAATGTATTTAGGTTGATTCAGTAATATTTTTGACTTGAATTAAACCAGTTAATGTAGATGTTATTTTAAAGTTACAATATTTTCAGCGTATTATCAAAAAATTGTTGCAATTCAGAGTCACAGTAGTAGCTGAAATTGTCCGGCCTAGGAAAATTGTCATCCTTTATTCAAATATTACAACCCTTTCTCACTCCCAAGCCGTCAAAATCTGAAGCATGGTCACGTCACAATGAAGACGCTAAAGGTACCCCTAGGCGTCAGGGTGCTCCATTGATTTCAATGAGAAACCTTTGGCGTCATACACAGACGTGTTGGGCATGGGAACGTTATCGTCATGATGAAATTATATTGGGTTATGATTTTGCCATTATGACATGTTGGAGTGTGATTCTCAATTTAATCAGCCAGCATAATTTTATTTACATTTATTTTTTATTTTTTTATTTATGCTATTTAGACACGTTTGAACATGTATCCCAACCCCATCCCCAAACCTACCCATTTGTGTATTATATGATGTAACATACAGGATATAACAGGCAGATACGACTGCATGCACAATTTATTCAAACTGTTGAAATATTCCAAGTGTTCTGAGGATAAACGATTGATTTGTGTGAAGAAAATCCCCAAAAGCGAAGATCCTGCACACATCAAATTTCCAAAATTGCCGCCAGAAGAAACGTTACGTCAGATTTCATAGTGAAATTGCATTGGCTCTCGTATGTCTCGTGACCAGTTGCATCATTACGTCAGATATAGAGACACCTAGGGGTATCTTTAGCGTCTTCATTGTGACGTGGAAGGCACTTGACCATGTTTCAGATTTTGACGCCTTGGGAGTGAGAATGGGTTGAATATTATTATTAATTTGTTAAAGATTTTGCAAGCATATTGCACAGCTGTGCTTGGAGTAAATTTTTTTTGTGATAACGCAATGAAACATGTCAAATTGTGCGGACATTATTTTTGGCCACACTGTCATACAAAGAAATTATGAACACATGCAAAAACAAAATGAGAGAACCAATTAAATATCAATAACTAATTATGCTGCAGTCAATGTATGCTTTTTCCCTGTGAGCTTTTTTGTTTTTCTGTGCTTGTTTTCATAGTAGAATATAACCTGTAGCTGTGGTTTGCCTTCATAGCCAAATAATTTAGTCAGATAATCACTTTCAGACATCACTATACTGTTTTACACACCAGATATCACATATTATTAATTTATTTGATTATATTATATATATTATAAAATATTTAAGCATAGCCAAATTAAAATTCATGAGCTATTCAATTCTCTTGTAATGACATCACAACCATAACATCTGTGCAAACACACACACAACACACACACACACACACACTGGTTTCCATGTTTTATGGGGACATCCCATAGATGTAATGATTTTTATATAGTACAAACTGTATATGCTATCCCCTTACACCAACCCTACCCCTAAACCTACCCATCACACAAAACATTCTGCAGTTTTACATTTTCAAAACACTTAATTTAGTATGCTTTATAAGAAATATCCCCATAATGTCAACATTTACTGGTATTACTATCTTAGTGGGGGCATAGGGAATACTACACACACACACACACTTCCAAACTCCATCATTGCTGCCCCTACCAAATTTTAATATGTGCAGCCCATGCGCACCACTCAACCTGAAAGCTACCAAGACAGAGTTAAGGTGGAAAGACACATTTTCTCATAATAATCTCGCCATGCAGCCTCTCTAAAAACCTCACAGAGAGACAGGGTAAAATTACTCAAATAACATTTTAGAGTAATTTACATCAAAGTGCATGGTGTTCTGTAGTGCCTCTGAACCCCAGAAGAGATGGACAAATCTGACCTCATGTTTAATAGCGCAAAAAAGCATATACTGCTTTAGCACAGTCAATTACAGTAGCATGCATCCAGTGTGTTGTGTTGTGTGTGTGTGTGTGTGTGCTTATGTGTCAAACAGAGAGTGAACTTGGGCAAGGAGCTGTATTCCTTATTGCAGTATATGCCAAAGGGGAAGTCTTTTTTCCCTTACAGATATTTCACAGTTAAAACTCGTGTTTTTATCTGCAGTCATACAGTGCATAAGTAAAAAAAAAAAAACAATTCTTTAGCTTATTAATATCCAGTCGTCTGTGCCTGTTTGTTACCAAATTGCAGTGGTGGTTTTTATGTTTTTGGCTGGAATACACATGAGTAAGATGGATGTGGGTGCTAACACAACAGCGCAATTAGTAGCAGGCATTAGCTGCATCAGCCTTAAGAAAGTTCAGATAAAAAAATAAAAAAAAATGCTCAAAATCTTTATTTCTCCTTTTTACTCCTAACACTTTATAAATGCTAACTCATTTACAGCGCAAACACATTTCCATTAAGCAAACTCAGATGCGCAAGGGTGCTGTGGTACTGTAATCACTGTCATGCTGATATTCAGTACAACAGCTTGATTGCAAATCTGCTATTTATTTTATGAAACAGTTCAATAAATAAACAAGAATTTAATATTGAGTAGCTCATGTTTCAGAACAAATTTGACAATTTCTTACTGTTCAAAAGATTGGGGTCATTAAGATTTTTTTTTACATTTTCAAATATGCATTACATTGATCAAAAGTGACAAAAAAACTTTTACATTGTTACTATCCATAAAAGAATAAAAAAAGAACTCAACTGTGATAAGAAATGTTTTTTGATTTGATACACCAAATCAGCATCAGAATGATTTCTGAAGGATCATGCGACACTGAAGACTGGAGTAATGATGCTGAAAATTCTGCTTTGCCATCACATGAATATATTAAAACAGAACTAAGTTATTTTTTAATATTTTAATAATATTTTACAATATTACTGTATGTTTGATCAAATAAATGCAGCCTTGGTGAGCACTTCTTTCAAAAATATTTTAAAAACTCTTATCAAACCCCTTCGAGAAACTTTACATTCACTCGCAAAGAATACTGTACTAATACTGTGTTTGACCCCCTTTCGCCTTCAGAACTGCCTTAATTCTACGTGGCATTGATTCAACAAGGTGCTGAAAGCATTCTTTAGAAATGTTGGCCCATATTGATAGGATAGCATCTTGCAGTTGATGGAGATTTGTGGGATGCACATCCAGGGCACGAAGCTCCCGTTCCACCACATCCCAAAGATGCTCTATTGGGTTGAGATCTGGTGACTGTGGGGGCCATTTTAGTACAGTGAACTCATTGTCATGTTCAAGAAACCAATTTGAAATGATTCGAGCTTTGTGACATGGTGCATTATCCTGCTGGAAGTAGCCATCAGAGGATGGGTACATGGTGGTCATAAAGGGATGGACATGGTCAGAAACAATGCTCAGGTAGGCCGTGGCATTTAAACGATGCCCAATTGGCACTAAGGGGCCTAAAGTGTGCCAAGAAAACATCCCCCACACCATTACACCACCACCACCAGCCTGCACAGTGGTAACAAGGCATGATGGATCCATGTTCTCATTCTGTTTACGCCAAATTCTGACTCTACCATCTGAATGTCTCAACAGAAATCGAGACTCATCAGACCAGGCAACATTTTTCCAGTCTTCAGCTGTCCAATTTTGGTGAGCTCGTGCAAATTGTAGCCTCTTTTTCCTATTTGTAGTGGAGATGAGTGGTACCCGGTGGGGTCTTCTGCTGTTGTAGCCCATCCGCCTCAAGGTTGTGCGTGTTGTGGCTTCACAAATGCTTTGCTGCATACCTCGGTTGTAACGAGTGGTTATTTCAGTCAAAGTTGCTCTTCTATCAGCTTGAATCAGTCGGCCCATTCTCCTCTGACCTCTAGCATCAACAAGGCATTTTCGCCCACAGGACTGCCGCATACTGGATGTTTTTCCCTTTTCACACCATTCTTTGTAAACTCTAGAAATGGTTGTGCGTGAAAATCCCAGTAACTGAGCAGATTGTGAAATACTCAGACCGGCCCGTCTGGCACCAACAACCATGCCACGCTCAAAATTGCTTAAATCACCTTTCTTTCCCATTCTGACATTCAGTTTGGAGTTCAGGAGATTGTCTTGACCAGGACCACACCCCTAAATGCATTGAAGCAACTGCCATGTGATTGGTTGATTAGATAATTGCATTAATGAGAAATTGAACAGGTGTTCCTAATAATCCTTTAGGTGAGTGTATATCAGTGGTGTGTGGTGGCGTTTTAAAATGAGGAGGCAAAGTCCTCACATATTTCTAATGTAAATTTGTGTCCATGTTACACTTAATTGTCCTGGTTTAATACACATTACATAAAAAAGAGACCAAATACCATTTTTTTTTTTTTTTTTACACTATGTACTTATTAAAACCCAAGTATAAATTTCATCAAGTTAGCGTTTTTATGCATTTTTACATTTATTCCACAATAATAACTAAAGGCAGTAACAATTTAAACAATGTATGTGAACTAACGTTCAGCTTTTCTTTTTAATAGTCAACGTATTTTCGGATCATCATCGGTTATCAAGCTTGTACACACTGGTCACAGACACAAAGATGTATCTTTAATTTCCCCAAGCTGATTGCTCACTAAAAACCCTCACAGTCATCATGTTTTCAAGCCATTTCAAGTTTGATTTTGACATGATAAAGCAGTGATATTTAAGTGGCTTATTTGTTTACTTTCTTTTTAATTAGTCTTCCCATTAACACCATCATTGTCTTCATTCAGACCAATTCGTGAACGCTCACAAAAACAAAAGGCGGGATTTATCGCAACAACCAATTATATTCAATCATAGCACGATGGAGGCATTGCCTCCTCTCATGTGACTTACCCCCATTCATTCTCAATTAACCCCCACTAAACCCACCGCACACATTAGGGTCAATGGGGACAGGTGTCGACAGTGTTCATTAAATTTTTTTTTACACATTTTAATGTCACATGTTGTAGTATTTGTGTGGTTTTATTTTTGTAATATTGTTTGTTTTCTCATTCAGTTTTTTTATTTTTTCCCTAGGAGACACTGCATCCCTTGAGAGATATATATACACACACACACACACACACACACACAAATCGCTCTGGAACACCATGAACAATTATACAGCTTTTCACTATACTGTAACTAGTAGGGCTGCACGATTTGGGAAAAATATCTAATTGCGATTAATCTGGTTATAATATAATAATATTTAACAAAATAAGAAATATTATTATTAAAATATCATTTTCATTATTACAAATAATGAAATAATTAATGAAATAATTATTAATAATAGTAATAGTAATAATAATAATAATAATAATAATAATAATAATAATATTTATATTTTACAGAAGACTTATTTTACAAAAAAACTGCAGGGTTACCTGTTAATATGCAGGCAGCCTTAGACTAAAAATCACTAGAAATGTCTAAGTATTTATTATAAAATATTTTATTATTATTATAAAAATCTGTGATATCAATTTCTTAATTTTTGTCAGGAGTTATGCAAAATCAACAATGTCTTTAATATGAAATATGAGCCTCTTAGGCATCCACTGTAGGAAAAAAACTTCTGTACACTGGAGAAAAACATAATCAGGTATACATACCTTTACGGTTTCATAATCGCACATTGCGATTGCGGTTCAATTTCAATTAATCGTGCAGCCCTAATAACTAGTATAACTTTTCGCAGTTTGTTACATGCCATAAACTACTAATACATTCTTATTAAACATTAAGATTTTTTTTTATTTGCGTTTTTGTATGATTTTCATGACAATTAAGCATAGTTCTCAGTAGCCTGTAATATGAAGGGAAAAAAATAGGTTCACTTTATTTTAAGGTGTCTTTGTTACACTGTAATTATACATTTAAATACTGAGTAATATTAAGTAAGTAACTACATGTACATACTATAGGGTTAGAATTAGAGTTTGGTTTGGTTTGGTTTAGGGTTAGGGTTAGTTGCATGTAAGTATGCATAATTTATAGTTATTAATGTAGTAACTACATGTAACAATGACACTGTAAAATAAAGTGTTACCAAAAAAATATCATCCTCACAACTTATAACGCAAGACAATTTAAAATGTAAAACTTTTGGTACTGCATTTGTTGTACTGAATTTAATTTATGACTTAAAAGAAGAATCAATGGTTCTGAATTCTCTTAGCATTCATTTTCTATACAATTTCTTTCCCTTTTTTATTTGTTTTGAGATGAAATATGCCTTAGACATGTATTATTTCTGTGGGAGATAAATCCAGTGCAAGCCAATTTCAAAGATAAGCTAAGTTTTAAGAAGTGTAAAATATTGCATTTAGGGAAAGATAGAAATATTGATCCAAAAACGCAGCTGTTTCTTCAAAACAGCATTCTTTAAAGAGGTAATGCATTTCCATTTGATTATTATTTCCCATGCTTATAAAAACAGGTCTGTGTCATTATGACACACACCACATCTTCAATGCTTTTCACTGTGGCATTATGGCACAGATCACATCTTCGATGTTTTAGTTTTTCACTTTTAACTGAATATGGAAGAAACAACAGAAACTCTGACAAAGTTTTTGAAGACTCCACATGAACAGGTCATGTGAGAAAGTATGTGTCTGTGGTGTTAAGTCTCCTGAATGAAGGTCTGACCCAGTTGGAGAGTGTCTGAGGCGTTGCTAAGTAACTACTCAAACGGGTCATGCACAGGAGCTGCGGCGAACACCGCATGCGGCCTCACCGGGGTGTTTGTAACACCATGGCACATTACTCCATGTTTGTCTGGTTTTCTGTTTATTCTCTATGTATTCTCGCTGGTATACAGGTGTGTATCTTCTTTTTTGAGGCTGAAACTCTCATGTACTTAAAAAATTTAATTATATCTACTGATATATTTTCTTGCTTTTAACTAGGCCTGTCATTATTATTAAAGGGTTAGTTTACCCAAAAATTCTGTCAATAATTACTCTCTAATGCCGTTCCAAACCCGTAAGACCTTCGTTCATCTTCGGAACACAAATGAAGAAATTTTTATGAAATCCGAGAGCTCCCTGACCCCTCCATAGTAGGGATGGAACGATTACCGGTTTCACGATAAACCACGATAAAATGTACTGACGGTTAGTAATATCGTTTAAAATTTTATTATCATTAAAACAGTGTTTGATTATCACGATTTTGAAAACTAGCCAGCGAGCGTCAGTCTGGCGCAGGCGCAGCGCGCAATGTTGTCTTTTGAACGAGAAGAAATGGTGGAAGGCAGTGACAGCGCTGGGAGATTTGAGGTGTGGTCATATTTTGGATTTTACAAAAGTCCTGAGGGAAACCTAATCGAGTATGGTCACCCTGTCTGCAGAACATGCAAAAAGAAAGTCGCTGCAATAACGGGAAACACTTCAAATCTGTGAACGCAAGGCAAGTGGACTTTGACCTTAATACTAAAACTATGTCTGGGAAATAAAAACGTGAAGCTTGAGCCAAAGACGAACAAACCACTTCAGACAAGACTAGAGTGACATTTAAGGGATAATAATGTATTCATTGTACACTTATTACACAGATTTTCTTTACCACATAAATAATTAAGCGGACATATTGAACTGAGATTAATGTTTTAAATCTGACCTGTTTATAAATCCATTTTGTACAGTGTACGAAACAATCGACCAGACAAGATGATCTCAAGAAGTTATAGTAATAATTATAGTGGTATTAATAGTGAACTCCTCTGATTTCATTTTCAACACAATCAAAAACAGAGACACAAGACGCATTTGAATGAAATGAAAGCATGGATGTGCGCTGTGTTATAATGCGTTGCTATTGACGACGGTCATTATAAGGAAGGAAATGCCACAGAATAGAATCTTGTGCACAGAAAAGTGCACAGAGCTGCTTGTTTTATTTGTTGTTTGTTGATTTTCAAATATAAAACTTGTTGAAATGTTTTCAGTGTGTGCATCAGTTCTTTTTGAGCACTTTAATCTCATTTGAACAAAATAATTTGGGTCACTATAATCGTGATATGAAATTTTCATACCGTTTCATCCCTACTCCATAGACAGCAATTTAATTAACACTTTCAAGGTCCAGAAAGATAGTAAGAACATCATTCAAGAATATTTTTGTGCGCAAAAACAAACAAAAATAACAAATTTATTCAACACTTTCGGTCTAGCCTGTGCCAGTCTCCTACACAATTTACGTTGTAAGCAGTGCAGCATTTTCGAGTTCTACGGCAGCCGATGCTGTTCATTTGAGCACCACGATGCATGCGTGTGATGACGCGTATGAAAGTAAAGTAAACTGCGTATGAGACTGGCATGAGGCTGAGTAATTAATGACAGAATTTCCATTTTTGGGAGAACTAATCCTTTAAATAGTTGTCAGATTGTGGTTAGTCAATAACCACAAATATAAGATAACACAAATAACTGTGCAAATCCTCTATGGAACTGATTGTAAAATCACAGCTAGAAAAAAACAAAACAAAAAAACAACAACTTTATTTTACATATATTTAAGACTAAATTTTCTTAAATGAGTTTTCTACACCTGAACTTTTTTAAGAATGCCATTTCATCTTATATTTAATTTACAACTCACAATATTAAAAACTTAACACAAATTCAGGTGCAACTTCACTGCCTGGAAAGTAGTGAAACCATGTCGTAGGGCCAGGTTTACTAACAGCTTGCGCCAGCGCAAACCCTCTTTTGGTGTTAAAAAACTACTGTCAGGATTTACTAAAGACACGCAGTGATAAATTAGCACTGAAAAGGCGTGGACAGGGGTTATTTTTGCGGCTGACAGTTTCCCTTTCAGGCATAACATTTATGGGAGTAGAGTATTTAAATGAATCATGCGAGGTGATTTACAAAGGTTTGCACTTTGTTTACCGTCCAAAAAAAAGCACGTCTTAAACCAGACGCTAACGGGTGGATTGCACTGGTCATTATGGAAATGATCCGGCTGCGTCTGTGTTCATTCATTTGCGCGTTGTCAGTAGATCACACGCAGAACTGCTCACTCCCATAGACGCTTTTATGGAATTGCCTTCCCATGCTAATTTGCCCTCTTTAGTAAATCTGGCCCTTAGTGTTTAAAAAAGCTTAAAAAAATCTTTAACATTGTTTCTTTCTTGGAATTCCAAATCAATGATTGTAGCACAAGTGAAAATCAACAAGACTCTGCTCTTTAAGTGTGCCCCACATTTTCCACACGCAACTCGGTTTTGACCTGTTTAGTCATATTTCTGGAGCATCCCTGCTTGTCAGTGTACTGAGGTCAATAGGAAATGGCATCTGACCTTTGGTTGTAGTATGGATCACATCTTCCAAACTGGCATAGGATAATGTACCCAAATGCCTGACTTCCACATTAATCTATGATATGTATTCTCAATGTCTGTCATCACCCTCAATGCTTCTATCATCCTTGATCCTCAAAATCTTTCTTTCTTACTATGACCTCATTTTCAGATGCACTGCTGTAACTATCATCAATACATTCTGGAAAAGGTAACATTAAAACTTACTAACATCAATCTAAAACAGGCAAAAATACTAAATATATTGCCTGCCGGTGCTGCACAATAGTGCCAGCTACACAGAAAATATGTATGCCCTAAAAGGACTTTGTCATTTATGCATAACGCATAGATATTTTGCTCTCTATATGCATTAACAATGACCAAAAACTTGGAATATATATATATATACACGTGATCTATCATGTGATATTACTAAAATAAAAAATTTTTTGGTTGAACATTATTATTGTATTTTTAAATGCAATTTTCTTAGCGTCATTTATAAATGTCCCATAGAGGGTTAAATCCACATTTTGCCAAATAATATTAAATATTTTATATAAATTTTATATATATACACACACACACACACACAATTTAATTCATTTGGATAACGGTCACGTATGTGTGTGTGTGTGTGTGTTATATTATATTATATATATATATATATATATATACACACACACACAGTATACACAGCAACGTCTCCAAGACACTTGAAGAATCCTATCTGCAAAGAAAATTAGACACTTGTGTAAAAAAGTGAGGATGCGTTTAGCCTTGCTAATATTTGATTCATATCCTCTAACAAAACTTAGTGGACAAAACACAAATAAAAGAAAAGCAGTGCCATTGAATTTCATTAATTGCACACTGCCGCAATGCTTAGAAGATGAAACAGACAATGAATGGAGACAGAAACGGATATTAATATCTTCTAATGCAAAGAGCAGCTGTATTACGGGTATGCAAACATAACATCTCTAATATAATAACCACCAGACTCTGAAAATGCATGGAGACACTATTTCTCTTCTCAGATCTTCAGTCTCTGGTATTTGGCTGCCCCTGATGTGGATTCTGCGGGTACTAAAATCAAAGTACCCAATGAATGCAAGAAGCCTTTTACGTTCCTACTGTGTGCACAAAGGAGAATCTAATCAACTTGCTACCCACAAAACAGCAGGGTGCTTCAATTTCATATTTACTTGCAAAGCTAAAACAACCTCATTAAAGTGTTACACACTAATTTAACTGCGAGACAAAAGAAAAATGAATGTACAAGGGAGACACATCTTTATGAATCTTAATATTTTCCAGGGAAATCTGATGACTACTGGAGGCCATCGTGATCAAAAACATGCAATTTACTTTCAGAAATCATTTTGTCTTGTGGAAAACTATCAACATTACGCAACCCAGTTAACGTAAATGTTATTTGAGTCAATATGTTGTTCTAACCACAATTAGGTACTAGAGCACTTGATCTGACCCTTAAAGTGTACTATTTGGTTCAGTCATTCAGAATCATATTCTAATGTATCCAGTTAATTTAGAGAAAAGTGTACTGATAGACCAAACTGCCAGTTAAGGAAAGTCAGCTAAAAAGAATGTGAACAAACATAAAAAGTCCAACTAAGTATATATCAAAAAGTAAAGAACATATCACACAGTTCAACAACAGCTCAACGAACAGAAAAGTCTTCATTTTGAAAGCAAGACATGAGAGCAAATACTGCAGGAAAGTGCTTCAGCAAGAAGCAGAGAGCTTACATCAAAGTAAAGTTCAGTCTGAAAACTTTCCAGAGTTTGCTCATGGGACACTTTCGTGACATATTTTCAGTCCGAGGAATAACTTTGAAAAGAGAAAAGATATTGCAGGGCCGAAAGCAAAGAGTGAAAATGTTGAGAATTATCGTTTCTGTGATAACCAACATTCTTCTTGAGGGGCAATAAATCTGACAAAGTTTTGCAAATAAACTCACGTTGCTTTCTAAATGAATTGCCTTGACAGACAGTGGCACTGTTAAATCAGACAACTATTCAAACCAATCACAGCTTAACTATTCCCCCCAAGAGTCAACAAAACACTAATGAGATCAATATCATCATTCATCTGAAAATTGTCAACACATTGAGAGTTGCAATGCAACAAAACTGTTGCAAAGAAAAAAAATAACTCAGTTAAAAAGTTTTTCAACACAGTTGCATGCAAACACATTTGTGAACTTGCTCGGCGTTTCCTACACCTTTTTACCAACGATGTCCATGACTTTGTAATTACTTGATAATATCATAGAAAATGCTCTCTCTGTACTTTAGAGCTTAGTATAACTAGAAATATTCTCTGTAATAAAAAAAATCATGACTTTTAAAAAATGTAATTAATTTCAAAGTCTTCTCAAGGTCTGGAAATGTAATACTTTTTTCCAGATTGTATCCATTACTGTGGAAACCCAGGTAAATATCCAAACATCAATGCATGTTCACAATGCAGGCATGCCACCATTTCTGATCGTTTAAGTGCCAGCGGCACAACCATTTGTTCCAATACAGGGATGCAGTATGATATAAACCAGCACTTGCAGGGTTTTTCTGTGCATCGTTACCGTGCAACTTGCTTCAGGTGGGACACACGAAACTCTCGGCGCAGCTGTAATTGCAATGATAAGCAGCATGTTCAGCAGAAATCAGACCGACTTACTCTGGATGTTGCAAGAAGAGAAACAGCTCACTCCTCCTTCCTCTTCTTCCGTCCGTAAAGTGATGCTGTTTGCTCACGGAGTGTCAGATAGTGACAGGTTTTCTTGAACAAAGCCAAACATGGATAGAAAAAGAAACCCAGGCGCTTCAATCCAGCAAGCTCGCTGTATCTCTACAGGACGCGCCGTTGCGCGCGGCAGCGCATCCTTCAAATGTGTGCGAGGCGCGCGATCTCGTCCACCTCTCCGGCTGTGGTCCAAACCTCACCTACGATTCCTCCTCAGACGCCTCTCTCCCTCCCCTACGACTGAAGCGATGTGAAACAGAGAGAGAGGATGCGCATTGGCTGGCGGAGCGTCTCAGTTCTTGCACGGCGCGTGCAGGAGTCTCGAGCTGAGTGAGTGAGTGTTTGAAGCAGCTCGCGCGTCTCGCCTCATCCTGCGCGAAACGGCAAGCGCGCATACCTCACAGCAGACAAACATTTAGCCATTTAAATGTTTAAAAAAAAAAAAAAAAAAACATTTATAAAGATATTATCCTGATTTCAAAATTGTGATGCGCAGTTATGTAAAAATAACTTTGATATAGGCTATCCAGTCGCAATTAACTCCGTAATAGACAGTATTAAAATGCTTACCAGTACTGTGGTATTGAAACTAAACTGTTGAAACCTAAATCGCTTGTACTGCACAAATCCCCCCGGGGAAACATACACAACAGCTTAAACCGGTTAGCTTAATGGTCTAATATGGTCTTCTGGCCAAGCACCCAAAACCAGCCAACACAGCCAGCTAACAGTTTATTTTAAACAGGATATAGCTGATATATAGTTAAAAAATATATAGCTTTTACAAATACAGTTTTTGTATAATGTTGCAAGTTCTTAATTTTTTATTTCCATTCATGCATAACTATAAAAAACTTTGATAAAGGCCATGCAAAAAATAAATACCAAATAATTACTGCAGTAGATCTATTGGAAGAACAGTGGATAGTATAAATATAGACTGAGTATTTAAATAGCCTACATAGGTTATTATTATTGTTATTTTTATCGTTATTATAATTTTTTGTACTAAATTATCTCTCCATTTTTTACAGACATAAACTTGCTTTAATTACAATGAAAATTTACTAATTAGAGCTTACATCAATATTTTAAACTCACTGTAAAATCCAACAGTGATTCTAACTGACACTTTTTAGTTAACTTAATGTCTTAACTTAACTGTAAAAATCTAGTAATCTGTACTATTCGCATAGTATTCCTTGTTTACTCGGAAAAGTTAAGATTAATTGATTGTGCCATTTTGTCAAGCAAAAAAAAAAAAACTCACCATTATGGTGATCAGTGTTCACTTTGGTTGGGCACTTGGAACATTCAAACATTCATATTATTATAACTCTGTTCCTATTGATGCAGCGATGCAACAAGAAATCACAGTTATTTCGTTTCAAAGGAAGGGAAGTAATAAATAGGTTGCTTTTAAAAGTTGACCTAGCTTCTGACTGAATAATTAACTATAGTTAATGATTTAGTCAGAAATTAGAGGTCACCTTTTAAAATATTTCCCTTTATTTCGTATAATGATTGTTTACAATTTTAGTGCTAAAACTTAGGTCATAAACACCTGCAAAACTTTTAATTGGGTTGATATAATCCCTCTCTATTTGTATCTTGCCGTTGACCATGCTTGAGTCACACACAGACTTCAGCATTCAGCATGCAAAACACAACAACAATGGTAGCTATACTAAGTCAAGAGTAAAGAGTTACTCAAAGTAAAAGATCAAGTACTCTCTACAGTGCTTTTTTAGTTACTAGAACTCTTGTGTAAGTGACCTATACTAACTAAGTATTTGTTAGCACAACATACTATTCATATTTCACTTTAAGGCAATCGGTTTTCATGCTTTTTTTAAGTCTAACTAATTAGATTTTACAATGTATATACTGTTAATGAATATTTCATACTTCTTGATTTCCATTAGAAATAGTATCAGATAGGAAATACCTCCTAAATGAATAGTTGATTGTATAAAAATATTGAATACTTTCTTGGTTTTATTTCCAGTTATTCAAAATTATATAAACTTTTTAAAACTCCATTTGAAATAGTATTAAATACTCTTCACTTATTACCTGAATGAACAGTTGATGTAAATATGTTTATATAAATATATATTTAAAAAAAAATAGTTTTTGTGTAATGTTGCAGGTTCTTCATTTTTATTTCCATTCATAATTATAAAAACACTTTGATAAAGGCCATGCAATAAATGTCCTTATATTAAATCCTTATATTATATACTTACTGCTGTAGACCTATTGGAAAGAACTGCGGCTAGTATAAATACAGTATAGCCTACATAGGTTATTATTATTATTTTTAGCATTATTATAATTTTCTGTACTAAATGATCTCCATTTTTTACAGTCAAACTTGTTTTAATTACAATTAAAATGTAAACATAATTCTAAAAAGCATATCATTCATTACTAATTGGTATTGAGTACTAATTAGAGCTTACATCATATTTTACATATTTTAAACTAATATAGGCCTATATATACTGTATATTAATATTTCATACTTCTTGATTTCCATTAAAAAAAATAGTATTGAATAGTAAATACCTCCTAAATGTTGATTGTATAAAAATATTTAACACTTTCTTGGTTTTATTTCCAGTTATTCTAAATTACATAAACTTTTTAAACTCCATTTGAAATAGTATTAACTACTCTTCACTTATTACCTGAATGAACAGTTGATGTAAATACGTTTGCCTAAGTATTCTTCATTTTACAGCCAGAAACAAGTTTAGTTTTTGTACAAAATGTAGACATATTGCACATCTTTGCTGAGATAGATGCCCTATTTACTATTTAAAACTTTAGTAGAATCTCATATTAAACTCAATATTTGATATAAATGAGGTCTGAATAGTAAGATGTTGAGGTTATAACATATCTGGAATGAGAGATTATGCATAATGCCAGTTCATATGCTGGTTTTATTTATAATCAATAGTGTTGCGATGTCAGTCTATGACATCTTCTCTATCCTAGGCTGGCTAAAAGGATCAAACAAGTCATTGTACTCCCTGACTCTTGTTTCAAGACCTCTCCTTTTGCATTAAATCAGCATGCTATGTTTATTCATCTCTGTCAAGTCTGTCAATTTTCTCTTGTCAGGCACAGTCTACCCCTTCGCAATGACACTGAATAAGTCACAGACGCAGGCCTTGAGGGTTTTATCTGTGCATCAGGATGTTTTTCCCTCCGCTTGAGAAACGCAATCATGCTCTAATTAAAACACCATTAATAGAGAAACAAAAATGTAGACACATACTCCGTGATCCAGCTCTCTGGAGTAACCTTCACTACTCATGTTTAGCAGTGACACCACTGCATTAATCCACCGAAATCAAATTGCACAATTAGACACTTTCATAATTTTAAGAGATGAACTGGTTTGATCTTCATGCCAAATAAAACCCAGGATCATAAAGCTTTAAGCACAATCCTCTAATATATCCCAGAATTATTAAACAAGCATCAGCAAAGGCTGACGTTTACACAAACCCCTCATTAAGGCCACAAGAAAGGCCACGTCGCCAATCAAAATGTCACTTCTTGCAACTACAGATCCGAAAGCTTAAAAGCAGATCCATAATCTCATTTCCATAAAGCTTTCTGCTGTAATTTGTATAGGCTTATTCATTTATTAAGCACATTGATCTTTGTTGTCAAGACGTCTTCTGCTTGTGCATGCAGCCAATCAGTTTGAAATATTGAATATGCCAGTCTTTTCAAAAGCATCAGTCTAAAACTCTGGGTTCAGATTAAATCAAACGTCTGTTGTATTCTGTGGCAAACATTTGACTGCATGCATTATTGCTTTTGTAGGATGTTATGCTTCACTGGCTCTTTATCATGACTTGTTCTGTATGAGAAGGATGTGCAAAATGCTCAGCTCCTCTGGGCGGCAGGATCAATGTTTGGCCTCTGGGGGAGCTGTTATCCTTTTATTGACGCAAGTGATTCTGAGGTGGGCTGCACGTATCACCTCCCTGCAGCTCTCATAGCTAATTTGTATATATTGGGATATTTGTGTACAGTGCTTTATGACACTAATGAACAAATTGATGCACTGAAAGGGAACAAACTCCAAAATAATAATAATGTTTCAAGGGACAGAGCTGTTTGTTCATCAGTTTATTTTTGAGGAGATGCATATTTAAAGTAGCAGAAGAAGAAAATGCTTGCTTAAAAATAACATCTCTCATCCTTCTAGGCACAGTCAGTAACTGTCTAAGAAGTTGGAGTCTCTGTTTCCATCATTAATTAAACAGACGCCTCTGCTCAGCTCTCGGCCCTGTGTGCATTAGCTCCATTTCAGTGGCTGCATTTATTCACACTTATTCACCAAAGTTCATTCCTCTAAATAACAGTTCCAGTTTACTCTCACTTTGAAGATGCACCCTTTCGTTTGACAGGTTTTGTCCTGTTCTGTCTGCATTTAAATACTGTAAAGTCTTGCTCTCTTCCCCTAAGGTTTCTGTTAGTAGACAGTCATTTCAAATCCTCCCTTTGTTTTACCTGACGTTAGAATCTATTAATTTAGGTTAAAAAGAGCATGCTTTTTAGTGTTTATTTGTTGCTTTTTGAATCTTCTCAGTACAGATAACTGAGCTCAGTTTATCCAATTGAGTAATTTCATGTTTCACGTTATTTCTTTATTTACATTTACTACGTGCTGATTTTTACATTGTTTTATGTTCTTGGAGGGGGCATTAGTGGCTGTCCATCATGATGAAAGAAAATCATTTTTATCATTTTTATCATCATTTTGAGTTTTTGTTTGTTAAGAGACCCAGGTTCAAAACCCAATCTATAATATTTATTGAATTTCTTTTGTAATAAACATGGAACTGAAAGCCAATGATCACCATGTATTTTCATTGCATGAAAAAAAAAAAAAAAATGAAAGAGAAAAATGACATTTTGATAATAATTCCTTTTAGGCCTTACGGTGACGTTAGTCACATTAGTATAGAGCAACACAAAGGTGGGTGGATGATAACAGCATTTACAGTTTCACTGGACTGACCAAACAGGAATATAATATATACCAGGGATGGGCAATGTCGGTCCTGGAGTGACACTGGTCAACAACCCTGGTAAAATACTCACCTGCCTGTAGCTTTAGTAATGCTGAAGACATTGATTAGTTTGTTCAGGTGTGTTTGATTAGGGTTGGAGCTTAAAGGGATAGTTCACCCAAAAATGAAAATTACCCCATGATTTACTCACCCTCAAGCCATCCTAGGTGTATATGACATTCTTGTTTCAGACGAATACAGTCAGAGTTATATTAAAAATGTACTGGCTAATCCAAGCATTATAATGGCAGTGAATGGCAGCCCAAAATTTTGAAGCCCAAAAATGTGCATCCATCTATAATAAAAGTATTCCACACAGCTCTGGGGGGTTAATAAAGTTTTAATAAATATTTTTAAGAAAAAATATCCTATTTAACATATTATAAAGTAAAATATCTAGCTTTTGACGGACCGCCTTCCGTAATCAACTTAAAAAAGCGTAACTTGCGTGGCGATGACGTCGGACCGGCGTTTCACTTTCTTCTTAAGTTAAATACGGAAGGCGGTCTGGCAGAAGCTAGTTATTTTACTTTATAACGTGTTAAATATGGATATTATAATATTCTACGTATACTTGGCTTGTAGTTGTGTTTAGTCTTTTGAGTAGCCTATTAAATACTTTTTTCACATAGTTTTAAATATTGTCTTATAAAATTACATTGTTTGAAAATTTATAAAGAACAGAGATGTCCCTAATTCTGAGTATCTGAATTTTTGTGTAGGCTAATCCACTGGTAGTGTACATAGCAATTTACTTAAAATCTACTTTACTTTTTCCCCATCACTGACTGAATTTTCCAGCTATCCATGTTTTTTTCACTGTTATACGGTAGGGGGCGCTATTATGTATCTTGTGAAATAGTACAGAATCTCTGGATCAAAACACTGGTGAAGAAGAATCAAAAACAAGTGATAGAAGATTTCTTACGCAAATGTAAAATAACGCGGTCAAACATTAAACCGCATAGAAGTTCAAAACTGCCTAACGTTGCTGAATAAAAAGTTTAATGAACTTAATTTTATGAACAATTTCTTCTCGTCTGTGTCAGTCTGCTATGCAGTTTACGTTGTAAATACAATGCAGCGCTTAGTACGTCAGAGGTTAGAACGTCTTGGTTATGTATGGTAACCCTCGTTCCCTGAAGGAGGGAACAGAGACATACATCGGACGTCACCGACGAATTGGGATCACTTCAGGTAGCCCCTATCAGCTTCGAGATATAGAGAACCGGCCAATGACCATTGGCGTGCGAGATTTGCATCTGCCGCGGGTTGTGGAGGACTCAACAGGGTTCGCCGTTTCTGGGGAACTCAACTGGAGCATATAAGTGCATGTATCCGCTCCATGGGGAAGGGAATGACGCAGCAAGCCAACAATTAGAATGGGAACTTCGGTGTTACTGACTATGGGAAGCGAGCACACAGGAAGATACCGGCTCTACACGGAGGCTATAGAATCTAGCGAACGTGTTAGGTGTCGCCCAGCCCGCAGCTCTACCAATATCTGTCAGTGAGGCGCCACGAGCAAACGCCCAGGAAGAAGCTACACCCCTAGTGGAGTGGGCTCTTAACCCGAGTGGGCAGGGCAAGTCTTGGGTCTCATACGCCAAGACGATGGCATCCACTATCCAGTGGGCCATCCTCTGCTTGGAGACAGCCTTTCCTTTCTGCTGGCCTCCATAACAGACGAAGAGCTGCTCTGAGGTCCTGAAGCTTTGCGTTCTGTCCACATAAGCCCGCAAGGCACGGACGGGACAGAGAAAAGCTAGGGTAGCGCTTGCAGGCTCACCACCTGCTCCCGGAAAAGAGTGTTGGGAACCTTGGGCACATATCCGGGCCAGGGTCTCAGGATTAGTCAAGTCAAGTCAAGTCAACTTTATTTATATAGCGCTTTTTACAATGCAGATTGTTTCAAAGCAGCTTCACAGTGTTAAACAGGAAAATAATGAACAGAATTTGATTCGGCTGTACAGCCGCTCTGGAGAAAACGGTGATGTCATCAGCTCATTTCAATTATCATATATATTCAAGTAATGTAGTTGATATAATTTAGTTTAGTAATTAAATTTATTTGGATATTTATTTGAAAATTTTGTGTCCCCAACTGAGCAAGCCAGAGGCGACATGAGAGTTACCAGGCCCGAACTCCAGGCACGATTCGTCGGCCGAAAATGCTTGCAGGTCCCCTACCCTCTTGATGGAGGCCAATGCAGTCAGGAGTACGGTCTTCAGAGACAGAATTTTTAACTCCGCTGACTGCAAAGGCTCAAAGGGCGCCCTCTGCAGTGCGGTTAACACCAGAGTTAAGTCCCAAGAGGGTATAGAGGGAGGGCGAGGCGGATTTAGTCTCCTCGCCCGCCTCAGGAACCTGACGATCAGATTGTGCTTCCCTAAGGACTTATCACCTACCATGTCATGATTAGCGGAGATAGCGGCAACATAAACTTTGAGGGTGGAGGGAGACAGCCGTCGCTCCAACCCGTCTAGTAGGAAGGAAAGCACAGAACTGATCGAACATCTCCGGGGGTCTTCTTGGCGAAAAGGTTCCACTTCAACGCATAGAGGCGCCTCGTAGAGGGAGCTCTAGCAGAAGTGATGGTGTCTACCACAGCCAGTGGTAGGCCACCTAGAACCTCCACGTCCCATCCAGGGACCAGACATGGAGTTTCCAGAGGTCCGGACGTGGGTGCCATAGGGTGCCCCGTCTCTGAGTCAAGAGGTCCTTCCTCAGAGAAATAGGCCAAAGAGGTGCTGTCGCGAGGAGCACTAGTTCCGGGAATCAAGTCTGGTTGGGCCAGTACGGAACAACCAACAGGACTTGCGCCTCGTCCTCCCTGACCTTGCACAGTCACCGTGCAAGAAGGCTCACTGGGGGAATTGCATACTTGCGTAAGCCCCGGGGCCAGCTGTGTGCCAGGGCATCCGAGCCGAGGGTCCCCTCGGTCAGGGAATAAAACAATTGGCAGTGGGTCGTGTCTGGGGTGGCAAACAGGTCTACCTGTGCGGTCCCGAAGCGACTCCAGATCAGCTGGACCACCTCCACTCTCCCGGGAGCACTGCCTGTCGTGATAGCTCGTCGGCCGCACAATTGAGCAGGCCCAGAATGTGAATGGCACGAAGCGACCACAGATGCTTCTGATTCCATAGGAGGAGATGGCGGGCGAGCTGTGACATGCGACGGGAGCGTAGACCACCCTGTTTGTTGATGTACACAACGGCCGCAGTGTTGTTCGTATGGACCAGAACGTGCTTGTCTAGTAGCGCCGTTTTGAAGCGGCCCAGCGCAAGACGAACTGCTAACAACTCGAGGCAATTGATATGCCATTGCAGTTGAGGCCCCGTCCACAGACCCGAAACTGCAAGCCCGTTGTACATAGCACCCCAGCCGGTGGATGAGGCATCCGTGGAGACAACAGCATGCCTGGACACTTGTTCTAGGGGAACTCCTGCCCGTAGAAATGAAGGCCCATCCATCTGCCCGTCCGACCATGGGCAGAAGGTTTGACGGCACCTCGGAGTCATGGGGACACGGAGGGATCCGTTGTGCCACGCCCATCTGGGGTCTCGGTCGTGTAGCCAGCATTGAAGCGGTCTCATATGAAGCAATCCGAGCGGCGTTACTGCGGCTGCGGATGCCATATGCCCCAGGAGCCTCTGAAATTGTTTCAGTGGTACCGCTGTCCTGCATTTGAACGAATTCAAGCAGTTCAACACTGACTGGACGCGCTCCTCTGTGAGGCGCGCTGTCAGGCCGACCGAATCCAGCTCCATACCGAGAAAAGAGATCCTCTGCGTGGGGCAGAGTTTGCTCTTTTCCCAGTTGACCCGAAGCCCCAACCGGCTGACTGAGCACCATGTCCCGGTGTTCGCACAACTGGGCAAGGATCAGCCAGTCGTCGAGATAGTTGAGGATGCGAACTCCATGCTCTCTCATGGGAGCAATGGCCGCCTCCGTGACTTTCGTGAAGACACGGGGCGACAGGGCCAGCCCGAAGGGTAGGACTTTGGACGAGCATATCAGTACATCGAACGCAAAGCGTAGGAATGGTCTGTGTCGAGGGAGAATCGAGACATGAAAGTACGCGTCCTTCAGGTCGATCGTTGCAAACCAATCTTGGGGACGGATGCACCTGAAGATGCGTTTCTGCATTTGCATTCTGAACGGTAGCCTGTAAAGGGACCGGTTCAAGAATCGCAGATCCAAGATCGGCCGTAACCCGCCGCCTTTCTTGGGTACAATGAAGTACGGGCTGTAGAAGCCGGTCTTCATATCGGCTGGAGGGACCTGCTCTATTGCGTCCTTCGCCATTAGGACTGCGATCTCCGCCTTAAGCACAGGGGCATTCTCCTTCTACACTGAGGTGAAATGAGCGTCCCTGAACTTGGGGGGACGGCGGGTGAACTGAATCGCATAGCCGAGTCTGATGGTACGGATGAGCCAGCGAGACGGGCTGGGGAGCGCTAGCCAGGCTCCCAGCAACTGTACAAGCGGGACCAACGGCACCACAGACGTACCCACAGAGGGGCAGCAAGGCAGCATGCAGGGACCCGACTCGGATGGCATAGTAGCGGCCCGAAGTGGGGTCTGAGTGTGCTGTGCAACACTTACCTGCTTCCGCTGAGGGGGTGTGCGAGTGTGGGAGTGTGGGAAGGCCGCTTGTGTGTGTCCCCACAGCCAGCACCCCCTGCTGGCGATAAGAGAGGCAGCTGAGGGTGACAAGGCATGGGAGCGTCAAACACCGCCAAGCGCGCTCTCTTGGCACTAGGTAGGTTTATGGTACTAAAGGGTGTTGTCCACGATCTGGCGAGCTCCTCATGCACCTCCGGGAAGAAAGGCACCCCGAGAAACCAATCATCCAACCTAGAAGGTTCGGGACGTGGTGGAGGGTTCCACTCAAACCCGACCTTTTCGGCAGCCCGGGAAAGCATAGCCGTCAACTCGGGGTCCGACTGGACCGCTGCCACTTTCCCAGAGGGAGGCAGTGCAGCCGAATCTTCATCCCCCGAGGACTGGAACTCCCCCTCCGATGCAGCGATCGACATCTGCTCATTCGCTGGAGCCCCGAAGGTCACCACTGGCCGCTTGTGAGGGATTAGGGGCCTGCGGAGGAAACGTGATCCTCAGGTCACCCCGGCCATCCGTCGAAGTAGGTCTATTCTGCTGGGCAGGAATAGCACTAGATCAAGGTATGGGTAGGTGGACTCCGCCTTCCCGGAGGTAGGGGAGTCTCGACCTAAGCACCGCGATAGTCATGTTCCCGCAGTGGGAACACAAACTATCCACAAAAGCTGCCTCAGCGTGCTGAATGCCCAGGCACGTGATACAGCGATTGTGACCATCAGAGGGTGACAGGGAACGACCGCATCCAGAAAAGCACGAGTGGAATGACATCTTGAAAAAGACGCAGTGTCACACCCATGTTGCTCTTTTTGTGAGGAAACGCTCTTTTATTAGTGCTGACGCACCCAGGGAATACCATGGCAGAATACAGGAAGTAGTGCAGCCTGTATCTGCTCTCACTGTTATGTGCACGCCCTCACAAACCAACAATGGTTGCTGTGAGAACAGCAGTTTGTTTGTATGCAGCGGTGAGCACGTGGTGACCGACTGAAACCTGTTGAATGTGACCGACTGAAAGGGAACTCAGAAGCGCTGCACTGTATTTACAACGTAAACTGCGTAGGAGACTGACACAGACGAGAAATAGTTTAATAGTTAAAAAAGTTTTTTGTTAACATTTTTGTTTTTTGCACACAAAAAGTTTGGCTAGTCGCTTCATAAAATACCTTTCTGGGCCTTGAAAGTAATTAAATTGCTGTCTATGGAGGGGTCAGAGAGCTCTCGGATTTCATCAAAAATATCTTAATTTGTGTTTTGAGGATGAATGAATGTCTTGTGGGTTTAGAATGCCATTAGAGTGAGTAATTAATGACAATTTTAATTTTTGGGTGAACTTACCCTTGAATATCTAAATAGGAACATAGTAGTATACTTAAAGTGCAAAAATTATATACAAATAGTAAACTATAAGTATGATGTTATGTTCACTTAAACAAAACTTTCAAGTATACTTGCACTATAAAACTTAACTAGTAGTTTACTGAGAGTATAAAAGTGTACTTTCATAAACTAAAACAATTGCTACAAGTAGGCTATTTGGCTAGTAAACTATCAGTATACCTAGAAGTTCACTTGTAGAATAGTTGGAGTATAAACAAATAGCTTAGTTGTAAAATAGTTGTGTACTCAAAGTTTACTACTGTTAGTATACTTTTATACACTAGAAAGTGAGCCAATTTAGTTGCAAGTAGTATTGAAAGAGTACACTTCCAAGTATACTTAATAAAATGTATTTGAAGTATACTTATTTTTATATAAGCGCATCCTTCTGAAACAGTTGTACAAGCTTTGACAACATCCAAAGTTATATCACTGTGGCTAGAAGTGTTTGCTAAATGACAACTTACTTATGTATACCATCACTTTGCATCAAATCATAGGTAAAGTATTCAGACCCCTGGAGATTCTGTTTAATTAAACATTCAAACAAAAAAAATCAATGCACAGGTCCACAAATTGCTCTATCAGAGATCCATCTTTTAATCCAACCATCTGTTTTATGAAAATAATTCACTGTGACTCGCTCTATAAACTCACTATGCACGGCACTATGATCCTCATCAATTGCTTCTCAGAATATTGCTGAAATAAATTTCCGTGGTCATCTTTGTCTAGTGCGGTAAAATAGCAGGAGGCAATTAAATACTCACTCAAGGGGGTAATGCATCTCTCCTGTTTAGACAGAGCGATCCTTTACCTCGGTCTCATGTAATTAGCAACAAATCACAATCTCTTAAGGTTTTCCCATGCGCAGAATTCCACTTACTTTCTCATCAGCTCTTTGAGATATTCAAGATGAGATGTAATCAAGGTTCTCATCCACCAATGCTACCTGATTTTAACATCACAAAATGACTTTTCCAAGAGTGTTAAAAGGCCTTGTGAGAATAGGCTGTTCAAGCAGGTGTTACATGTTTGCTCTGTCTTGTGTTTTTGGTTAAGTCTCTGTGACCCAGTTTTTTTCCCAGTTTGTCTAATTAGTTATATCATTCACCTGTGCCTCGTTTATCTCCTCGTTATTCTCATTTGCTTTGTGTACTTAAGCCCTCAGTTCTCCCTCAGTGTTTGTCAGTTCTCGTCTTTAGTTTTACGTGTGTAAGAGTTTCCTGAGTTTTCTTATTAAAGTTCCTATTAAAGAGGACTCAATATGACACATCACTTAACGGAATAGTTCACCCCAAAAGGAAAATTGTCATTTACTCATCCTTGTGTGGTTTCAAACCTGTATGCTGTTATTTGTTTTTCTTTGAAAAAAACGTTTTTGAAGAATCATCATGTTGCTCTTTTCCATAAATAGCAGCTATGAAGTCAAAAAAGAGACTTGCATGCTACTATATATTCCAAGTCACAAAAAGCAGCTTTAACAGAGGTGCACATAACAGGTACGCAGGTACGCATGCGTCGTAAAAATAAACAATGCGCAGCAGAAAACATGGAGGGAAGTGGTTAATTGTGGTTCTTTGATCATAACTGGAGTTTTGGCAAGAGTTCAGAACTGAAAATTAAGTGATTGACAGCTTCAGTGATTAAAAAAGGAGTGCACTTTGCAAGCGTTTATCCCATTCACTATTTCAATAAAAGTTGTGTTGCTAACACAAAAGTTGCATGCTGCTAACACACATTGCACAGTTTGAGGAATGACAACCACTAAAGTGAAGCCACTAAATTATCTCTTCACTTTGCAAACTTGAATGCAGGTAATACTGTATCAGCTGTTATCTAAATAGGTCGGTGCTTGGTAAAAAAAAAAAAAAAAATAGTACCACAGAAAGACTGGTATTGTCACATTTGTACAGTATCCACTGTACCAAAGTACCGGTATTTTTAACAAAACTACAGAGGTAAAGGGATAGGGACAGTTATGTTTTTCTCTCACAAGGTTCACCATTCTTTCAATAAATAAATAAACAGACGTTTCCTGCTCTCCTGCAGCTTTTTTTCCGATAACCGGATTTAGGCTTCATGATTTGTAGTGTGCAACACCTTTCCACACCACATGCTGAATTTGACCGACAATGCCGGGCTACAAGACCAAACCACTTTCCCTTTTGACAGGGGGGAAATCGCTAACATGAGAAGGCACATGGTGCTAGGTAAATAAAGAAAATTTTTACATATGGAAAATTGAATCTTGCAAATGATTTTGTTCTTACTGATAGCATGTAATTATAACTATGTAATGTTGTCATGATACTATTATAGATTATCAATATATCGTTGTGGGCCCCACCCTCCCTGAGGGCCCCTGTTACTGAGTTCCACTATTACCCCCTGTCCAACGCCCCCGACAGGGATACGTTTACTTACTGGAGAAGGATTTTCTCCATTTCTGTTAAGTTAGCAATCGTGATGATAAGTGTGTTCATTAATTATTAGGGTTGCAGGGCTTGACATTAACACCCACCAACCCGTCATTCGCAGGTGGATTTCAGCTCACAGTCACTTCCACTAGCCACTTTGGCAGGTTGAAATAGTATTGTAGTCTTCTCAAAATGCATCTGTTATAATCGCGTTGCACATTATAATCAATCGCACGTTTTTTTTGAGCTTATGAATGCAATGTCTAATAATCAGAGGCATTCAGATTAGTCATCGCTGAAACACGGGAGTTTTGTTCAGAGCGTGCTCTCGCTCACTGTAATCTGCACTCTCATCATAAACAACAAAGCAGAGATGTAGCCTATGTGCAATGTACATAGGAGATTCATTCATCATACAGCGATTTACTTTTTTTTGTTCAGCAGCGAAAATAGTTTCAAACAAAGATCACAGCAGAACCATAACGCATTTGATGTGACTTGCATAAAATTGGCTTGACGTTGGGCATTCGATATACGTGAATTCAGGGACCGTGTCTAAAGTTACATACGACATTGGTACACATGTTTCTAACTTCAATAGCATTTGAAGAGAATGACTTACATTCATAAAACCAACTGTAATGTGTTCATCTAGGTGTCAGGTATGATGCACACCTTTTAGATTCTTAGGGGTAGATTCTTAGATTTTTTTATAAAATAAACTGTTAAATCACATAAAAATATGGATATGTATTTCACTAGGCTACTGTATGGGCTTATACACAAAATATGCTAGATTTAAATAGGCCTATGTCATAGCTAATATAACACTTATGAGAATATTGCTTGAGAATAAATATTATATATAATATAATAAATAAATATAATAAATAAACAACCGTATCAGAGCTAAATGGGCCTATCTGATGACATGTCATGTTATACATTTCATGTAGACTTGATCATGTAGAGTTTGTGTGTACAGTGGTCATTTACATATAGCCAACAACAAATTTCCCAACAACAAAATTTTGGCAAGTGAAAATGCTGAGTGGCTAGTAACTTTGAAAAACCACTAGCCACAGTGGCTGGTGAGCAAAAAAGTTCATGTCAAGCCCTGGGTACAACGTATCGCAGTTGTTCCGTTATACGTACGGACCAGGCCCCATGGTCTTAAAGTGGCAGCAGCCTAATATTCCTGTAGTTGTCTGTGTCATTAACTCCTTCCCTGCCAAACACGGATTTTTCCGTTATTTGTGGGAAAACGCTTCCCTGCCAAACACAGAATTTTCCGGGTTTCCATGTTTTCACTGTTATACGCTAAGGGGCGTTATTACGCATCTCCTGTATGAGTACAGAATCTTCCACAGGTGAAGAAGACGCAAAACAAGCGATTGTATGTAAGCAGATGCATATGTAAAATAACGTGATCATCAGTATTAAACATCATATAAATCAAATGTTACTGAATGAAATGTTGACCCAGAACGAGCTATAGGACTGTGCAAGCAGTAGGGATGTTGATGGACTTGATCTACTCCATCTGTGTTTGATCATCGCTCTGAATCTGATCTGGATGTAGTCTTTGACAAAAACATGATTTTATCAGCTTTTTGTTCAAAATGTAGCCTTTTTTATGAAACTTACCCATATACAAGTGTTGATAAAAAAAGGAATGCATGAAGCTAGAATAAAAGTTTTTTTTTTGTTCGTTTGTTTAAAAGGAGAGTCTGCTTTTTCTTTTGATATATTGCATGCTCAGATATTCATACAACAAAATATTCTATGGGCTATTACATTTTTGTGAAAATGATCAAAAACCCTGCCGGTGGCTGGCAACTTTTTTTAAAAACGCTGGCAGGGAAAGAGTTAATATTAATAAAAAAAAAATTAAAAATACAGCTTTAACAAAGATGAACCTATATATTATTTCTACAGTGAACAAATAGTGTAATTTTACATTTAGGCCTAACTATTAATTTTATGTACCTGAATACTATTGTTAGACTTTGATATATAGCATTCATCTCTGCTTGTAATTTGTGTATTTGTTCTTATTTAATTACTGACTGTTCACTTGTCTTTAATAATGTTTGAACTTTATTAGTTGGGCTAGTAGTTTTTTCTGTGGTATCGAAGTACTTGAAGTGAGCTTTAAGTGTGCCGTGTGCAGTGTGAGTACCAAGCAGCATCTCCAGGTGTTCCCTTAAGAACCAGACCAACAAAGTTATGAGCTTTAACATGCTTTTCTCAAAAATAATGAGAATAGTAAAATAAAAATGACTTTTTTTGGATGAACTCTTCCTTTAAGCCATCTTAAAATGTGCATTAGACGTACAGTAAGTTTATATCTTAAGCGAGTTTATATCTCACAATTCTGACTTCTTTTCTCATAATCGCAAGTTTATATTTCACAATTCTGACTTTATAACTATTGCGAGAAAAATTATTATTTTAGATTTTATGTTTCCTGGAGTGCACTTATAATGTTAGTATGATTTTTACATAAAAAAATGTCATAATTTAGAAATAAAAGACATCTTTCCTACCTCTGATTTTAATGCTCTGTTTGAAGGGGCGTGTCTGCTGTGAGACTTTAGTGTAAACGCCCACTGCTGTGACTGGCTAGCATCTTTGCATATGAAATAACTAAGTATTACATGTGGAACTCTCATTTAGCTTGTTTTTACTATTACAGCTCTCAAGGTTAACTAGTCGTGAAAGTGTTGATTATAGCATTATATTTAGATTGTGGCATGAAAGGTTGCTGTGATGAACAATGCAGCCGATCACAGACATGTTGAGCTCATGAATGCAGTGATCTCGTCATTGTAACTCGATTTCTGCATTTTCACGAATGCTTTCATTATAACTGACAGTGCAAACATGATGTAAATAAGAGATTATTTTGGCCAGAACTCAGTCACTGATATACTCGCACTGTTTGATTGACACTGTCAGGGTTCTGCCCTGGCAGCCTTGACTGTGTAGTCTTTGTTTAATGTTTCTATGTTTGTGTTGTGTCTAAGCACATGGCTCTCTCTTTGTTGGTGTTTGCCATGTGTTCCTCTTGTCCCGCCTCCTAGTTTTCCCTTACCACACCCCCTCGATTAGTCCTTGTGTAGTCCTTGTTTCACTAATCTTGATCACCTGGTCCTCGTGTGTTTTCCTTCCTTTACATTGTGCTTTCTTCCTTCATGTCTTTGCTGGATCGTTGTTTGTGCTATTTGTGCTCAACTGTCCAATTGCTTTGCGAACAGTCTTTAGTGGATTTGTTCTGTTTGGTGTTCATGTCTTGTCGTTTGGTCCCGCCAGTCATCTCTCTCATCTTCAGTCTCCCGTCTGTGTTCCTGTTCGAGTTGGATTACTCTCTGTTCTGGTGTTACTGAAGACCAGCAGCCGCAGTCATCTCTCTCATGTCCAGTCTCCTGTCTGTGTTCCTGTTTGAGTCAGATATTTTTTTTTTTGTCTGGTTTCACTGAGGATCAGTGCCACTCGAATCAGCAAATACAGCCCATTGCAGTCTGCTCGTTATCAAGGCCTGATTCCTGCTTAACGTCAGATCTGTCTACTCTTCCTGGCTGATTTGAATTTGTCATTAAATAACTGTTTAGTTATTAAACTTGTGAAACTCATTCTGCGCCTGAGTCCCATCCTTCACAGATTCGTGACATAACGATCCAGCCAACCTAGGACCAAGCAGTATGAGCATTCGGATTCTTCCCCCAGCCACTGTAAAAAAGCGGATGGCACGTTGCTGGGTGTTAACTGCTCTGCGACAGCAGGGGTTTGAAGTGGGAGGCTTCACTCAGATGTTTTGGACCATGGAGGTGGGTTTGGATTATAACAAAGTAGCACTTAAGGATATCTTTAATGGCTGCCTTGATGACTCTTTGCCTTTGTGGGATATGGATGGACTTGAGATCCTGGATTTTTGGGGCTTCATCAGATATCTCAAGCACCGTAGCCAAAGGGCAACACTAGGTCAACCAGAACTATTCCACAGAGATTTTTCCACCATCCCTCCTTCATTAAGTCAAGACCCTGGCTTTCTGACTCCCACTGAAAAGTGCAGGTTAAGCAGAAAGAGAGCAGTTGAACGTGCTGCAGCTTCTCCAGAGACTTCCCCAGATCCAGAGTTTGCCGTTTTTCCTGTCACAGACACCGTGGCTGTTCCTGGGCCATCTTTACTTTTTATGGCCATTGAAGTGGCTCCTTCTTGCTCTGTTAAGTCTGCTCCAGCCCGTGACCAGGGTCCAGAGAGGGCTCCAGCCCGTGACCAGGGTCCAGAGAGGGCTCCAGCCTGTTACCAGCGTCCAGAGATTGCTCCAGCCCCTAAACGGCGTCCAGAGATGGCTTCATCCCCAGAGCTCAGCCAGAAGCCCACTCAAGCCTCAGAGCTCACCATTTTGGTGTGGTTGTGTTTCCCTCCCTTTATATTGTGCTTCATACCTTCATGTCTTTGCTGGATCGTTGCTTGTGTTATTTGTGCTCAACTGTCCAATTGCTTTGTGAATAGTCTTTAGTGGATTTGTTCTGTTTGGTGTTCATGTCTTGTTTGTTCCCGCCAGTCATCGCTCATCTCCAGTCACCCTTCGGTGTTCCTGTTCAAGTTGGATTACTCTCTGTTCTGGTGTTACTGAAGACCAGCAGCCGCAGTCATCTCTCTCATGTCCAGTCTCCTGTCTGTGTTCCTGTTCAAATCAGATTTTATTTTATTTTTTGTCTGGTTTCACTGAGGATCAGCACCACTTGAATCAGCAAATACAGCCCATTGCAGTCTGCTCATTATCAAGGCCTGATTCCTGTTTAACATTGGATCTGTCTACTCCTGGCTGATTTGAATTTGTCTTTTAAATAACTGTTTGGTAATTAAACTTGTGAAACTCATTCTGAGCTTGAGTCCTATCCTTCACAGATCCGTAACAGACAGCTCCATTGATTGCAATGGGAGTGTTCTTTCATTGCTTTCTATATATAATTTAACAGTTTAAATAACAGATTATCTTCATCCTCCTAAGAGAAACAATGTGAAGTTGACCGCTTAGTCACTGGTTTGATTTACTGACACATAAACGGCAATAAATGATTTTGAGACAAAGAACATCTGACTGTACATGAATCATTACATATCAGAAATCACTGGTGATTTTGGTTAGACACGTTAACATGTTAGTTGCTCGATCCAATTTTAGTGTAACGTCTGTTATTTACCTACTAGTCATGCACGAATGACATGTACTACTTGTCATGGGCGGGGCTACAGTGGTAACAATGTAGAAGTAGATGTTGATCTTCTGCAGAGACAGTCTTTCATCTATCTATAGAAACAAGTTGCCCCCAAGTTGTTTTAAACACTCTTCCAGTGATAACCAGATGACTGTACATTATCCTTTATATAATGAACACTAATAATTCTTTCACTGGCAATAAGTAAATGGGGTCAATTTACATTAACAAAACATGACATCTTGATAAGTGTCAATTATTTTTTTTTTTTTGTAATGTAGTGCTTTTTACTGAAACTCATGCTTCATATTATGATCACGTTCCACCACTAGGCATGTTTGGATGCATTCTGCCGGCAGTGCGAGAAGCAGGCCCCTCCGTTTCCTCCTGTGATATGAAAACCGTGTGGCTCCTCACCTCTGAATTGTCAGAAAAAGCACTGACATCTGTGGCTTACAGATGGCTTGTGATGATGTTGCGAATTACTGACTCACTGCTCTGCTATGAAAGGGAACCGAAAGAAGAAAATTGCAAGTCCTTTCTGTTTGAATGAGCAGAGGTCCTTCCAGGGAGAGACAGATGTTAATTTATCTCCATTACCCACTCAGGGCAAGCCATCTGAGGTACACTGCTCTGCAATTGACTATGTCACTGCTGCATGTAGTGGTCTCTGAGGCGGTGAGGACTATCTGACTGTGCCTTTCAACCACACCACTTCCCTTTACATCCTGATCTCACAAGGAAATGTTACGAGTTGCCGATTTCGTATGAATTTGTATGATGCAAATTGTAGGCATGTACAGGGCCGTAGCTAGGGAATTTTGGGCCCCCTGAAAAAAACATTGATGCCCTCCACTCATATCATACACATCTGGTGCCATGCACCTAATAAGGTTTTCTAACAAAACAAATAAAAAAATGCAAATAAATTAGCTTTAACTTATTTTATATGCAAAGTTGTATATAAATATTATATCAAAACAATGGCATTTTGGGACTAATAACGTATTATAGTGCAAGACAAACTAATAAAATAACAACAAAAGACAAGAAATTAGTAAAATTATAAAATACACTTTTTTTATGTAGGCCTACCAGCAATATAATAGGCCTATAAATGTCTTTCCAGTCAGTCTGATGTCTAACAGCTGAGATAAATATTCAGAAATTAAAAAAGAATGCTGTCAAATGTAAAATAAAACCATTTAAGTTTCTCACTTATAATGTGCTATTTTATTAAATAAAGCTAATAAATGTATACTTCAATAGCAATGAGTTGTATTCCTGTTTTCTTGACAGTATTGTTAAAAATATCACATCAGCAGCTGGCAAGTCTGTAATCCTTTTGACACGCCTATCTATTTTTCTGCATGTTATACAAACCAACAAACTACATAATAGTACAGTAAGACGGGGACTTTGAGCGCGTAATCGTTCGGGCGGTGTGCGCCGCACAGAGATGTGACTGTAGCGGAGTGCACGGGCGGCGGCTCTTATTAGGTGTGCTATCGGTGCACCCCATCACATTGACTGCCTGACTACAGCGCACTAACCTCTCTTGTTAAAAACGTTTTGATAGACTGATTAAGCAATTTTCCTGGCCTCCTTCTCCTTTTCATGATGTTACTGGTACCAGATTTTTTTCCCGAGATTTTCACTTCCACTGTAACTTTTTCTAACTTCAATTGTTCTCGGAGCAGCCTCAACTCTGACTGGTTCTATTCACTAATTAACCATCAGACTAAACCATTTTTAGGGAGGGGGGAAGAGAGGAAATTTGGAAAACTTCTTTAATTAGCCTAAATTGCATGTTTTTGTGGTTTTCATTGAACTCTCAGGCATACAAATGTATATACTATATTGATTCATACGAGTAGGGGAATATATAGAATAACTACTGGATTTAGTGGGCCCCCTGGGCAGTGGGGGCCCCTATAAATATCACCGCCTTTCACCCCACTAGCGACGGCCCTGGGCATATATGACAGCCTCAGTTTCAGAATTAAATTTTTTTTAACATGAATTTCAGAATATCTCAGGCATGTCCCACTTTGCTTTAATGGCAGCAGCACTTGAGCTTCATGACCCTGTCCTTCGGCATGATTTGAGAATGATCCAAAGAGCATCTTGAGCTTCTGTATATTTCATATCCTAGAAATAGTGCAGAATCTTAAAAATAGGGAAGCGCGGGGCACTACCTAACGCGGGGTTAGTTGTTACACACATGGTTTAAAATTTTCCACACATGCCAGGATGACGAAACTTAGTGTATTTACTAGTTGTCATATCAACAGTATATAAAGAGAAAAAATTGTGCCAAAATTCAAAAGTTTTTGGAAAATATCACTGAACATTTATTTAACCATAGCAAAAGTAAATTTCTTACTTAATTTTCTTAGTTAATTTTCATCTCTATTTTTTGTGTTTATTTTAAATGAGACAAATCTGATATTATTTTAATCTTATATCTATTATTTAACAGTTGAGATAGTTCTTTAATGTTGATCTAACCAGCAAAAGACACGAGCCGCGGTTTAAATCCCAGTTGCACAGGTGGGGTGTGTTGTAACACTGCGTTACAATGAGCCCCTACGCTATTATATTCTCTACTTTTATAAATTCTATAGAGGAACCATGAGAAAAAGGTGAATAAAGACTGAATTAATAATTTAAAATTATTAAATATTATTATGTTTTGAGCTATGCTGTATAGCTGTGTTTAGCGGCGTGTTTGTTATCAAACTCAAAAATGTGTTTATTTTTAATTATTAACAAATGCCATTATTTTATATGAAAAAATTGATAATTGTATTTTATTGACAAAATATATTATAGTTTGTCTTGTATTAATTTTTTTTTGTTATATCAGATAACGTTTTAAGCTGTCATATGTTAACGTTACATCATGCCCTTCATATGTTACAATGTACCCCACATATGGGGCATGTTGTCACATTTCACTTCCATTCTTTCGGGGTAAATCAAGGAAAAAGAAAAAACTGTAAAGACTGTATTAATGAAACAAAACCACATAATTGTACTAGACGTGTGAAATGAATGTGGGGAAAAATTAATTTAAAGCATAATAATAATAATAATAATAATAATAACAATAATAATAATAAAAATTGTTTTTAAAGTTAATTGTTTACTGGGATAATAGAGTTAATACACAGTCTTTAGTAGTACACAGAATTTTATGAAACTGAAATTAAACACAAGTTATTTTCATCCTATGGGTTTTTACAGGAAGGACAAATCAAATTTTGTGATAATATTATGCCATAAATGCTGTTCAGTAAATGGAACTAATACTTGTTAAAGCAGTCTAGAAATAGATGTGGTAGCATTAAGAATCAAATGTATTTTTATTACCTACATTTGCCCTAAATGTTGTGCTTATCATCTTTCATTAGCAACTGATGATGACAACAACAACAGCATTAGTATTGATGACAGCCCACCTTCTACTGGGTCCGCAGTAGAAACCAGTGATGAGGGAGGGACCAGTCATCAAGCTCCAAATGGAAGTGGAAGAGAGGCAACACCGTGTACATATGGAACATGATCAGGCCATGATGAGGATGCTGTGTCAAGTAATGAGCTCTGCTGTAACTAACTAATTTCTTCCTATTCACACACCTTTGTACCCCACAGAAGAACCATCTTTTCATACGTTGTCTGTCATACACCAACCAAGTGCTTCAGTTACTGGTCAAGCAGTCAGTAGTACCAGCACTAGTGAGCAGACACTGTCTTCTATCTTGCATGAGTTGAGCAGTTCTGATAAATAACAAAATTCCAGTTTGAATCCAGAAAGTGTTGATGAAATTTTCCTTGATATTGTTTTTATTTGTTCCAAAGGTTTTTCTTAAATAGAAATACTTTATCCACTTGTTAACACACATGACATACAATTTTATTTTTGACTCTGTGAAGGGTACCTGATTTGCTGTAACTTTAAGATGTGTTAAAAACAACATGTAAGTGAAGCAGATTGTTGTAGCTGCAAGCATTAGCATTTGCTAGTGTGCTAATTTTGTCTGCTGAATTATTTGTAATGGTTTACCGCAGTTCTGAATGGTAACAGCTGGGCACTTTATGCTCACAGGTAATAAAATAGATAATATTGTTTACATTTTAAAAAATTTCCGTTATGTTTTATGAGAGCAGGACCATTATTGCTGATCAATACTTGCTTTGGGTATATTTGCAGTAAAAGAAGAGACCATTATTATTGTATTGTGTGATGAGAAGCAGTATTTTTTTTTTATATTTGTTGATGTTTAGCAATTTTACAATGCACTGTCAATAAAGTGATTTACAACAGTTTAAACTGTTTGTATTTATTTAAAAAAAAACTCGACAGCTTATTTGTTTGTATATTCATATTTCACATTTTTATCAGTATTTATAGTAGAAAATAGGTGTATGCTTACAGTATATTTCATCTAGCATTAAACTTGGTACAAAAACAGTGTTTTGCCTAAGAAAGTGTAGAACTACATGCATGTGTCCGTCACACACTCAACATTTTTCAGAAAACTAAATTTTCCATCAAACTGCATTATGTAAACTACATTACAAAATGTTTTTAATCAATTGTGAAATTAAATTTGAAAATTAAACTATATCACACACAAACACATATATTGTGCACTCAACCACTCAGGGTTATAATATGAAAATATGAAGCAAGTGCTGCGCGCATGTCTTGTCCTGTTATGTCATCTGCAATAGGTTTATCCTCTTCTGTGCTGGTTACTTCTGTTTCATCTTCAGTGAGATTTTGCTCCAACTCTTCACCTTTGCTCTCACATATGTTGTGCAGAGTGCAACAAGCGGCAATTATTGCATTGATGATGTTGGTGCTGTGATAATTCCTTTTGAGCAAACACCACCAGCGAGCTTTTAGTCTTCCAAAAGCCCGTTCAGCGCACATTCTTGCATGGCTTAATCTGTAGTTGTACAGTTGTTGGGCTTGAGTGAAACCTTGTGCCTCTGCAAATGGTTTCTGTAACCATGGCAAAAGGGGGTAAGCAGCATCACCTATGATGTTTGTTACACCTTGAAAATCTTCAGTCCATGCTGGAAAAAGCCTTCCAGATTGACCTTTTCTAAAAAGGAAAACACGTGCATCATGCACCTTTCCAGGCCATCCAACATTAATATCCCAAAACTGTAGCTTATGGTCCACAACAGCCTGCAGCAGTACTGAATAATAACCCCTTGTGATTGTAGAAATCGGCGTTTGTTTGACAAAGTGCAATGATGGGCACATGGGTGCCATCAATGGCACCAGCACACTAGGGGAAACCCAATTTGTACAATCATTGATGAACATCAGAAAAAATATATATATATGTGAGCAGATTAGAACCCAGAACCTTTGACATGGTTTACAAATATTCTACCACCAGACCACTAGGGAATTCAAATGTCAACAGCAGATATGTATTTATTCACTAATGCAAAGAAGAAAGAATCAGAACCAATAATATATTTGATGCAAATATTGTTTGCAAATAGTCCCAAAAGGATTATTTCCCAACTAGAATTAGACCTAGAATTTCGTTCACTGTTCAGTTTCTTTATGCTTTATAAAAATAAAAGAAAATTGGTCCCCACCAATGTTCAAGACATGGTTACGGCCTTGTCCCAAACAGGGGAGATATGGTTCGATACTCTGTGTTAGTAGATAGCCTCCATAAAGCGACTGCAACCCGATTCTCCACTGTTAAAGGTTTTCTGTAGCGTGTTTCTGTTTCTGGTGTGAACAGGATCTTTAAAATATTCAACAGTAAGTGGTTATATGAAACTGTGATGTCATGTCGTAAAAACACAAAATAGTAAGGTGTTTAGATGAAAGGTAAGATATCAAAACGTGATATAAATGAAAAAAAAAACTATCACTGAACTATCACTGAAATCAGCAGCATAAGGTGAAGTCCCAGAGAAAAACAATGCTGCTTCAGCAGGAGTTTTGTTCGCCATGTATTTCTTCACCTTATCCTCTGCATTTGTTTGTGTTGTTCTTTTATTTATTTATTTATTTTTTAAGTGTTTGCTATTTTTCTCTTTTAATTTTAAGAACATGTTGTATAGGAGGTCAACCATCTTGCACAATATTGTAGTATGAACACAAAGAGGTCTGAGACCTCATTTAGTGCTTAATGGACCAAAAAGGATCTCAGTCCTCTTTCAGGGACAGGGACAGTGTGAACATAAAGAGAACTGGCTTTTTCACTTGGTTCCCCTCTTGGTCCACTTAAAGGGGTCTGAGTTTGGTTCTTTTAAACAGTGTTGGGCAGTAGTGAGCTACAAGTAGCTTGTCAGTAGCTCAGTTACTTTTAAAACAGTGTACTACTTTATCCAGCAAGTAGCGGTGTAGCGCGACCAAAAGCTACATTCCGTTTTGGGTTCTGATGAGAACGAGCCTGTAATGAGTGAAGCAGAGCGGTGTGACGAACGTTCAGCTCAATAATCCGCTCTATGCAGGCGCGCTCCACTCATGATCCACTCACCGATAAAACAACGTTTGCTCAAATCCCACTCCGACATGAAATGTATCTGTACTGTAGCCTACTATGCTTGTTGTAGCCATTAAACAATGTATTTTGTTTCATATTTATGTTTAAATATTATAATGTTATTTTTAAATTTCATCTAGGCTATATTGATTATGAAAAGTGCAAAGATGCGTAATATATGTCAAAGACATAGGGTCAGAAATGATTTTGACCACTTCATTAAGACTTGTTTTGCAGAAAGCCTTTCTTTAAAGTGAATTTCATTTTGTATAAATTGTATCTTAATTTTAATCAATGTTTCATCAGCAAATTGCCTGGATTTAATAAATAAGAAGCAAATAGACTATAGCAGACAATAATCGTGACATGGAGGCGCCGGAGCGATCACTTGCATTGCACATGAACTGGAGCGCGTCTCATAAATAAATCAAAACTTATCAGGCTACTTGCCTCACAGACATGAGAAATATGTGTATAGAAAGCTTGAAATGTCCACTTTTAAACGAAACAATTCGAAACGAAAAGAAATAGTCAAGCAATGTGCACTGTTCACGCGAGCAGCTCATGACTACTCAGAGTGTTTCTGTTCAAAATGCTGCATGCTCCATCACTGCATGTGCTGTGAGTTTAACCTGACTCCTGAGTATTTAATTTAAGTTGCAAACATTTTGTTCTTGCACTGATATTAAATGTGTAGCCATTTTGCACTTTGACAGTCAGTTTGATTGAGTATTTGAGTATTGTTTGTATCGGAGAGTTTACAAATCAAATGATTCTGCCATTGAAATGACTGGGAAAAAAGTGTCCCAATCAACCTGAATTCACCTATACTCTTTGAAATCATAATTACATTGCATTCTGTTGCTTGAAACCCCAAATATTATAACATTTTTCATGAACAATTATTCAGTTATTTGTAACAATGTCATTGCAAAAAAAAAAGAAAAAAGAAAAGTAGTTTTAATGTAGCTATCTAATTTTTGATAGTAACTTTTTCAAAAGGGTAGCTTGAATGTAACAACTACTTTAACTTACAAGTAGCTTGTAGCTTGTAAAGCTACAGTTTCAGAGTAGCTTGCCCAACACTGATTTTAAAGAGGACCCAAGTGTGAAAACACCCTAACATTATGAATTTGCTCAGTAGCTCACTTTGTAGAGAACTGCACTTGCGTCCTTTGAAACATGAGTTACGATAAAAGAGCTCAAAGACTCAAGCAAATGTGTTTTAATCTCACGTTTGCTTTTGCTCACACTTTCAGTTCGGTTTAGGGTAGGGTTTAGTGTAGATGGTATGTTATTTTCAAATGCAATAGAGCCTTAACCTTTAAAATGACAGTCACCAGACATTTAATTTCCAAACAGCCGCACAATGTACACATAATCAAAAGTTGCCAGATTCACGTTCATCTGTTTGGGAAAAAACTGAACATGTTTTTAGAGCCGTTCACTGCGCATATTTCACTTCTAAAGTGCTGCAAATTGTGAAGAAGCAATGTAATATATTTTTGCATAAATATCGCAACAGGCACGTTTTTTCCAATGAGCCTTTTTTGAATAATATATATAATATAATATAATATAATATAATATAATATATGAGCAATATCACACGAGTAGCAGTGCGATATGGCTGTATATCAGCACGGCCACAGGCCTCATGCCGTAGGTAATAAAAGCATGCTGATATACAGCCATATCACACATTTACGAGTGTGATATTGCATTTATACAACAGTTTGATGGCACAAGTGAGTAAATAAATAAGAAACAGCAGTGGAGTGTCTTTAAAAACACTCTTTTGTGTGAAACTACTTCCTTTTGCCGCGGATTTAAATCTCAAGTTGACAGTTTAACAGTTGTGACAAAGCCTCCGTTACTAATTCAAAAACGTCACTTTAGAACTAGTAACGAAGGAACGTTGAGTCGCTTCATTAAAGCTTATTGTATTATGTAGAGTAGAGTATTATGGTAATATGAGAGAGAAACATCAACTAAACGAGTATATTACCTGCATCTGATTTAGCATTAATTCTTCAGGTCGATGTCCATAATATTATATCTATTATAAAAAATCAGTTTGAATGTCCTCTAAGGAAAGCAATATCTTTGTCTTTGTCCCAAGACAGAGCTAAAACAACTGACTGGCTGAGATGAAGCTGTTCTCTGTGGGTACATGAGGGCCGAACAGCCGCTGACGGCCTGGAGCTTGCATCTGCGAAAGCTTTCAAACTAATTGTAAAACAGGGGCTATGTTTATATATGAGTCACATATTTGAGGTCTAAATAACTACATTCTCGCCTAAAAACTCTTAAAACTACATTCCGTGACACAATAACAGTAGTATTTGTAAAATTATGGAGGTTTGCTCATCCACCATGACACTCTCTGTGAGAAATCTTGCAAGCGGAGTGATACAAACTGTGAAGAGGTTAGAGTGCTGTTACTGGGAGAATATCCCATCAGATTCGAGAACCAGAAAGAATATAACATAATATAATATAATATAATAGCAAGTAGCAAATAATTAAATACACTCAAGAAAAATGTTCAGAACTGCAATTCTATGTGAAACTACTGTAAAGATGATTAACCTTATTGACTTTCAAGCCCATATGAATTGCGCTGACGTTCAGCTAATGAGCATTAGTGTAAGTCAGAGAGAGATGATGTGAGAGGACTTCCAAAGAAAATGTCTGACGGCATGATATCACATTCCCCACAGGCGCAACAGAGACTAGGGACCAATCATTTCCCTTCACCTGACAATGTTGCACTTGATAAGTGAGGCTGTATCCAGATTGGCGGGAGGGAGAGGTGAGGGATTGTGTAGTGTGTGTTTGAATGTGGCGGTAGAGCTGTATGGTGTAGCCCAGAAGGCAATTTTCCTCTAGACCACAGATTGTGTCAGCGGAAGGAATGACTTGATCCGCCAGAAGCAACCATTGTTCTGGTATGCCGCTCCCCGTTTATGTTGACTGTTGAACGAGCGAGGATGTGGCCGTCTGACCCCACTATTCCACATTATGGATCTGTGATTTGCACAGAAAGTTATCTGGAAGACACTTTAAACACATGACTGAACTGCAGCAGCAATATTCAAACATTACAATAAAATGTACACTGGCCTTTGCAAATGTATGTGCGTAAATACATTAATTTGTTTGTATATGTGTTCTGCGTTCCAGCGCATTCGCGTTTGATCGTGCCATTTCCATTGCTTTGTTTGGCAGGCTTGTGTGGGTGTACGTAAGACCACTCATGCATAGACAAACATATATCTAACTGATTTCTTACCCAGCCTCTTAACAGTATGCATACTTCTGCACAACTCACAGCAAGGTTTTATTGCAGATGGTGAGGTGCATTATCATGCCAGGGAAATGCGAGCAATTGCTCTTTATTGCAGAGCAGATGCTGACTGCATGGAAGTGGTATATTGCTAACGGAATGGTAGATTGCCTCTTTTCATTGATGACAGTAGAAACATCTGCGGGAAAGGGTATTTATGCAGGCGAGACGTGATATAAAATCACTCTGCCAGAGATAAGAGATTAAGGGCCTATTTGAAGCACGAACAGACGACAACAAAGTCTAATTACAGTTTGGATTAATCTGAGATTTCAAAGGGACGCGTGTAAATCCACTAATTTGAAGGGACTTTTAAAGGGAAACCAAAGGCAAAGTGACATGATCAGCAAGGCTCTGCATCAAAGCAGGTGTGACCTCTGTCGTTCATCCATAACTCAAGCTACGTTTATCTTTTAATAGTGGCTTTTGACCTATTGATCTGAGAGACACATGTAGTGACCCCCCCTCAATCAATGAGTCTGGCTGTAATATTGAGTTAAAAAAAGGACAATGCTTTTTAAGGTATTGTTCACCCAACCCACCTTTCTTTCTTCTGTGGAATACAAAAGTTTTTAAAGCAGTCTTCAACATCCTGGCAATTAATGAACATTTATTGAAAGTGCATGTGCACTGGGGTTATAAAGTTCCAAAATGACAAAAAAATTCTATTTACCTTCTCTTACATCAGGTTAATGTGAAGTCAAAATTACAAAAGTAAGCCATCAGTCACAATTATGTTCTGTTGTCTTCACCAGTGCTCGTTCGTCCCTGATTAGTTTATCATCTCAACCTGTGTCATATTAGTTCCCTCCTTCATTCGGTGTATTTATACCCCCTGTTCTGTTTAGTCCTTCGTTGGTTATTGTTCGTATACACATGTTTGTGTTAACAGTGTCTTACTCTTCTGTGTTTGCTTTTGGATTAAAGACTGTTTGTTATCACCATCTCCTTCGTTGTGCACTTGCTAAGCCACCCTGAACTGTTACAGAATAACTCAACCACTCAAAGTGGGTATGAAGGATGGATTCACCCACACTGCGACTCCTCCGTCCAGAGAGCCAGCAGCACCTGGGATACCTGGCCTGGATGATCCAGAACGACAGCCTCTTCTCCACAGCCAGCGAGCCCGAGGCGCCCATCGAAGTATATCCAGAGCTGGAGGATGCGAAGGCCCCGGAGTTGACGCATAACCTGATCGACCTGTGGTCCGCGGATCCAATTCCCACCCAAGTCCCCACTCTCAAGTCATCATCTTCGCCGGTCCCGTCCGGAGATCTTCTGTCAGATTCCCTGCCTGTCTTCCTGATCCCATCTCCATTGCTGGTCACAACCAGCCCCCTGGATCCGTCGACACCACTGGTGTCGTCCAGCTCCTCGGCTCTACCCCTGCCGCTCGCTCCATGCAGCTCTTCATCTGCGCCTCTGGCTTCCCTGCCACCAGCTCGTCCAGAGGTCGAGTCCCCGGCTACACCTCAGGCCTCCAGGCCCTTATCTCCACCTCGGCCTGTCAGCCCGTTCGCCATTGCCTCGCCTCATCGCTCCCTCAACTCCTCCGCGGCCAGTCTGCCCGGAAATTCCTCTGGGCTCCCTCGTCACTCCAGGTCGGTCGACGCACAGCCTTTGCCTCGGACTTCCGGGATTCGAGCTGCGCCATCACCCTGCACCCCTATGGCGTCAGCGTGCTCCTCCCTTCCTCCAGCCTCCCCGTCGGTCTCGCTCGCCACAGCGTCTTTCCAAGGCATCCGAGTCCCCGTCGCTGCCTCAGTCCCGTGAGCCAGCAGCTCGGTGCCAGACTTCCAGGCCTGCGATGTCGCCCAGGTCCGTCGGCCGCTCTGTTCTGCCGGTTCCTCCCCTCACCATGGTTCCACCTCTGCTGATCGGTACCGGGGTTCTGTTCACCCCTGCAGTCAGGACTCCGCCATGGTTTCTCCCACCGTCAGTGCCACCATGGTACCTGTGCCAGCTCCCTGTTCTGTTCAGTCCTTCGTTGGTTATTGTTCGTTCACACGTTTGTGTGAACGTGTTCTGTACCTTCTCTGCTTGTTACTCGGCTTAAAGACTTTTGTTATCATCATCTCCTTCGTTGTGCGCTTTATACAGCCTCCCCACATTACAATCATGCAGTAGTTCACATTATAATTACATATTTATAATGGAGTTGCAATTTAGTATGTTTAAAATAAATTAACCTTAAATGTAACATTGAATAATACACTGCAGTTAAAATTATATTTAAGTACTTAACATGTGCTTTAGTATGTTAGCGACACATCGAAATGAGTGTACTTCTTTGAAGCACAACAGAATATTATTCAAACAGAATTATTTAAATTGTAGTTATTTGGCATTATTACAAAGTGCACTTTTTAAATGTAAAACAAAGTTATGAAATTCATTTTAAGAACACTTAATTTTCCTTTCATTATCATTAAAATTATCACATAGAAGATTTTAAGTACAAGTGTACATGCAATACAATAAAGCCCACTTTTTTTCACAAGGGAACAGTGAGCTACATTTAGAAATTACACATTATCACAGTCTGACCTGACAAAAGTAATGACTTTGTTTGATCAGTAAAAATGAAAATCATGCAATTTTGTTAAATAAGTCATTCGTACATTGGATGTGCGTTATGTTTGTTGTTGTCTGCCGTTGGCCACCATGGCAAGAAAATCATTTAATTCCAGTATTTAAAGGGTCATGAAACTATGGAAGCTTGTTTCTGGCACGGAATAAAGCATTTTAAATGATAATTGCGACTTTTTATCTCACAATTGCGAGTTTGCATCTTGCAATTCTGACTTTTTTCTCACAATTAAGAGATATAAAGCTGCAATTGTGTGTTATAAAGTCAGAATTACGTTATATAAAGTCAGAATTGCATGGGTAACACTTTACAATAAGGTTTCATTAACTACGTTAGTTAATGAGCTAACAATGAACTGCACTTCTACAACATTTATCAATCTTTGTTAATGTTAATTTCAACATTTATTAATACATTATTAAAATCAAAAGTTGTATTTGTTAACATTAGTTAATGCACTGTGAATGAACATGAACAAACCATGAACAGCTGGATTTTTATTAACTATTGTTAACAAAGATTAACAAATACAGTAACAAATGTATTGCTCATGGTTAGTTCATGTTAGTTAATACATTAACTAATGTTAACGAATGAGACCTTATTGTAAAGTGTTACCATCCCAGGTGAAAAAGTCGTACTATTAAATATATTAAAAATATACTTGAAATTCAGGTAGTATGCTTATAATACATTTGTATTCCCAACATGCTTATTTGAAGTGCATTAAAAATATATTGAATTGCATTTTAATATATTTCTAAAAAGTATACTATAAGTACTTTGGTAATAAATATATGCTTAATTATACTTTTAAGAAATATGCTAAACACAAGCATACTTTTAATATATTTCTAAAAAGTATACTAGAAATACTTTGGTAATAAATATATGCTTAATTATACTTTTAAGAAATATGCTAAACATAAGCATACTTTTTTTGAAGTTTTAGTGTATTTATATATGCAATATATTTATGCAAAATATATATTGCTTCATATATATATATATATATATATATATATATATATATATATATATATATATATATATATATATATATGATGATATATATATATATATATATATATATATATATATATATGATGATATATATATATATATATATATATATATATATATATAATATGTATGCATTTATCATTCTAATATTTTCAAAAGTAAGATATTTTAAAAAACATTTAACATTTAAAATGTACCAAATTATAATGTATTATAAACATTTGTCAACTATTATTAAGCATTGCAATATGCATACTTATTAATATGTTGTTCACTTTTACTTCTTAAAAGGCTGTTGTCCATTACATGATACGTTTGTAATAGGCTACTACTGAAATTCCCACAAGGATTTCAACATCAAATTATTTGAAATGCATCATAAACACTGAGCTATATAGAGAACAGTGATCATAATAAATTTTTCCAAAGATGCTTAAAAAAAATCCATGTTTTTTCTGTGTTTAAATTCAAACAACGCGTGACACATCTGATTAAACCTGATTGGTTCCAGAGCTGTTGAGTGGCTCTGATTGGTTCTTATGGTAACGAGCTCGTACCTCAGCGATTCCCTTTATCAGATAAACTGTGTGTGCATATGTTGCTTGAATGCGATTATAAATATAAATTTAAACTGTAAATTATATAGAGCGATCGTGGAAACCATGTGATTCATATGGATTACTTTGGTGATGTTTTGTTGTTGTTGTTGTTGTTGTTGTTGTTGTTGTTGTTTTGCCATGCGCTTTTTGAAACGTGAACAGTTTTGGCGAGTTGTCTTTCATCAGAGGGTTATGAATCTCTCATTATTTTCTAACTTCAGGTAAGATTTGTATTTAATAACGTTACTTTCTGTGCCAGTCGTATTTTTGACACAAAGTAACTGTAACAGCACCTCTTTTTCATATTCAGCTAACGTACATTCAATTTGACCAATCAGAGCCAAGCTTTTCAAATCAACATTTAATCGAAGCAGACGCGAATAGATGAAGATACTACTCACAGAAGGTACTGGTAAGTTTTAGTTGCTGTTTGCATAAATATATCTCACTGTTTAGTGTTGTCCTAGGTGGATAGGGCTGCTATGCATTTGCTAGCTAACAGTGGAATACTGACGTTAACCGCTGTAACATGATACTGACACCAGCTATTGTTAGATGTCTAGCAACTTCAGCACTGGGTGTAGTCATAATATAAAGTCCCTTTCTAAAGACTTCGATGAATCTGTTTAACATCGATGTGGTGACATTTGTCTGTCTTAAAACAACTATAAAACATTGTCCAATGCACCAGCAGAAAACATAATTAGTCATTTTAACATGTACAACATCACATTAACATTCTTTTTATTTGCAAAATGTAGTTGTGTATTTATTTCTGATTTCCTGAAAAATATTGGCTTCATTGTAATAAGGTAAATGATCTTTGAAAAGTTAAAACATAAATTTACTTGATCTTGAGCTGACCAGCCAACTATGGTAACATTAGTGTTTGTTGATTGGTGTTTATATTTGTTCAAGCTTGATTTTCTAAAATATATTTTTAATTACAGATAAGTACAAAGATTCAATTGTAAAAAGGGATGCTTATAAGAGAGTGTACATCTAAAACTGCTGAGGCTGTGAAGGGTTTTGATTATATAACCCACCAGGTACATTGTACTCAGCATTCTGTCATTCTTAAAAAGAAAACAAATCATTCATCATCATCATCATCTTTGGTGGGTGATTTGTTAAGTCTTGGTAGGAAAGTGATAGCAGCTGGCTCCAAATGGCTAATTTCTGTGCTTCCTTTTAGTAATTTGTGTAAAAATCTGTCTGTTATTTAATTGCTTTTGTTTTTTGGTAAAGCAGCAGGTCACTTGTCATAGTTGTCTTGGCATGCGCCATTTTCCACAACTTCTAATTTCCTTAAATATCTGCAACAGAGGTGAAGAGTGCATGTTAGCATGACCACAATAGACACATTCATGGGAAATATAGGTTAAAATAAACCAGTGGTGCAGGTATGACGTCACTTTGTAGGCCCACCGGCAGTTAGCATCGCACTGGTTCCCTCAAGAAAAACCCAATAGGATTTTCCTATAGGCTTTTGGATAAAAACAAGCTCCGTGATCAACATAAGTTTATGAAACTTACACGTTTTGTCCATCAAGATGATTATCAGATGAACACAACTTTTATTAATTATGAAGCCTAAATGCAGTCGCCAGAAGTAAAAAGCTAAAGGAAGGCTATAAACATCACTAAGCTTCCGAAAACTCTTTCAGTTTTTATCTCAAAACATTTTCCCAGAACGTTTGAGTTTTAATTATGAGCATAACGAGGCTGTAAAAGCGGACTGATCTTTCCTTTTCGGCGTGATGACGTTTAATCTCCTCGACAGCCTCTGTAGTTATTTGGCAACTTGTGAGCAACCGCCTTTTTCAAGACAAGTAACAGCTTCAAAAAATCACGAGTGGTATAATACTGATTTGTTTTATGTCGTAAAATAAAATGTGAAACTGTCTTGAGCTTGTGTTCACCACAGACCTTATTTCAGCCATTTAAACAAAATCCCATTCAAAAAACTCATTGACTTTGGAACAAGGGAACCGAAAGTGCAAAATGCTAACTCGCTTCTACGTTTGGCCTACAAAGTGATGTCATACCTCCACCACTCTATTATCAACATACCCTGAAATACACAAGTAACAATATCAGTGACTGATTAATCTCTGCTCACTGTAAATGGTGTTGATGGTCTTCTTCTAATCTTATGTTCATTGTAAATCATAGAGTGCTGTATAGTGACGACAGACAAGAGGACAAAAATGGACGTGTCAAGCTTGATCAAGAGATAGTCAAAGCTTTGAAAGGTAAACTGAGAAGTCAACGGAATTGTAATGCATATCTATGCAAATAATATATATTATACTCAAACATGGATGCAAAACTGTTAATCATTGGTTCATTTTAAATAAATTATGTTTTCCATTTCACTGATCTTTCATTTATTATAATGTATTTTCAAGAGATTATGTATGCTGCTGTACTTTTTTAATGTACTCAAGGAATTTATTTTGTAATGTATATAATGATATAGTACATTAAAGTTTTCTATATTTCAAAGTGTGTACGTGTCTTAACATTTATATTTAATAATTTTGCACTTTTTATACCATTTTGAATACTGAAAAAAAAAGATGTATAATATACTAGTAGTGTAATACTAATACATTTCTAATGAACAAAAATGCTATTGAAAAGCACATTAAACTTAATAATTAAAATATATTTTAAATGAATTTTAAAGAAATATATTTAAATTGCACTAAATATAATTAAAGTTGTTCCATTTTAGCACAATTTAATATATTAAAATATTGTGCAAATATCTTAAAATTGATCTTAAGCATATCTTAAAATGCACTTAATATACTTAAAGTTGTTTCAAAATAATACATTTAGTATGCATTTAGTATAGTATAATTTCAATATATTAAGTGTCCAAAAAAGCACAATTTAAATATATTTCCTTTTCACCTGGGATTGCATGATATAAAGTCACAATTGCGAGTTAAGTCAGAATTGTGTGATATAAAGTCGAAATTGCGAGTTGTAAATTCAGAATTGCATGATATAAAGTCGCAATTGTATGTTATAAAGTCAGAATTGCGTGATTTAAAGTCAAAATTGTGAGTTATAACGTTAGAATTGCGAGTTATAAACTTGCAATTGCGAGAAATAAGAGATTTTTTTTATTCTGTAGCAGAAATAAGTTTTCATATGAAACCCCCTATTTTGTAAGCTCACCATAAATTACTCAAATACATACATATCCTATGACAGCTATAATTTAATGCACAGCAAAATATATATGAACACGCTGTTGCATCTTTAATAACTTTTGAGGCTGTTTTTATAAGCCGCTTGATCGGTTAAAGGGCCGTAAGGACCGGTTACACTCACAGTGTGGATGAATCGCGTTTGTGTCGAAGACTCAGGATCTATTGAAGAGAACTTATGTGATGCAGAAACTCTTACATGGAAAACAAACACTCATTTTTGATCCATTAATGCATGTCTCACTTACTGCAGGCAATCTCACTGTTTAAAGCGCCTGTTATAGGAAATCAACACATGCTGTCATGAATAATTAAGTGAGTCTTCTCATAGGATAAGGACATACAGTCTCATGAATAATTATGAGACACTGATGAGTCATCGAATTTAAACCTGGAAGTTGAAAAAAGCACAAAAAAAGATTAAAATAGACTAGTTTTCGCTTACAATCAAAACTAATGGATGGTTACATTGTCTTCTATGATGTTGAACACACACAACTCTGTTAACATCTCAAAAAATTTGGTTTAGGGTTTCATGTTTGCAGTCCCAAACCTTATTTAAATGTATCAATATTTTCTCGTGTTCCCCGATATTCAACACATTGTGTTTTAAACATAATTGCATTCCCCAAGCTCATGCACTTTCGATTAAATGTACTTATTAAGATACGGCAAGCAAGCTAATAGTTCATTTTTGAGCATTTAAACAGAATATGCTGTGGCCATTTTCACTTATGCAACTAAATATAGTCCTTTCACTAATTTGGTGATGCTTTGCAAAATTTGATTCAGGGCTGCAGGGACAGAAATGCAAGGATGAAGAGAGAAAGAGAGACATGGGCTAGTATATTATGGGATCTCATCACCCTCTTGTCTTGCTCTCCATTGAGCAATCAGTGCTGTTAACAGACGACTCTGCTGCATTTTGATTTTATCTAGGGGAACATTAGTCCATTCACCCCACACAGCACATCTAATGATTGCAGTGTATTATCTGGAGTGAGATTGCATTTTATCATTTACTTAGTCAGCTCTGGCACAAAAAGACTAATGCATTTGAATATGCTAAATCGTTTTGAGCCACATCCTGATGTGCTCTGATTACTGATCATCTGTAAAAGCGTAAAGCAAGGGCACAGGTACACTGTGAAGTATAAGTTGAATATTCATTGAATATAACTGTCTAAAGAAAAAATTATGACTTCACAACAAGTGATCTTATCCATTTCATGAAGGCGAACTAACTGCAAATATACTTGCATCAGATTTGCAATTACAATAGTTCAGTTTTAGTGTCCAACTCACAAAAAAGTACATTTGTTCACCCAAAAATGAAAATAAGCCCATGATTTACTCACCCTCAAGCCTTTCTAGGTGTATATGTCATTCTTCGATTAGACCAATACAATCAGAGTTATATTAAAAATGTACTGGCTCTTCCGAGATTTATAATGGCAGTGAATGGCTGTTTCTGTTTTAAAGTCCATAAAAGTGCATCAGTCCATCATAAAAGGGCTCCACACGATTCTGGGAAGGTCTTTTGAAGCGAAGCGATGCGTTTGTGTAAGAAAAATATCCATATTTAAATAGGACAAATGATGCCCCTTTTTACAAGATGTAAAATAAGTCTCTGATGTCCCCAGAGTGTGTATGTGAAGTTTTAGCTTAAAATAACCCACAGAATATGTTTTATAGCCTGTCAAAATAATTTTTTGGGGTGAGCAAAAACACAATTTTTGTGTATGTCCCTTTAAATGCAAATGAGCTGCTCCATGTCTGTTCTTTCAAGAAGAGGGCGGAGCTTCAAGATAGTTAAAGTCTTATCCATAAACACTTTCTCTCCCTTGCAATATCATCGACATACACAGAGAATCACACAAAACACTCCTTACAACTAACAGTAAACAAATATATACAGACCTTATGTCTTTTCAGGGGGTGCTTAATAAACTGTTAAACTTTATATCCGTAAAACAGCTCAGTTAAACTATTATAAATGTGTGCTCTCCCTTTCATTACTGCCGTGACCAGTGTTGCTCTGGAGACTATAAGCTGGATCACGAACAGTTGGTAACGATCCATCCTTGAGCTTTAACTCTTTTTTTTTTGCAAAACCTGCTTGAATTGTCCCTCGTTCAGGCAGTGCACCTGCATTGCTTACAAGTCATTGTTGTCACTACAGCTGCTGAAGCGCGGAGAAAATGTTGGATAGTGTACTGGCTGAGGGCGGAAACTATGCTAATACGGCTACGCAGTGGGTGGAAACATGCAGATTAAGGGGCGGTAATATTATAATAGATCCCCTTCCTACGTCAGAAGGGAGAGAAATCTGAGCATGCTTCCAGAAAAAGGCTTACCAAAACAAAGTTACTGGGTTGTCCTTTTTCACGTTTGGTAGAGTCACCGGGGACCGGATTATAGCACTTAAACATGGAAAAAGTCAGATTTTCATGATATGTCCCCTTTAAAATTTTACAAACTGTAATCCCTAACTTTCGCTAACTGTCTTACACATGTTCACGAGAGACTGGCGTTCCGACGTAGGACGCAGGCGTAGTGCAAGTTCCAGTGACGAACGAGAAAGTGTAGAGGATAGAGCAAAACAAAACTTGGTTCTCACAAGAACTCGCATATTCTCCGTCCTACGTTATACGCTCCGTCCTACGTCATATGTCATACGGAGCGTCCTACGTCATACGCTGGAATGCCAGTCTCTCGTGAACTTGTGTAAGACAGTTAGCGGAAGTTAGAGATTACAGTTTGTAAAGTTTTAAATATGGATATTTTTCTAATCGCTTTGCTTCAGAAGGCCTTTATTAACCCCCCGGATGGATCGATGCATTTTTATGGACTTCAAAACAGAAACAGCCATTCACTGCTATTATAAAGCTTGGAAGAGCCAGGATATTTTTTTCATATAACTCCGATTGTATTCGTCTGAAAGAAGAATGTCATATACACCTAGGATGACTTGAGGGTGAGTAAATCATGGGCTAATTTTCGTTTTTGGGTGAACCCTTTAAGGTGTACAATTATTTGCACAAAACTTCAGGCACATTTTTTATGTGAAACTGGACTTTTTCAATGTGCCGTTTGGGAAATCACAGTTGACGTGTTGGATAAAGCAATATCCTGCAGTGTGGGACAACTGACACAGCAATATAAGTGAAGAATCTTCAAGTGCTGAGGGACCCGTGTATCTCCACCCACTGATGAATGTCGTGACCGGATGACACCCAATGTGACCCCATCAGTTCTCTCCCACCCCTCTCCACCCTCAGCTGCCACTCTATCATGAGCAGACCCCTCCATTTGTTGCCTGAGCTTTTTGAGCCCAATTGCTGCTATCAGCTGCTGTCCGTGGTGCTGATACTGTCAGACTGAAATTGAGAATAACAATTGTAATCGCTAGCGCATAATCACATCCATCCAGCATGGAATGTCAGCAGACGAATATCATTAGTATCATGTCACAACAAATCATCTTCTTTCAACACCAGGGAACAGGATATAAATACGAAAGGTCATCGACTGTAATTGGAAATGCCTCCTATCGGGGATCAGATCCCTACTTCTCTAGGTGGAGAGACCACACTGTAGTCGTAAGGGCAGACTCAAGAAGTAAAAACTGCAATTAAGCATTCTTCTGCAGAGTTTGACTGCCGAGAGGAACGTGCATTCTAGAATAGTTCCTCAGCTTACCAGAACCTGGCTGACTCTCAACTCAAAAGTAAGTGTAGGGGGTCAGGTTTTAGTAACTACTGATTTTTACTAGCCAACTATGATTGGTCATTCAGAAAAGCAGTCAAAAATGTGCATAAAAAGTTTGGTAACACTTTTTTATGAAGCCGATGCTTATAATGAATTATTGGCCCATTTATACTTAGTTATATTACTATTGTATAAATATATCTATACAGACTCATTAAGACCTATACTGCATTATAAGAACAGTTATAATTAAATTTATATTAGTTTTATGATTAATAATGTCATGCATTTGCTTTTTTTAATGTGCATGTGTTAAAATCTATATCTCCTCAGTCATATGCATGGTATTGCTTATAGCAGTTTGAAATTATACTATGTATTATACTAAAAAAAATATTTTGCACTGTTTTGCTAGTATGTAAAATAAAAAATTCAACTGTTTGCATAAATGATTTCTGTTTTTTTTTTTTTTCATTATTTTATTACAGGAATTATTATTGTTCATTAGTTACATTTACAAATAAACAACTTAAAGGTGTCATGAACTGGCTTTTTAAAAAAAAATTATACTGTTGTCTGAGGTCAACTTATGACGTTTGCGTGTTTTTTACATTCAAAAACATCATAATGAATAAGTAATAGGTTATTTTCTACCCTGGTTTTGAGGCTCTCTCATGGAAAGCTTGGTTTTAATGGGCGTGCTGCACTGAAGACTTGGAAGTAAACGCCCACTGCTATGATTGGATAAGATTTGCATATTTAATGAGCTTCAGCTCCCCTTTCAGTACATGTGGGAATTGTTTTGAAAGCGTGTGGGAAAACGGCAACCGGAATGAATTGCCCACAGGGCTCGCAAAACGTCTTTATCAAACAAACACAATGATTTATCTCTCATCCACCCACGATTGAATGGAATGTTATTTTTTATTACTTGGCCCGCCCGATCGGTGGATATAAGCGCAAACCGTGCATCACTAACACACACACACACGTACGTTGCAGACAGCATGATTGTATTGTACTTCCGCGATTGTATTTTTCCTTCAAATATCAAGTCAAGAGAGTGAACAACACACATCAAGAAAGGAATGTTATTTCACTATTTAAGATAGCCCGTCGGCAGGCCGGGCTTACGTTTTGGTAGCCTGTCTGGAAAACACATAGCCCCGGGACGTTGGGCTTTGCGAGCCCTGGCCCTGTGGCCCATACATGCAGGGGCGCCGCTAAGGGGGGGAAAGTTAGGACGATTCTAAGGGCCCACGCACCTTTGGGGCCCCCAGAGATTGGTTTTATTAGTAGTAACAGTACTAGTAGTAATGCCATAGAAATTATAAATGTATAATCTTTCAGAGTAACAAATAAAACTAAATTACGTCTTGTTTCTGCATTTGTGGCCAAATTACGCTTTTTCAAAGGCTTAACATTTTGTACACAAATAAAATGACTAAATAACAGAGTATTAAGTTGTTTCCACTGCTGAGGGAAAATTCAAGTGATCGTGCCGGTGCCTCACACGTGCGCATAATATGCCAGTTCTAGCACTGCCAATTTGACATTGCAGCCTGTTCATTATCAAAATAAAATACAGTCAACCGAACATATACAAAGTTATGTTCACAGCTGCTGAGCGAAAAAACAGTATACATAACAAAATAAAAAAATATATATACAAAAAAAAATGTCTTAGTCTTAATGCAAACAACAAGAGACACGTGCAACCATAATCAAATTACTCTCTCAGTATTCAAAGTGCAAACAGAGAGCAAAACAGAGATCAGAGATAAGAGGTGGTTACAACTGCACAGACCAGCATAAGATAGCTTTGATATTGGGAGACTAATTTGCGCGAATCAGGAAGCTCAAATTTACTTTACGATCGCACATACTCTGTGCATTTGAAGCGACCGTTTTCCAACTGAATTAAATGTTTTTTATTTCTATAAAAAAAGCAAAATTACATTGAATGATGTAGTGTAAATGTAGCGGTGGCATATTCTATGCTAATTTCACCCTCACGCTCCATCATGACAACATCACAAAACAGCTTTTCACTCGACGAGAAATCTTTTGACATTTTAACACCCCTACTAATCGCCTGTATCAGCTTGCTGGTGACATTTAGGTTAATTTCAGGGTTCTTGCTTGTACGTGATGCTGTAAATAATCTCAGACCATCTCATATGTCTGCATTGCCAGAAATGTTTGGCTATAATGTGCTTTGTGTGAACACAAAGCTTTCCAGGTAGACTTGTGTGTATTTGGTCATTACAAGCTATTATGCAATGCTGACATGCCATGCACATGCATTAACATGAGTTAGGCTGGAACGCAGTATGTGGACAAGAATTTTCCTACCTCTGCTGCCTTATAGGACAAGCGCATATGACGTAATGAACTATTATATTGTGCTGAATAGTGGCAGAACTAACTGCAACCCCTAGAAAAAGGAGAAACTTTACAGCTAAGAACGACAATAGATGTTTCCCCAAAAGGGAAGGTTTTTTTTGGTATGGAGATGTTTTGAAAAGACAGTCTAAGACATATAGTCACTGCTTTGATTATATCTAGCTTACTGGGTAGACTGGGTATTAGTCTTCAAATAATTGACTTTAGAGTTGATTCCATTTTCCTGTGTGATTTGACACATCTGAACATTTGTCCACCCTTTGAGGATAAAGAATCTACTTGGAGACATTATGCAGTTCTTGATGAGTGACTTTAATCAATAGTTTCTTAGGAGTGAAGGTAAAGGCACTCTTCTGCATTTATACAGTAGATTACAGTCCACAACAACTTCAGCTGGCTGTGGTGGCTGAACCAAGCTTCTTCTTCAACTTGTAATTTTGACACATCGATCCACCCCTTTCCTTGTGGTCCAACCCATGTGTCCTGGTATAATCCATTACGTTTCAGACAGTGCTGACAATACCTCAACTCCATCTGCCTTTCCACTTCTTTGGGGCCCTTCCAGCTCGACCAAAAGACTCAGGACAGGCACTCTAAAACATATTTACCTCCCTAATACTTCTCTAAATGTACCATGATTGATTCATACTGGATTATTCTTGTGTCAGGGCACATCTGAAAGGCCCTAAAATGAGACGCGTACATCCCTCCACAGCTGCAACTCGATCACAAGTGATAAACGAGACACATGCCAAGGGATGTGTGACAAGTATTGTGAAAAGGAACTGAGTGGGGATGAAAGTGCGAGAAAGAAACCTAATTTCTTTTCAAAGTGTGTTTTCCCTCTTGTCTTACGGAGCTGGAATGAATGGGTCGGTCAGTCACTCCAGGTAGTGTTTGTGAGAGCTCAAGGCAACACAGAAATTGGTTTCTTACCTGGCGTTGGCGAGCTGTGAATTGAGAGAGCAAGGAGTCTTCCCTGCGGAGAGCAAAACTGTGACCCGTACTGACCTGTTTTTTGAAGTCCTTTTTCCTACAGATGAATTAAACAAACAAATGCATGTTTGGTTCATAGGAAGCCGTTTCAAACTGTGCCCAGTTAATGGCAAATTGCCCAGGGTTTTGTCTCGGCTCCATCAGACTGCTGTATCGATTTCCGCAGATGACTTCATCCAGGGATCAACGGTAGCTGGTGTCTTTGAGTGCTCTTTCACTGTACCCAGCGCCGTCGTAATGTTGATCAATAATAAAAATGATATGCACTTAGTCTGATGTTGTGCAATGCAACAATTAGACAGCACAACCCCCATTACCAGACGCTCTGAATCTCTGAAATGCAAACATAAACAAGTGTTTCTAAATGGCTCGCCTGTCTTTTCTGATTGCATTGAGAATCAGTGGAAACTATATTCATGAATTTTTAGCTTAATCATTTATGAACGTGTCAAGAGCTTGAGTCCTTTGATGAAAAAGTGGCAAAACTGCTAGAACACTTCTTCATTGAACATGCAACTACACCTAATGAATATTTAATGCAAACTGAAATGTATGGCAAAAGAAAATGAAGATTATATCAAAAGAGCGATCATCGCAACCTTTTTTGTCAGCTAAACACCTATGACTCGAATCAGAGGCTGTCATACTTCAATAAGTCTCGTGCCCCCAGAGGGGTATTACTATACTAATGGATGTCCTAACATGTCAATTAATGGAGCAAGATGGCAGCATACGTGGAGACAAAAACACAAATTTTTGAAGCAAACACATTTTTAAATCAAGTTTAAATCACTGAGAAACGGGAGCAACTTATTAAATGATGTTCAGGGACTCCTAGAGGTCTGCACAGAGATGCTTCTGGGTCCATAGAAAATTTGAGAAAAAAAAGGCCGTCAATATGATCTAAATATATTTAAAACAAACTTTTTGAAACACTTTTACCATATTTTATTTTCAGGGATGGACAATTCCGTCCTGGAGGGCCACTGTCCTGCAGAGTTTAGCTTCATCCCTAATAAAGATTTTGGTTACATTTTTCAGATATGATTAAATAGGGATGGAGCTAAACTCAGCAGGACAGTAGACCTCCAGACTTCTCTGCTTTCCATTATTACTTTATAATTATTTTATTCTATTGACAACTAAAGTGTGCTATCTGTTTCAATGCACTACCATGCCAGTTTCCCTTCTATGGAAGTAAATGTAATCAAGAAAAAAATAAATGAATATTTAGTTTAACAAAGATTTTTGCTGCTGGCCCATGGGGTGTTTTGTCCATGAAAGTTATATTTCATAATGTATACTGAACATATACTAATCATAATGTATACTGAACATACTAATCTTCCCTTAGGGGCTCATTTATTAGAACACCTTCCTCTTCCGAGAGTCCAGGACTGTGTGGGTTTGTGTATATTTATTTGAACACGGACACCTGTGGTGGTTGCAGAATTAGCACAATGCTTAGGCAATAGCTTGTGTGTCTACTAGCAACAGTGATGTGACTCCATAAATAAATTGTGCTTTGAGCAGCATCCTAGTCAGCTGCCTGAATCCACTGTTAAAATTCTGTTAAACTCAGAAAAACTGTGAGGCCCCCCATTGCGCTAATTCTGCGACCACCACAGGTGTCCTTGTTCAAATAAATACACACACAATATATATTTGTATAGTATGGGCTATATATAAGGTTATGCATATGCATATATAACAGCTGTGAATTGTTCTGACCTTCAGGTGGTGACAATAGAACAAGCACTTATTGTAGTAGTGCTACATTTATTGAAAAAAAAAAAAAAAAATCTTATTCAGACAGTATTGAGGAAAATCACTTAACATGTTTAAACAAATGGTGTTATATTTGATTAGTCCCAAAAGATAATGTGTTTATTCTATTTAATTTTTCATTAACATTCTCACAAACCATTTGCAGTTTCATCACAAACCCCAATCTCTGGAAAACCATAATCTACACATTTAAAACTGGCACACGTTCAAGTGTGCATATACATGCACATGCCTCCTCCATTTCTGTTCTTTTCATCATAGCATCATAGCACCCACGGAGGATGCTTTCATACTGGCAGATTAGTTCAAATTGGGGCAAGGTTCACATGAAAAAATTGGTAATGTGAGAGCTGTCAGGCAGACCCGGGAGCGCACGGTGGTTCCAAATCCGAGACTATCTGTAGGAGGTGGTCTGAGTTTCAATTGTACTGGAACTTTGATATGATTTGCATGAATGTGAAAGCAACTCGGACTCGTGTGCTCACTTGTTCAGGCGATTCAGCCGATGACTACACTAATTCAACAAAATGCATGATATTGTTGATTGAATATAGTGCAATCAGAGCTGCAAATGAATGGCTCTGTTTGAGTCTGTTTGCAAGCAAATTAATAAAAAACACAATATATTGACACAAGTTCTGTTTTCTATCATGCACGTTTATGATGATGTAAGACCAGGGTTTGATCAAATCAAGTGAGTGTGAAACCAGACCAACGCTGTGGGGGGGACCGGGGACAATTGCACTCGGACTGCAGCAAATGTGCCCAGTGTGAAAGCACCCTCAATAATCTTTGATAAGATGAAGTAACCTGCTGTTTTGTCTGCAACAGTCTTCGACTTCCCCCATCCCACGGCATGCAATCCCTAGGTCCACCCGAGATCCCCATTAAGCAATCCACACTTGGATCTGACAGCTGTTCACATGTTCCCCCACTGCCCCCAGCAGGGGGTTCTTTAAGCACCCACCTTAATTTCATATCCACTCTTGCTTTGAACCCATTCTTGATCATGGCAGAATTGTAACAGAAGACAAACACAGAATTTAAAGAGCCTCCAGCTTTAGCCCAATATTCATAAACAAACAATGGACATTAGTAAACCTCCTGTTGCGCTAAAATCTCATGAGAAACTAAATCACCATCTATCAACATATAATCATGCACTGAAATCAAGTGATTGAAAAACTGATTTCAGCATTTTCATGAGTTCACGCTTAAATAAACAGAAAGAGTATGAATATTTGGCGTGCTGTCTAAGGGGAGGGCTCCGAGCTCGGAATGTGGCCCCAACCCAGAGTACTTCTCCGTTGTCACATGTTTAGTCTGTGTCAGTTGTGTTTTTGCATGTGTCACATGTTCCTTTGTTCTGTTTCCATGGTCACGTCATTATGAGTTCATTTTTCCCAGCTGTGTCTTGTTAATTAGTGATGTCATTCACCTGTGTCTAGTCAATCACCTTGTTAGCCCTGTGTATTTAGTCTTCAGTTCTCCTTCAGTGTTTGTCGGTTGTCTATGTTAACTGGTGTGGTTCCCTGTGTGTATTCTGAGTATTTGGTCATTAAAGTTTCTATTTCCAGTTCTCCAGTATCTTTGAGAGTTTTGATCACTATAGGTTGTGACACCCATATCCCTGGCTGGGAAAGGAACTAGTCGAGAGTAAGGAGTCGGGGTGGCACAGGGATGCAGAAAAAAACTGTTGAGGAACGAAGAATAAATAATATCATAATTTCTGAAGACATTGTGAGTGCTGCTGGCCTTTGGAAAACTTGCTGCCACAAGGGTGTTGTGGGTGGTTACCAGGGTGTTGCTATGCTATGAATTTGTTGGTGATTGCAAGTATAGAAATATATATTTTCTCTGAAGAATTTTTTTGTTACCATAAAGTGAAATAAAAAATGTCTTTCGACTTGTTATCATAGGCCACACCCACTGTTTGACCCATTTAAAAAGCAAAACTTTTGAGGAAAAGATTGATTCATTTCGTGGCCTTATAGAAACTGTTTTTCAAACAGTTGTTTAATTAGGTTGACCCTAATGGCCGTTTCACACTGCAAGCGTGAGCAGCGCGTGAGCAGCAGTGAAGCAGGGGTTTTCGGCACAGAGCCTATTTTTGCTGCACTGCTGACGCTCAATTAAAGAGAAATATGATGTGCTCAAAATGCACAGAGCAAACATGTCTAGTGGGTTTTAACAAGAACTGTAGTATATCAGAAAATAAAATAAAGAATCAAAGTATTTATAGAAGAGTTACCCATTTAAACTTGTTTTTAATTAGCCTACTCGGTCTGGGTATAATGTATTATTAAAAAAAAGTAAGCAAGCCAGAATATATAATATATAAACTTTCTTTTGTAATACACAGGCAGGTAGCATATACGTATAGGCTCTTGCACTATACCAAATCAAACCTGTTTTTTTTTTTCTTCTTTTTTCTGCAGTTTTTTTGTCTGCTGTCTTGTAAACATATCGGAAACGACATGATCGGAGCTGTTTTCTTGGTTGTGTTTGTTTACCATTTACATGCGAATATTGTAGCCTACACCTCCCCATCATGTTAACAAACTTTAACCCTCCTGTTACCCTCAAATCTGGTAAAAATTTTTACCCACTGGGGTCAATTTGACCCCAGCAATTTAAACCTCCAGATTTTTGTTTTTTTCTTACAAAGGTTTATGTCTCAGGTCATTTATGGCTGACAGCATATCTAGTGGGCCCTAAATATTTTATTGAATATATACAGTTATAGCATGTTATAGTGACCTAAACAACCAAAGCAAATGTGTGTAAAATTTTGATATTTCTTATGTTTTATACAGCTAAAAGAGCCTGGGGTCAAATTGACCCCAAAGAACACAGATGCTACAAAATGTGTACAGGACATTGGAAAAATATCATCATGTTAATTTTATGTTTACAGAGTTGTCCCCATTAAATTAGGAAAAGTCATTCAATCTAATGGAAATGTATGCTGTTTCTCACACAAAGTTATTGTATGGCTTCAGAAAACATTTAATATATTGGAAAAGTCATATGGGCTACTTTTATGATGCTTTTTTGTATCTTGGCATAACACCATCCCCTTTTGTTGTATGAAAAAGAGCAGCTCGAACATTTTTCCCAATATCTCCTTTTGCGTTTCACATAAAAAACAAAGCAATACAGGTTTAAAACATGTTAATTTTTGGATGAAATTTTCCTGTAACTCTTGTTTTGCCATGATACTTTGTTACATGATTCATGATACTAAGTATATATTTATTTGCAATTGTGCAATGGTACACACACACTCACATAAACATATGTATACATGCACAGCCATATGTTGGACTGACTCATTCCTGCAATCCTGCCTAAGATCTGTTCCAGCTCAGGAGAGATTGATTAATACTGCTCATAAATCCACAAAGTGCTGACTGCAGATCCCCACAGCTGCTTCCAGAAACACGTGCCTTCTACGCTCATCATCAAGACGCATGTTTGGGAAAAGTTAATGAATATGTCGTTAGCAAGCGCCTGTGATTGATGTGAATGCAACAGACACACTGGGGTGTGCTGCTTTTAGTTTGCTCTGTTGAGTCTGTCTTGGTCCTCACCAGCTCAGAAACTTGGCTGATTCATAAATGGCAGTCAATATGCTAACTAGGAAATTTCCATCAGGCTTTTTAAGTGAATGTGACATAAAAAAATGCATGACAAGAGTTAGTTTTGATTTCAGCACTAAATGAAAGACAAGCTATTTTGCCAACACACACAGACAGATACACTATATTGCCAAAAGTATTGGGACACCCCTCCAAATCATTGAAATGAGGTGTTCCAATCACTTCCATGGCCACAGATGTATACAATCAAGCACCTAGGCATGCAGACTGCTTCTACAAACATTTATGGAAGAATGGGTCGCTCTCAGGAGCTCAGTGAATTCAAGCATGGTACCGTGATAGGTTGCCACCTGTGCAATAAGTCCATTCGTGAAATTTCCTCACGACTAAATATTCCACAGTCAACTGTTAGTGGTATTATAACAAAGTGGAAGCAATTGGGAACAACAGCAACTCAGCCACGAAGTGGTAGGCCACGTAAAATCACAGAGCAGGGTCAGCGCATTTTCTGCAGAGTCAATAGCTACAGACCTCCAAACTTTGTGTGGCCTTCAGATTAGCTCAAGAACAGTGCGTAGAGAGCTGGAATGGGTTTCCATGGCCGAGCAGCTGCATCCAAGCCTTACATCACCAAGTGCAATGCAAAGCGTCGGATGCAGTGGTGTAAAGCACGCCGTAACTGGACAGTGGAGACGTGTTCTCTAGAGTGACGAATCACGCTTCTATGTCTGCCAATCTGATGGACAAGCCTGGGTTTGGTGGTTGCCAGGAGAACGGTACTTGCCTGACTGCATTGTGCCAAGTGTAAATTTTGTTGTTTTTCAGGGGTTGGGCTTGGCCCCTTAGTTCCAGTGAAATAAACTCTTAATGCTTCAGCATACCAAGACATTTTGGATAATTTCATGCTCCAAACTTTGTGGGAACAGTTTGGGGATGGCCCCTTCTTGTTCAAACATTACTGCGCACCAGTGCACAAAGCAAGGTCCATAAAGACATGGATGAGCGAGTTTGGTGTGGAGGAACTTGACTGGCCTGCACAGAGTCCTGACCTCAACCGATAGAACACCTTTGGGATGAATTAGAGCGGAGACTGCGAGCCAGGCCTTCTCATCCAACATCAGTGCCTGACCTCACAAATGCGCTTCTAGAAGAATGGTCAAAAATTCCCATAAACACACTCCTAAACCTTGTGAAAAGCCTTTCCAGAAGAGTTGAACCTGTTATAGCTGCAAAGAGTGGGCCAACTCCATATTAAACCCTACGGATTAAGAATGGGATGTCATTAAAGTTCATGTGCATGTAAAGGCAGACATCCCAAAACCTTTGGCAATATAGTGTATATAGCCTATGTGAGGACCATTGGTGTAACAGCTATTCCACATCATGTTGCATTCTCACCTTGGGGTGTGCATTAATTTCCACAGCCTTTCATCCATTATTCCTTACATAACTTATTTTATGTTTCACAAAAAAAACAAAAAAAACAAGGGTAGGTAAATGATGAGACAATTTTCAGCCCAGACCTGACCTATATGTCTATAAAACTAACCTACAAACACCATGTGAATGTTGTAACGTGTGATCATGCTGTACTTTATGTTGTAAACAGACCTGAGAACATGGCCGTTTAATCTCTGTCTTTGAAGAGATTCATGTCTCCTAATGAAGGTGGAGTATTTGTGAACCTCAGCGAGCAACAGCTGTTCAAGCAGCGACCAGATTAACTCGTTCTCTGACTACTGATGGTTTCCATTAGGAATCTAGAAGCTGCGACTTTGTCATCAGTCTTTATTAGTTTTGGTTGCTGATTTCCCCCCTATGACTCTGAAGAGAAGTCTGTTGATGTTCTTACACGGTTGGTGTCATCAGCCAGGATGGGAGATTAATCAAACTGCAAACATTTGTAGTTCCCTCTGAACACATCAGATTAGTTCTAGTAACTCAAACATTCTTGCGTTATATCATTTTTTTCTGTTCAAATAAATCTCCTGTAAAATTCAATGATTGAACCCTGCTCAGAAACAAGCTTAAATTTACTGATCAGAACAAAGGTTTTTTAATTTTTTGTTTATTCAAAAAACAATGGCTGAGGTGGTTGTTATTCTCTGTGCTTCTCCTATAATTCTTTCAGAACAATAAAGACATGCCAAGGTGCCGTAGAAGGTGTCTACATGACAGGCCATTTGGACGACACCGTTTTCGCCATTCATTTACACAACAACGGCATTTTGGGGGCCTGAAAATGCAAACGTTTTGAAAATGGGTTTCAAAGTGCAAGTTTTTAAAAACGATACTGTTATTGTCTCTGTGTAAACGACAAAAACGCAAATTTATGAAAATGGCATGCATAATAGAGCATTTTTTTTAACGTTTTTGATGATCGGTGTGAATGGTGATCAATGAAAATAGCGCCATCCGTACATGAAAAATGCAGAGGAAATTTTTTTCTGTTTTAGTACATCGTTGTCATGGAAACATACCCTAGATATAAATTCACACTTTGTCTTGTCTAGGTAAGTCAAAGGGAAGTAATAAGCAGTTCTAAAGACATGTGTGAAACCTTAAGACTACATGTGTCTGTTAAGCCTGTGCTCAGTGAACACACCACATTTCCCACATGAAGACAGCAGCTCTGTTCCAAAACCTAGAGAGCTGCCTTGGCATCTTCATAGGCAGCTGCCTTCTAACTGAAATTAATAAGTGAATAAGTGAATAAGTCAAGTGAATAAGTGAATTATTCAAACACTCTACAGGCAGCAATTCCAATTACACCCACCAGTCCTGACACTTTACAATTATATCCTTATTCAAATGTTAGAAAATCCCACTCATATTTTTTTAGTGAGTTAAACTTCACAGCCTTCATTGAGGTGTTTATTTTAAATTAAAAAAGAAAAGAACATTTTCGAAAAGCGAGTATTTAATAGTGGGAATAAAGTGTTTAACAGGTAGGGTTAGGGGTAGATGTAAGGTTTTAGGGATAGGGACAAGTAATGTCCCAATAAGGTGGCATCCATTCAAGATTTTAATAAATAATAATAATAATTTGTTACATTACATAGCAGCGCTTTTCTCAGCACTCAAATATATTTACATATGAAAGTCGGGACATCTCCTCAACCACCACCAATGTGCAGCATCCACCTGGATGATGCAATGGCAATCATTTTTGCACCCACCACACACCAGCTTATTGGTGGAGAGGAGACAGAGTGATTAAGCCAATCAGTATGTATGACGATTATTAGGAGACCATGATGACGGAAAGAGGCCATTGGGCAAATTTGACCAGGATGCCGGGGATACACACCTACTCTTTTTCGAAGGACATCCTGGAATTTTCAATGACCAAAGAGAGTCAGGACCTCGGTTTAACATCACATCTGAAGGACAATGCCATTTGATCACTATACCATCACTATACTGGGGCATTAAGACCCACACAGACCCACTGCTGGCCTCACTAATGATGCTGTAGGATTATTTCGGATCAAATAACTCAATGTGGAATTGAATTACCGTGAAAGAGAACCAAATTACATATAAATAATTCAGAATTAATGTTAACACCTTATCAACTATTCGTCCACCAATATGTTGATATTAGAGTATTTTAACAATTCTGATCAGGATATTACTTCATGGCCAACGGTAATAATATCATTAATTTCATGTTCATTGATATGTGCCAGGTAACAAAATCGAACAGTTTAAGGCAATAACTTATAAACACAAAGCACAAGACACTTGTATAGATGAAAAATGAATACAAGACTTTATTGAATATTTATTATACAAGACTCTAATAAACACAAACTAATCTAATGAAACACACACACATGTACTCATTCATACCGTTGCAGGAAAATGTGATATTGTTAACTGAATAGGAATGGAGTCCCAAATGTCTAGCGTTAGACACTATTTCTTAACCGCAAGCTGAGAGAATCAAAATACTAGCAATTCAACCTTAGTTTGTCTGCTCGACAAGATTTTCACCAGTTCAGCCAGAATGAAGAGTTATGTACTTGCGTTTGGGTGCTCCTGGGAGCGTGGGCTCTCGGGATGACTGATGGCAGTCAGTTGATGTTGCATTCGAGGGACAACGCTCCGGTTGTTGAATGGATGGTTGGCTTCGCCGGGAGGAGCCTCGTGTGCCGGTTCCTGGTCGCTTGAGTCGAGCATTGGCGTTGCTATGCAACGGTGCTTTCTCTGAGTCTCGGTGAGCGTCCGCTGGATGCACTTACTCTAGGAAGTTTTCTTCGGCGAGGTTCAAAATGGAGTTGATAAAGTTTCTGAAAGAGCTCTTGGTAGCTCTAAGTGCAGTGAGACATGCACGCAGACAGATGGCAAGGCCAGCACGAATCAAAGCAATAGCAAGGTTCACTGCAAAGCACACAGCAAAAAGCTAAAGCAAAAAGCGAAGCCAAAATCAGATAGTGTTGTGGGCCCACTTCTCCTGTTCTTGCATATCATTAGCGTAATGTCCATGTGATACATGCAAGCAAACTTCTTTAGCGTTCTGACACACACTTTAAGCAACCGACTTTAATAGTGTGAATATTATGTATCCTACATAAATCTACTTTGCATCAAAATACTGAAAATCATTTATCCATCACATAGATACCAAACAGCATATATTTCCCATATTTGAAGTGAAAGATAATACAGATTTAGATGTGATAGCTGTCTAGGATACAGAAAAACTACATAGGTTATATGAAACACACATACTACTTATATGTTTTAAGGCACCTTTTTGGTGATTACTCGTCATAACTAAGATAAAGAAAACATGCAAATCAGCGGCAATAAATGCTGGACACACCGAAAGAACTTCACAGGTTATATAGACGTACATAATACATATAACATGTGTCAAGTTCCGATTGTGGATTAATTCATATTATTGAATCTGAGGTTATGGCTTAGTCCTTGTGTCTAAGTTTCTGTGAGGTCTTTTGTGTGATGTTCAAAGAGTCTCTGGCATGTGCAGATCAAGGGAGAGGGGGCAATGAAGTGTCACTGTTTAATGTTTATGCTGATTTTGGGCCGTTGTAAAGGTTTTAGCAGCTCTTCGTGTCCCGATAAGACTTTGAATTTATGCATGGGGTCACGGAGGTGTTGCTTTCTTCCTGTGGTTCTGCCAGATGTTACGTTTGTTGAATAAACAAGGGCCAAGTCATTGACCAATCCGGTTCTTGCACCGGGGTTTGAGATGATGCAGACGAAGGGGGAAAGAGGTGTCTTCTCGGGGTATTTGGCCCCATTGATTCGTTTTATGGTTCGCTAATGGTGGATCTCCGGATCTCTGGAATGTGATGTTTGTGTTTAATCGATGCCTGTTTATGGGTAATCCTACAACGCTGAATTCACACAGGGCATCTGCGTCAACGCTTGACGGAGGGCGTGTCTGAAGCTTGGTGCTGACATGACCGTCATAGTGACAACAGCCAATCATACTACTTTTCCGGTGTTGCATGAACGCAATTGGCTAGCGTCTGCACTAGGGTATTTGCATAGGCGATCTGATTGGCTGACACCTGCCTTGGCGCTTGAAAAGTTGAAAACTGTTCAACTTCTGCCGAGAGCAATGCCAATGACGCAACACAACTGAAAAAACTATTCAGTTCGGCAACGCATGACGTCACCCATTCAAAGTAAATAAAAAGCGTTGACGCCGACGCCCTGTGTGAATGCAGCGTAACACCTCTTCCAGCAGCAACCTAGTTTTCCCAGGAGGTCTTCCATCCAGGTACTGACCAGGCTTAACCCTGCTTAGCTTCAGTGGGCAACCAGTCTTAGGCTATAGGGTGATAGCTGCTGAATAGGAATATAATCATATAAACCAGGGTTTCTCAATCTTTTGCCTACTGCGACCCACTTTTTTTGTATGCCAGTCATACGACCCACTAAGGCTGGAAATAAATAAATAACTGAAATGCCTCTTTAGACCTAGGCTACAATGTATATGCTTATTATAATTAATTTCACGAAAACATATTAGGCAGACTATAAGGCAAACTGATTTATTTATTTTTACTCACGTTAATGTGACACAATGATATCCAGGCGCGGTGGAATTGGGGAAAGGGCCACTCGTAGTGTCGCACTCAAACTAGCTGTTGTCAGCCTATTCCTTTTTTTTGTTTCCGTTGCAGTCACTGTTGAAAATCCAGACTCGCAAAGATAGGTAGTGTTAAATGGCAGGAGAAACTTCGTTGCACGATCTGTGAGTTCTGGATATTCGTGTCTGGTTTGAATCCAGACGGAGCTCAGGTCTGTCATTTCACTATGATATAACAACTGGCGGTGGTCTGATTCCAGCTGGTCACACAAAATTAAAAACAAGCGGGAACTGAGAGCACTGTTCTTCACTAGATTAATTGTTTTGACAGTAATGTCCATCACCTCATTTAAGGGCACAGACATTTCTTTGGCTGCGAGGCTTTCACGATGTAAAAAGCAGTAAACCCATGTCGCCTCAGGTGCTCTGTCCAAAAATTTCCTCACAACCCCACCATGTTTACCAGTCATTGAGGCCGCGCCATCTGTGCAAATGCCTACGCAATTCTTCCAATCCAGCACATTCTGTGCGAAATAGCCATCGAGGCAACAGAAAAACTCATCTGCTGTCGTCCGTGTTGGGAGCTCATTGCACATCAGTAGATCCTCATGTGTTGCACCTTCCCAGTTGTATCGTACAAATGCCATCTTTGAAATATCTGTTGATTCGTCGATTTGATTGGCAAACATGGGGCTTGCTTGCACTCGATCCAAAAGTTGCGTTTCAATATCATCGTCTATAATCCGCCTGGAGACAGTGTCGTTGGAGAGTGGGATTTATTTTATTTTGTTTGCAGCACTTTCCCCTAGTACCTCATGGCACATGTCAACTGCACATGGGATAACTAGCTCTTCACCAATATTAAACGATTTCTTAGCACGGGCAATGTGGCCAGCTGCCAGATAACTTGCCTTCAGGGTGCTTTTTGAAGCTGTCGTGAGCAACACAATACTACTGTGCTGTCTTTTAAGTAGATCTCGCTTTTGTACAAAGTAATCCACAGGTTTACCCACACATGTTGGATGTTTAGTCTGTAGGTGACGTTCAAGTTTTGATGGCTTCATGGACTCCTTTGCTAAGACCTCACCACACTCAACACACTGTGGTTTTTCGTCCGACGCAGTAAATCCATATTTAATATAGTCTGGGTTGTACTTGTGTTGTGTACATTTTGCTGCTTTTGAAGTTGGAGTTTCCGAATCTTCTGCTTTTTTTCTTTTAAAAAACGCATGCATTTTGTCAAGCTAACAGGCCGTGGCTGTGTACAGTATAATAGGTCTGGCATCGCGATGCATTGCAATTGCGGCGTCGTTACCAAGCAATGGGGTAAACCGCTTACGTATAGAGAGTAGGACCTTGTCCAATAAGAACCGTTCGCGGCAGTGATAAATTATTTTGATAGGACAGTTTAGAAACAGCATTAGAAAGTTACGGCAATAATGATTCAACATACGACATTCGAAAATATGAGAACACAGAGTCTCGCGACCCCCTATAGAATGATCCACGACCCACTGGTTGAGAAACACTGATATAAACTGAATATGTTTTTATTATTGCATACTGTTTTCTAATATACTACAAAACACTGAGGTGCAAATAGTATCTGCCACTATATTCACTAAGTATACATAGCATCTAATAACTATTTACACTTAGTGCAAAGAAAACACTGCTATTTTTCACTTAGTGTAAATAGCATATACACTCACCTAAAGGATTATTAGGAACACCTGTTCAATTTCTCATTAATGCAATTATCTAATCAACCAATCACATGGCAGTTGCTTCAATGCATTTAGGGGTGTGGTCCTGGTCAAGACAATCTCCTGAACTCCAAACTGAATGTCAGAATGGGAAAGAAAGGTGATTTAAGCAATTTTGAGCATGGCATGGTTGTTGGTGCCAGACGGGCCGGTCTGAGTATTTCACAATCTGCTCAGTTACTGGGATTTTCACGCACAACCATTTCTAGAGTTTACAAAGAATGGTGTGAAAAGGGAAAAACATCCAGTATGCGGCAGTCCTGTGGGCGAAAATGCCTTGTTGATGCTAGAGGTCAGAGGTGAATGGGCCGACTGATTCAAGCTGATAGAAGAGAAACTTTGACTGAAATAACCACTCGTTACAACCGAGGTATGCAGCAAAGCATTTGTGAAGCCACAACACGCACAACCTTGAGGCGGATGGGCTACAACAGCAGAAGACCCCACCGGGTACCACTCATCTCCACTACAAATAGGAAAAAGAGGCTACAATTTGCACAAGCTCACTAAAATTGGACAGTTGAAGACTGGAAAAATGTTGCCTGGTCTGTTGAGTCTCGATTTCTGTTGAGACATTCAGATAGTAGAGTCAGAATTTGGCGTAAACAGAATGAGAACATGGATCCATCATGCCTGGTTACCACTGTGCAGGCTGGTGGTGGTGGTGTAATGGTGTGGGGGATGTTTTCTTGGCACACTTTAGGCCCCTTAGTGCCAATTGGGCATCGTTTAAATGCCACGGCCTACCTGAGCATTGTTTCTGACCATGTCCATCCCTTTATGACCACCATGTACCCATCCTCTGATGGCTACTTCCAGCAGGATAATGCACCATGTCACAAAGCTTGAATCATTTCAAATTGGTTTCTTGAACATGACAATGAGTTCACTGTACTAAAATGGCCCCCACAGTCACCAGATCTCAACCCAATAGAGCATCTTTGGGATGTGGTGGAACGGGAGCTTCGTGCCCTGGATGTGCATCCCACAAATCTCCATCAACTGCAAGATGCTATCCTATCAATATGGGCCAACATTTCTAAAGAATGCTTTCAGCACCTTGTTGAATCAATGCCACGTAGAATTAAGGCAGTTCTGAAGGCGAAAGGGGTTCAAACACAGTATTAGTATGGTGTTCCTAATAATCCTTTAGGTGAGTGTATATTGAAATAGCCTCTGCCTTTATGGCACCATTTACATTCAATAGAATATACGGTTTCTTTTGGTAGCATCAATAATTGTCTGTTTTACTCATTTCATCCACCATCTTGGACAGATTTTTCACACTGACCTTTTCACAGTTCCTTCTGGAATTGTTTTTTCATTGAAGGATATATGTGATGCTGCCATATAATTTTGCCAGAATTAAGTATCTTATATAAGGACAGCTGTTTGGCACAGGGGAGTCCCTGTGGTGCCTTAAAATGCTGTCTATAAAGAAAGCTCACTATTTTGGAATGGAGCCAATGTGACAGTGCTTCTTTGGTACAAGTTCCTATTTAGATGTTTAATTGAGCTTCTGAGAACAAGACAACGTGAGATGTGGGCGTGTGGTGTTACCCTCTCATTAAAAATCATTTACATTCGCTTAGCTGTGCATTTAGCTGGATATGCACTTTAGGTTTTATACTCCATTGACTCCGAAAGCCATCATGGGGAAAGAGAAATGTTTGCTCATCCTTCAGTTTGTCTTGAATTTCTAAATGCTCAGAGATATATGAAGAGTAAAGAAAACAGGTTAGAAAATTATCACTACTGACCCAGTTTCTCAGTGGCTACGTTCACACGCAACCAAATAATCCATTCGTAATCGGATTGACTGCTCAATCGGACTGAATAGCCTTCATGTAAACACCTTAATCGATCCGATTGAGCTCGATCCGAATAAAATTTTGTATTGAAAGGGGTGATTCATTCCTTTTCTTATCCGATCGAGAGAATACTTGATCGGATTGAAAAGCGAAACTGAAAGGATGTGCATGTGCAATGACGTAGAAATAGCGTAATGACGTATGACGCGCAGAACGAGCTGTTCTTCCTGTTGAATAAAGTGTCATAAATTAGTGTCTTGTCATTCTAAAATTCTCCTTTCACTCTCAGCGTCTGTGAAGTGGAGCAGGACAACGTCCTACCAGTCCTTGTTTTGGATTCTCATCCACAGACGAGTTTTGGGCGTGGGGAGGGGCATATTTACATCATGGCACAACGGTTCATATGCTCATTGTCTCCAAATTATGACCAGAAATGGATAAATATTAAGTCTGCTGCATAAAACAAATAAAGAACCACTGTAGGAGAATGGTTATTATACGCAAACAGCGGGAAACTGTATATCTGTGCAGTGTGTGCGCATGTCAAAAAATCTATTCCAATTTGAAGCTTGTGACATATAACCCGTTCACTTTTTTTAGCGTTAAAAAAACTAAATTCAGATTAATCAATCAGAATTAATTCAGTCCGATTGAAACAAAAGTTGTGCATATAAACATAGCCAATGAGAGCTAAATGGACCAGAGAGTCTGTTTGTGCTCTACAAAGTAAGACCTACTTTACTCACCCGCTCACTTAACAACTTGATTCCTGATCACTTGAAAAAGCTCTATTCAAAAAAGCAATTAAATGAATAGTTTCAGCCAAAGAAAACATTGTCAATATTTATGTTGTTCGTATGACAATATTTCTTTCTGGAAACGTTCTTAGAACAAAGGAGACTGTTTATCTTGCTCTTTTTGCATTTATCGATTTGCATGTACATTGCATTCAAGGTATACATTTGATCAGTTCATGCATTCCCTGGGAATCAAACCCATGACCTTGGCACTGTTAGTGCCATGCTCTACTGTTTGAATACAGGAATGCTTTTCCGTGTAATTAAAATGAATACGACGGAAGCTTTCAAGCTCTCTAGTGGTTTCAAACTTTCTTTTGAGAATGAATTTTTCTTTCGAGTTGGATGTTGATCTAGTTAAATGAAAGATCTTTTCTTTTTTCTTTTTATTTACGAATCAGAATGATCCGTTCTCAAAGAAAGGGGCACAGTGGCTTCCCTGTAGGTGAAGAAATATCAATCACATGACTTCAGAAGATTTGGAATATATAGTGCCCTCCAGTAATATTGGCACCGTTGGTAAATATGAGCAAAGAAGGCTGTGAAAATAAATCTGCATTGTTTATCCTTTTGATCTTTCATTCAAAAAATTCACAAAATTCTAACCTTTCATTGAAGTAAAATAATTGAAAGTGGGGGGGGAATTCACATTATGAAATGTTTTTCTCCAATGCATGTTGGCACCCCTAGAAATTCTTATGAGTAAAGTATCTCTGAAGTATAGTATATATGTTTTTTTTTTTTGACTAGAAGCATGGGATTGTCCAGCCATGACTTCCTGTTCCACAGGAGAATAAATATGAGGAAACACAGACCAAATTCCCTTAAAGGGCATATTGCAGGTAAATTTTTTGGTATTTTAAGGGTCCAGAATAATGCATTAGTTAAGCATTAATTAATGATTAACTTGTTCACAATTATGCATTAGTTAAGCATGGACACAATAGTAATTAATGATTAACTTAACATTATAGTAAGGGCATTATTAACCATTATTAACAACTTAATAAGCCATATATTATTTTTGTGTAGTGATGTAATTATATTTCTGTGCCATTCTGTTAAGTTAACTGAACAATAAGCTAGTTATTATGTTTAATTACTGCTGATTTTGCCGTTATAAATTGCTAAAATAGTCTAATAAAGATCATTTGACCCTCTATTTTAAAGTGAAAGTTTTATCCTCATTAATTATGGCACTTATTGAGTGATATTTAAGTTTATTAACCAGAATAAGCCAATAATTAAGCCTAACTACCATTAATACAGTACTAATAAAGGCAATTTGACCCTCTATTCTAAAGTGAGAGTTTTATCCTCATTAATTATAGCAATTTTTGAGTGATATTTAAGTTTATTACCAGAATAAGCCCATAATTAAGGCTAACCACCATTAATACAGTACTAATAAAGGCAATTTGACCCTCTATTCTAAAGTGAAAGTTATGTCCTCAATAATGGCAGTTATTTGTTATATAAGTTAATAAGCAGCTTTTACAGACACAAAACATACTTTTTTGTATATTTGGATAAATGGGGAAAGGTACATGAACGTATTGGCAACATTTAAACAAACGTATTATGCTTTTACAGCAGAAAACGTAAAATATATATTTTATCATAAAAAAGATGTACAATTTCCCTTTTACCATTTTATAGATACATGTTATATCCCTAAACCCAAACATAACCATTTTACAGAGAATAGAAAATAACAATACAACTTAATGGGCAGACATGTTTGGAAAATTAAAATTTTAGTAACAATTACATTACAATGATATTTTGAGCCTCTAAACCTACACATAACCATTTCTTAATGTATGTAGGGTTATAAAGAAAAATATAACTAATAAAAGTGTAATCACAATAATTTCTTTACTGTGAAAATGTCAAAAGCGGTACCAATAGTAGTCTGAATGACGATGTGTTGCAGTCGCAGTCCTCTCTGGCAATATAGTTTTGTATGAGGTACAGAGCAGAATTTAGGTTATAATAATAATAATAAATAAATAAAAAATTATACAAAAACGCCAAACATTGAGCATACATTCAAAGTTTTAGTAGCCTTTTTGTTACAGGAGGTAGATAAAGATTTAATATAGATCTTAACATCTTCTTGAAAGTGAGAAAAATTGGGGGTAACTTTCATAGTTTTACATTTGTGAATAAAATATTTTGCAAGCAAAATAATTAAGTTGCAAAGAAAAAAAATATTTTGATATTGCTTCTCAGAAATGAAAAACCCAAACAAAACACCCTTGAAATAAAGCTCAAAGTTTTTATATATATGATTTACAATGAACTAGCAAATGTCTTGCCAAAGTTTTCTTGTATGATCACAATGCCAAAAAAGTTTCTGGTTGTGAATCACAAAAAGTACAATTTGCATCTATACTTAATTTAAACTTTGACACCATGAACGTTTTGACAGGGTAATATCGATGAATAAGCTTAAAAGAAATCTCTTTGACCTTATTTATCAATAGGTACTTGTTAGGGAGAGTTCAAACCTTCTTCCATGAAATATTATCCACTAATGTATTCCATTTTGTAACAACATGAGGAGTGGAAACACAGTCATTGAGAAAAAGAAAACGAATATCTCTATTCTTTTTTAATGTAGATTTAAAACATATCCTGCCTACATACGTGTCAGCTGGGTCTGGGAGAGGCATTTCAGAACTTGTCAGAAAACTATTATGGCCTTTAACTAGCATAATGACACCATTAGGGATAGCACCAAATACAGTGGTTAACTGTTTTGGAGTAACAGGACTATTAAAGTGAGAGAGAAATTCTTGATAAGTAAATAAGTAACCATCCTGATTAAATAATTGGCTAACCCGATTAATCCCATTCTTAAACCAGTTTTCAAAAAATAAGGATTTATGTTTATAACAAATATTCTTAATATTCCAAATGAAGTAATTAGTTGGGAGAAAAATTGTGTTTGAAAATCATAGACCACGCTAGTACTTGTTTGTGGAAATTAGAGAGAGCAACAGGGATCTTCTCGATGCTGAAATTACACATCAACAGAAAATTCAAACCTCCCAACTGAGAAAAGACATACTCTGGTATAATATTCCAAATACTGAAAGGCGCACGTTTCTCATTCAAACACTAAAACACGGCATGTCGCAATCTATGACGAAGCGGGCGAGAGCCAATGAGCGTTTGATATCACTGCAGTAAAACACAAGTTTTGAATTCATAACGAGTGCGGAATTTGTTAACGGTCGCTGTTGAAGATAACGATGAAGGTCGCTGGATAAAGAAGTTCCTCGTATGGATTCTAAAGATGTGGATTACAGCGAACAAATTAAATTGGTGTCTTTTGTGAATTTATGTTGCGTTTTGGTGTACTTTCTAGTCATTGTGTCCCACGGCAAACAAAATAAGTACTACATGATATTACATGTGTGCCTTTGGCAAGCACCACTAATAATGGTTAAATGGTTACAGAAATGTTATTCATTTTAGGGTTTTAAAGTGTAGTTTTGTTTCACGTAATCCTTTGAACCGAGTTTGCAGCAGAAGTCACAAACAGAGCGCAATGTTTAGTGCTGTCAATGTTGTATGTGTTAGAGGAATGTAGAACCACACTTTACATAAAAATACACATTCTCGTGAGATCACGTTGCAGAATAACTGCTAAACAAACCAATAGTGTAAATAAGAACATATCTTTACAATAGGGGGTCAAATTGCCTTTATTTGTACTGAATTAGTGGCAGTTTAGCCTTAATTATGGGCTTATTCTGGTAATAAACTTAAATATCACTCAAAAAGTGCCATAATTAATGAGGATAAAACTCTCACTTTAGAATAGGGGGTCAAATTGCCTTTATTAGTACTGTATTAATGGTAGTTAGGCTTAATTATTGGCTTATTCTGGTCAATAAACTTAAATATCACTCAAAAAGTGCCATAATTAATGAGGATACAACTCTCACTTTAGAATAGAGGGTCAAATTGCCTTTATTAGTACTGTATTAATGGTAGTTAGGCTTAATTATTGGCTTATTCTGGTTAATAAACTTAAATGTCACTCAATAAGTGCCATAATTAATGAGGATAATACTTTCACTTTAGAATAGAGGGTCGGCAAAATCAGCAGTAATTAAACATAATAACTAGCTTATTGTTCAGTTAACTTAACAGAATGGCACAGAAATAAATTTACATCGCTACACAAAAATAATATATGGCTTATTAAGTTGTTAATAATAGCTAATATACCCTTACTATAATGTTAAGTTAATCCAACCCATGCTTAACTAATGCGTAATTGTGAACAAGCAAATCATTAATTACTAGTTTAACTAATGCATAATTCCAGACCCTTAAAATGTAAAGTTAATCATTAATTACTAGTGTGTTAGTGCTTAACTAATGCTTAATTGTGAACAAGTTAATCATTAATTAATGCTTAACTAATGCATTATTCTGGACCCTTAAAATAAAGTGTTACCAATTTTTTTCAAAATGAATATGTAACCGTGTATGAAAATACCATATGAAAAGTTAGACATGAGGGCACAAATTTAGTAGATAAAGTGACCATTTTGTTGACTGTTTGTAAAAAAACGTTTTTTTTTCAACATTGCGTCATATTATGTCACGAGAGGGAGTCGTTTGCCGGGCTCTGCGTTGCCTCAGTGCAGAATAGGCTGGTATTCAGTAGGAGTCAGCGTGCTTTTGGTAGTTTTTCTATTTCAATTTATCATTGTCATTGTAAATTATTGTGTCCAGCCTGGAAGGACATCGAGTCCACAGGTTTCCTAACAAAAAAAAGTTACGGGAAAGATACGGGACTTCACTTGCTTAGAAAAATGCGGTGGTGTGTAACGTTCACTTTAGACTGAAGGATTATCATCCGGGTGATGGTGGAGTTCAACATTGTAATACTCGTGTAAAGCATGATATTAAATGAATGAACATCCACACGTGATGATTCTTTGCCGTTGTTTTTACGTGAATCAATTTCAACATTGATGAATACAAAGTATGCACAATAACACAAATGCATACAGTCTCACACTTTTCAAAACAGTTTTGAAATATGTAACTTACTGGTAAATACTTTATTCATGCCATGTATGTACATTCAAGTTCACTCAACTACATACTCATGGCGTCATATACATCCTCACACTATCGGTGAATCAGCACGAAATAAACCTATAACACAAAATTAATAAATAAAGGATAACATGAAACACATACAACAATAACACTATACTGTATGTGGATGTGACGGTCACGGATCCATCAGAGATGCAGCTTGAATGTGAACTGTGCACTGTAAGTCTTGTTTTTTAAACATTTGCTAACTACCAAATCAGTCGTGATGAGAAACCACTAACATTATATATCACGTAAAGTTAGTATCACGTAACATTTAGTGTGGACGGATATTAACGAGTGTGACATTCTGATCAAAGCTTATTAGTTTCTGTTATTGGTAAGTATCAATACTAGATGACCAATACCAGCTTTGCTATTGCCTGATACATGATAATAATCTGTACAGTATTGTGATCTGAGCACCGTGTACACATATCATTAGCTAACACTGGTCTCTCAACGAGACACCTGCTCTGTTCTCCACTGGTTCTCCTCACACCACAACTCAATATATCTCCTCTAATCGTTGCTCTGTCTAATCCTGGCCTGTCCCTAATTGTCTGTCATAATTGTATGGCTGTGGTCTGTAATATGTATGAATAAACATTTACAATTTCTTCAGCGTCTGAACTTTTTCCTATTGTGATCATATTGTATTAATTCCCTAATAACATATTATATTAACTAATAGTGTAAATTCATATGTTAATTACTACAATGGGTCAAAGCCATGCATTTCAACTTCCAGTTGTCTACTTTAATGAATCATTAGCTAATGATTTGCAAAGGTATTATTATGTTATGACTTTACTTGTTGAGGCACAATATGACACATTTAACTAATAACAATTTAATGATTACTTAATCTATTAATCATATACACTCACCTAAAGGATTATTAGGAACACCTGTTCAATTTCTCATTAATGCAATTATCTAATCAACCAATCACATGGCAGTTGCTTCAATGCATTTAGGGGTGTGGTCCTGGTCAAGACAATCTCCTGAACTCCAAACTGAATGTCAGAATGGGAAAGAAAGGTGATTTAAGCAAGACGGGCCGGTCTGAGTATTTCACAATCTGCTCAGTTACTGGGATTTTCACGCACAACCATTTCTAGAGTTTACAAAGAATGGTGTGAAAAGGGAAAAACATCCAGTATGCGGCAGTCCTGTGGGCGAAAATGCCTTGTTGATGCTAGAGGTCAGAGGAGAATAGGCCGACTGATTCAAGCTGATAGAAGAGCAACTTTGACTGAAATAACCACTCGTTACAACCGAGGTATGCAGCAAAGCATTTGTGAAGCCACAACACGCACAACCTTGAGGCGGATGGGCTACAACAGCAGAAGAGGAAAAAGAGGCTACAATTTGCACGAGCTCACCAAAATTGGACAGTTGAAGATGAGTCTCGATTTCTGTTGAGACATTCAGATAGTAGAGTCAGAATTTGGCGTAAACAGAATGAGAACATGGATCCATCATGCCTTGTTACCACTGTGCAGGCTGGTGGTGGTGGTGTAATGGTGTGGGGGATGTTTTCTTGGCACACTTTAGGCCCCTTAGTGCCAATTGGGCATCGTTTAAATGCCACGGCCTACCTGAGCATTGTTTCTGACCATGTCCATCCCTTTATGACCACTATGTACCCATCCTCTGATGGCTACTTCCAGCAGGATAATGCACCATGTCACAAAGCTCGAATCATTTCAAATTGGTTTCTTGAACATGACACTGAGTTCACTGTACTAAAATGGCCCCCACAGTCACCAGATCTCAACCCAATAGAGAATCTTTGGGATGTGGTGGAACGGGAACTTCGTGCCCTGGATGTGCATCCCACAAATCTCCATCAACTGCAAGATGCTATCCTATCAATATGGGCCAACATTTCTAAGGAATGCTTTCAGCACCTTGTTGAATCAATGCCACGTAGAATTAAGGCAGTTCTGAAGGCGAAAGGGGGTCAAACACAGTATTAGTATGGTGTTCCTAATAATCCTTTAGGTGAGTGTATAATCTTCATTAGTTGCTGATGCAGTAATCATTAATAAATGGTTTGGTTCTTCATGAGTCATACATTAACTCATGATTATCTGTGCATTCGTTAAGCATGAATTAATGCATATTAGTGCACCTGTGTTGTTACCGTAAAATTTTCTCACAAAACAACTCCAGAAGCCTTAGCAGCATATTTATAAATATATTTTAAATTATTTTTCTATACATTGACTCACTGGGGGCTCTAACCTGCAATATGCCCTTTCATAATTCATCACAATGAGTAAAACCAAAGAATATATTTCTGATGTGCAGCAAAATATTGTTGAGCTTCACAAAAGTGCCTATAAGAAAATAGCTAAAGCATTGAAAGACGATGAAAAATTTCCACCATCAGGGTAATATTTAAGAAGTTCCAATCAACTAAAAATGTTACATATCTACCTGTAAGAGGACGTGTGTCTATATCATCCTAATGCATGGTGAGGAGGAGATTTTGAGTGGACAAAGACTCTCCAAGGATCACAGAGAATTGTAGAGATAAGTTGAGTCTTGGGGTCAGAAAGCCAAAGAAAATGACCAAAGAGCAATTACATCACCACAAGTTGTTTGGGAAGGTTTCAAGAAAAATCGTCCTCGCATATCTAAAAACAAACTCCAGCATATCAGATTGTCAGACAAGACTGGAACTTAAAAAGGGACCAGATTCTATGGTCAGATGAAACAAAACAAAAAAAGAGCTTTTTGGCAGCAAACACACCAGATGGGTTTGGTGCAAACAGGGATAAAAAGTACAATCAATTAGGACAATCAAATCAAAATCAACACAAAAAAATGTGTCACTGTGCACAAAATGAAGCTTCTGCCATGGCCGTCACAATACCCTGACCTGAACCCTATAGAAAATGAGTGGGGTGAACTGAAGACGAGATGCACCAACATGTATGAAGGAATGGTCTCTGATCTCATCAGGCATTATAGGAGAAGACTCAGAGCTGTTATCTTGGGAAAAGGACGTTGCATTAATTGGAAAAAAACGTGAAAAATATATTTAGAGAAAAACATTTATTTCATAATGAGATTTTCCTACCACTTTCAATTGTTTTACTTCAATGAAAGGTTATAATTTTGTGAATTTTTTTAATGAATGATCAAAAGTATAAACAATGCAGATTTATTTTCACAGCCTTCTTTGCTCACCAAGGGTGCCAATATTAGTCGAGGGCACTGTAGCAATATAGAAAGGTTTAAGCTACCTTTGTGGTGCTTTGCATCTTTTTTAAGCTTTAAAGCAAATAATTGTAATTACGTTGTTAGGGGAATAAAAGTTTAGGACCCAAGACCAGTTGTGAAGAATGAAGACCAAGAGTCAGGAGTGCAATCAAGGGCATAGGTTTGGTCTTAGCTTTGGTGGGGACATCCCACCAGGTTTGCACAGATTATATAGTCTATTATTTATGTTACTGAGTATGGAAATGCACCATAGTTTAGGAATAAATACATCTATGAATTTATGAGACTCTAAATTATATTTGTATTTCTGTATTAATGCTTAACTGTAATTGGAATTCTTTCGTTGTAAGATACCAGTGCCTTAATGGCGATTTCCTTTGTTATATCAGACTGTTGGCAATACAGAATATCACAATACAGAAGTGAATCTACTTCATCTCATTATATTGTATCCTGACTGATACACCTTCCTGTATACTGTCCCTAAAGAGCTAGTATAACTGCATAATCTCGAAAATGCACTCTCAAAAAAAATAAAAAAATAAAAATAAATAAATACCTGAAATGTTTTATTAACAAATTATTATGTACAGCATATTAACAAACATCATTTACTATGTACATTAGTAGCCTATTTATACTTACAAAAAACACTGTTGCAAGGAGGTAGACTTTGAGAACTTGTGGAGCAAAATAATAAACAAAAAAACAAAGCAAAAACATCTTCTTTATTCTACTATTTGGAACCCAAATTTTAACTCCATTATGGCTACTTTCCACATTTTACTGCATTTTCTTGATTCCTTCCTTTAATCTAAACTTTCCAAACAGATGCTTATGTCTGTCATTTACAGATACACTTTGTCAAGGGCCTCTTGATGCACATGGCATACAGTTACATTATTAAGGCGCTGCTGAGACATAGTAGATCGTAACAAAGTTTTCAGTCTCGTCAGTGCACTGAAGCTTCGTTCAGCTTCAGCTGAGGCCACAGGGACAACCAACAACAACCTAACAAGCTTCTCAACCTCATCAAATAAGCCTCTCACCTCACTTGGCATAGCTTTAAGAATGCATGCAGCTTCATCACGTGATTGTATGCTTTAAAAGAAACATTGGTAGCTAAACCTTCAAAATATCCCTGTTTATTTCTGGATACTGTACAATCACATCATCCATCTGCCCAGTGAGAAGAACATTCTCAATCTGTTTCAGTTTCTGTAAGTCTGGTTGGTCAAACCGTTCCTTGAATTGAATGTACAAACTGTCCAACACCTTGAAAAATTCTATTCTATAGTATTCCTCTGGTGTTTTTGGCTTATGCTGACTAGCCCCGCCAGTGAATCTTTTGGGGGGATTTCTTTGATGAGGGAGTTGAATAGGTCCAATTCCCAGGGAGTCTACCATTACCACTGCCTTCTCAAACACTTCTGCAAACTTTTCCTCACTCCTTTTTTTTTCTTGAAGAGTTAAACTAACATAGTCAACAGCAGCTTGCATGCCTTTAATTGTTTGAGACTGCTTTTGTAATGATTTGTTTAAGCACTCAAGCTCTCCCAACACCTCTGATGCTACCAGCAGTCCAAGAACAGTCTTACCCTTCTGGAAGCAATCTAGGAGGCCATTGGCTCTAGTGCCAGTTTCAGAACCAACTGAGGTCATTTCCTCCAAACTACACAAATAGCCTCATACTGGCTAAGAACTGTATCAACAGCTTGAACACGCACTGTCCACCTAATTTGACACAGAGGTTTAACTGTTTTGGTAGGCCCCTCAGATGTTAGATGGCCAGCCAATACCCCTTTGAATTTCCCTGATTGGTTGCTCAGAGTTCCAAGGTCATGGACCCACTGCAATGTGTCACATAGTAAGGTAGAGGCACTGCAAGCACTCTGTGTTATAAGATTAACACAATGTGCACCACAATGCACATACTCTCTTCTCTCTTTAACACTGCCTGTGCCCCTGAGAATTTCCCTGACATATTGGCTGCTCCATCGTTTGTCTGACCTCACAAACCAGAGATTGGAGTATTCAATCTCAGGAGCACATCAATAGCTAGCTTAGCCATCTGTTCACCAGTTGTCCCTAGCGCCTCATACAATCCCACAAAGACTTCCTGTGGCACAAGGTCTTGATCCACATATCTGAGACATATGGAAACCTGCTCTGTCCCCTGTATATCCTGAATACCATCCATTATGATTGAAAACTGAAGCACAGACAAGGACCTGATTGTTGAGGACAACTGTGTTGGCAAATAAAGTACTCATTTTGGCACTGTGGACTGATATAATAATGGCAAGGTTTGAACCAAGAGGATAGAATAGGGTCCTTGGTTGCAAGAAATTTCACAAGATGGTAAAAATTACCCTCATTAACCTCATGTCCTCGAAAGGCTAGATATCTCAAAGAGCCCATGATTTGCTCCAGACAGTACCTCGCCTCCTCCTGTGATCTAGCCATTGAACTGGATATTTGTGTGTGCACTGGAGTTTGCTTGGAGGGCTTTGCTTCTCTTGTGGCGATTAAAGCCTTCTACGGCATGTTTCCAATTGTTAAACCCATTAGAGCAAAAGGCAGGGTCGTTTCTTTTCTCTAGAGTGGTCTTTTTGATGGTGTATGCTTTGACACACTCAAAACAAAGAACTTTCTGCAATGTAGGACTATAATGCAGCCATAGATATTGACTAAACCACTTTGCTTGAAACCGTAACTTCTTGTTTCGAAGTTTCTGTACTTATATATTATTAATTATTAATATTTAATAATTTGCTACTAATCAATAGTAGTATATCTCATCACAGAATCACTTTAAGACCTCACCTGAAGCCCTGAAGGTCCAGCTACTAATACCTCAACCTGCTCTATGACATCTTCACAAGATGTCTGAGTTTCCTATATGTAATTAAATAATGGACTAATGAATCATATGCACACGTATCATAGTATGTATTCAACGCATCATGTTTATATTTCAGAGCAATTTAAATATGAAGGAAAAATGGTTTTGTGGAACCCACCTTTTAACGTGCATGATTTTTCCCCCCTAATTCATGACTGTGGCAAGCAGCGAGGCGAGGGACCGTGAGAGCAGGCCTTGCACTGCAGGCCAGTGGCGAGTGATAATGAGCTCCAGCTGCGCGCCACACCGGTCTCGTCTCACGGAGGAGTGACGGGAGCATAAAAGGAGGAGCGACGACAGTGCAAGAGAGAGAGGACCAGGCCTGGATTTACGTTGTGGTTTTGTTTACGTTTTGTTATGTGTGTGCGCGGCAGTCGTCCATGAGGGGCTGTCGCTTTTACTTTCAGTTTGTGTTTATTTATTTGATTAAAGTCTTTAAATGTTCGCCGGTTCCCGCCTCCTTCTTCCCTGAACATACGAACTACGTTACAATGACCAAATAAGTTAACTTAAGGTCATAATTTTCTAAACATCCTAAAACTTCCTTGCTTTATGCTTTGATAATTCATAGTTCATAAAGACCTCACCTTGAGCCCTGAAGGTCCAGCTGCTTCTCCCTCAACCTGCCCTACAGCATCCTTACTGGGTTTCTGAGTTTCCTATAAATAATAAAATAATCCATGCTTGAATAAATATGATGATTGGTTGAGCATCCTAAAACAAAACAGCAATGCTGATGACTCCAAATGAATTGACAATTTGACATAGGCTAATTAGAACCTCACCTGAAGCCCTGATGCTGTTTCCTCAGCCTGCTCCACATCAGTAGTGGTTTGATGCTGTCTTTCCTGCATACAAAATGGTTCATTCATTTTGTAGCCTATCCTATGGCTAGCAAGTTTAACCCTCCTACAATATTGTATACAATAATGTTATTTGGATATTATTAATCAAATAATGATTTATTATATTTAAATGACCAACCGTGTTAATGATAACACTTTACACTAAGGTTCATTAGCTAACATTAGTTAACTACATTAGTTATCATGAACTAATAATGAACTGCACCTATAAAGCATTTATTTATCTTAATTTTAGAATTTACTAATGCATTATTAAAATCTTGTTAACATTAGTTAATGCACTGTGAATAAACCATGAACAGCTGTATTTTTACGTTAACAAAGATGAACTAATGCTATACAGATGTGTTGTTCATGGTTAGTTCATGTTAACTAATGCATTAACTAATGTTAACTAATACAACCTTATTATTAAGTGTTACCGTGTTAACTTATTCACATTGCCAACACGTTTTTCCAGCACATGTGTCTAGCAATGCAATGACAGTCCTTCATTAAATTGTGAATTCGGCTAGTTGTTTTGCCTACTTAGGGTTAGGGTTAGGTTAGGGTTAAGGTTTTTCCTACTTTATGAAAAAGCTTCGTATGTCTCCTTTCTTCTTCTTGGGTGGCATAGCTGATCTACAAAGCAAAAAAAAAAAAGGGGCAAACATGTACATGCTGAAGGGCAAAGGGAATATTAAAATGTTTTACTCTGGCCTTTTATGGGGTATGCAGACAGCCTGGTAACTTACAGTTGTCGTTGACACACCCGCTCACTTGTCTGCCAGTGCAAGCTTTGACACTCTCCTGTGCGTGTAGCGTGTCAGATACACTCTTAGCTCTCACATCTTTACTGTGTGTTAAGTTATATCTTTCACGGCATTGCAGTAAACATAGCCTTGCCAGCTATCCATTACTTTTACATACAGATTTCATCATCGAATGAGCCAACAGCAATGAAGTCTGCTGAAGTCAGCTGTAAGTAATAAATAAGTTTGTTACATTTACAAACCTGTCACCCCTCTGTAAAAGTAGAACACACTGTGGGATAATAACATATTGGCAAAGCTCAAAGTGATTTTGCCAAGTAGGGCATGTCTCTGGATCAACAAGCTTGTTGGTCCTGGAACAACCTTCTTTTCGACCAATCAGACGTTAGGGTTGAGGTTAGGATTAAGTAGGTTTGAAAGGATTGTTGTTCCAGGACTAGCAAATCTCATTTCAAGAACACGTCCTACCTTGCTAAATTCAGGTCACAATCTTTATTAGGATTATTCACTCATTTTACTACAATGGGTTAAAAGATGACAGAAAGAAATCACTCTGTTCAAAAACATAGTGAGTTGCATACCAGCACAGCATTTTGATAATTATTATTATGCTGCCTTATATAAACTTGCATTCTTTGCGGAGAAGCAATCCCAGAATTCATTGCAACAAACTCAATGAAAAAATGGCAGAATGACAGGAATGTTGACTGTAAATGTAATTCATTCAGTTCCAAAAAAATTCTACAGAGTATTTGAATAACTAAATAATATATTATAATAATTATTAGTCTTATGGGTAACGCATTATAATAAGGTCTCATTTGTTAACATGAACTAACAATGAACAATATATTTTTTACAGATTTCATTAACCTTTTTTTTTATATTAACCGATATACAACTTTTGATCTTGTATTAGTAAATGGTGAGATTATGCTGTAGAAATATTGTTCATTGTTAGTTCATGTTAACTAATGTTAACAAATGAAAAGTGTTACTATTTTATGTTTGATGAAATGAAATAAAATAAAATAAATATACTAACTTTTTTAATCTGATATAATATTGTAATAGCTTTGAATTATCTTTATGGCAAGTGGTAGACAGCATCTCAGGGTTTTAAACAGAGCAAATGACTCAGGATTTCACACTTCCCTGTGTTCATGTGTTCATTTAGAGTTTTAGTGAGTCATTCATATATGTCTCCGTAGGCCTTAAAACAGCATGAGTAACAATGTGCCAAAATGTATCCAGAAGAGTGGGATGATTGCAAAACATATCCTCACAGTCTCTACTTTCATAACTACTGGCCAGAAACATGCAATTGCATTAAAAAAAATGCAGTTTCATAGAATAAAAGCAGTCACCACAGCACAAAAATAAAAAATAAAAAAAATAAAAAATGTTATTCAGATATGAAATACAGTGCTTTTCATTTTCTTCACATTTACATGAGTTCAAGGCTGCAGTCAAAGTGCAAGTCACTTGTATTCAAACTGACTGCATGAAAACACAATTAGACTTTTGTTAGTTGGTGACTGCACTAACAAAACAGAAAGGTTTGCAAAAGCAACCACGCAAATGCAAATTGTAATGAAGGTGAGCTTTAAAGATGCAGGTGAGTAGAATCCAATTGCAGTAATAATAAGGAGCAAAAACATCTAGAAACAGAGAAAACAAGAATAAAGGACACCAACAAAACAGCCATGTACGACAAGACCAGACAAAGAACATAGGAAAACACTGGAGTTTAAATAGGGGAGACTGGGGAGGGTTGTAACACGGGATCAGATGTAACACTGTAAGTTTGACAGTTCAGAAAAGAGCTGTGGTAACGTAATCAATATCATAAACTCCCATCTTCTTTTTGAGCTCACAGGAGAAATTGCATGTGACTGTGAGCAAATGTGTTAATTTTAACACCCAAAAGAATATTTTCAGGTAAGAAAGTATAACATTTTTCATCAAGATTATGTTTTGCCTTGCAATCACTGAATTGTAGGTACAATTATTTAACTTATATGACCTGAAGTAGCTATTTCTCTAGTTTAATTTGATGCTTTGTATTTCTTCTTGTATTAACTTAAAACAAACATGCTAAAACAGTTAGCTAAGTTATGTCTGTTAGGGGTGGGGATAGTTGTAACAGTTTATTAAAAAAATTTACAACCAGCACCAATGATGATTCCAATGAGTCCAGTTATCAATCACATCCTCTGTTGAGGCAAAGTCACGTGAGGTTTTTTTTTGTTGCGTATCGGGGGATTTATTCAGTAAATGTGTTTCCATCATAGTTTATGCGCATGTCTTCTTACCAGCTAAAAAATTATCTGCCTCAATTGAGCTCACTAGTTTTTTTGTGTGCATTATTAGAATTTATGCGCATCTTGTTGTTTCCATCCAGCTTTTTCTTAAAATATCTCAAAAATCACATAAAAATAGGTGGATCTTGGAAACATAGCTAGTGACTGAACTCTTATGTGACAGGAATACAGTACACTTTTTATGCCCCTATTATGGTTTATCAAATATTCCCTTTCATGCAGTGTGTAATATAGTTGTTTGTGAATGTAAACGTTCTGCAAAGTTGTAAAGTCGAAAGGCACGATAAATAAAGTTACCGCCTTAACGAGTCGTTTTTGTTCGAATCTTACAGTCTACGTCACTAGAAATGATATTTGCATAATGCCCGCCTATGTTGTACGTTGTCTCCCCACAAACAACGCGTCCCGCCATCAAACACGTAATTTTACTGACGACTGCTTCTTAAATCTCGGAGTTCAACGTGGGTTTCGCCAAACGCTTGCTCTTGAAAGATGGGTCAGTAACAGTTTATTTGGACCAGCTTGCTCCTCAGAATCACAACCTGTAAGTATTATTAATTATTAATGTATATATTTTCTACCGGGTGTTCAAAATACTTCGTTTTGTGTTTTACATTTGTGTTTTTGTGTTTGTTTTGCAAACTTTAATGTTACATCAGTCATTCACGTTAGTGCTGGGCTAACATATGCACCGTTATTGATACAGTTAATAGAGTTCCCATATGTGCACCGCGATAAATTAGAAATATATGCATGGGTTTTTTGATGGACATACTTTTGCTGATGGTGAAGAAATACAGCTGCAGCATCTCATAATATACCTCAAAATGAGTAGTGTATCACTGAGAAACATCCTGCTCAAGTCCTCCTTGTGATGGAGGTTTGGGTTGAATAACTAGTTCTTCCAATGTTTCTTCATCAGACTCGCACTCGGATTGATAACATAAAATCGTTACTGTCACAGAGCTGAAGTTTATGGTAATGAGCGCTTGTTTCCGACAAGTGCTGTAAGCGGTAGACCAATCACAACAGACTGGGCCATCTGACCAATCAGAGCAAAGTAATTTGCATGGTTCATAAGCTGTCTTAATATGTTCACCATGGTCCATTTCTGCAATAAATAGTATAAACTTTATATAATCGTATTTTAGTAAGATATAAGTTGTATAAGATATATAATTGTATTTATTTTTACATTTGCATCATTAGATATTAGAGTAAGCTGAAACCCAATACGTTTAAAAGTGTAATTCGACAATTTCTCTAAAAAAGTAATCACTGCTGTCACTGGCGTGCAATAAATTCTGGGGAAGGCAAGGCCGCAAAGGATCCATCTGTTGTATCCTTTATTTCACAGGAAAGTCGCTCAGCAGTAGCACAATCGGCCTTCGAATATCCCCTTAGAACATGCTCACCAACCCGTCGATCGCGATCAACTGGTAGATCTTTATCACTGTCCCGGTAGCTCCCGATAAGTAACCAAAAAGTAAGTAACAACACATTATCAAGGTTCGAAACTGCAAATAAAAATTTAAATATTCTCTGCAACCTCAAAATTCGCACCACACAAATTGACCGGCCATAAATCGGAAAACAGCCGGTTTTGTGCTCCAAACACACAATTACCAACCGGGCGGTTTTTAGTTTAATTTTGGCTCTCTCTATTCCAACTTGCAAACGAAATGCATTGCAATCATTTCCCGAATGTCATTTGTGTGAAAATATTACGAAGTCTGTTAACAGGACGTTAACCCGGGACATGCTGAAGACGGACGCAAAGAGGAGAGTACAGACGCACAGCAGAGAAAATACCAGACACAGTGGGCCTGTTTACACATGGTCACTTGTGTTTTCTCTGATCAGATAGCTGGATCCAATCGTGAAAAGGCCAGGTGTAAATGCCCTCCGACGCGCATTCGAGACGGATTTAAATCCGATCACTCAAACCACTTCAGGAGGTGGTCTGGTACGCATTCAAGACGAAACTGGACAAGTGTAAATGCATCTGGTTGTTGAAACCACATATGTAAATTTTACTCCTCCCAACAATGCTAATAAATAAATGTGTGAGAGCATATTATAGGCTATATGTCATGTTATAGTTAGCTATGACAGCACTACTGCAGCACGCATCGCCGTAGACGAGCAGATAAATATTTCTTCAGCAAAATCTTTGATTTTGAAATTAACTGTTGATCAATAAAATGCAGCTCAATTCGGTGACGTGAACTCCTTTAAAAATGCATTTAACGCGGGAATTGAAGATCGGATTTATATCCATTTTGCGAAGACACATTTATGTGACCAAGTGTAAATGGAATCGTTCTGATAAATCAGATAGATATCTGATCTGTAAAAATGCATGAATTAGACCAGGTATAAATAGGCCCAGCAAGATCACTGTTCGTGATGCTTGGAATATAGGAAGAAAAATATAAATATTGAATTGGGGAGGGGGGTTACATGAATGTATCTCTGAACGAAACTGACTGTCTTCAGAATAGTTTCAATGGCATTTTTACAGCGGTACCCAAAGAAACGCTTCTTTTCCATAAGCACCTCCTACTGTCAGAGAGTGAATTTGCATTTTTATTCAGTCCATCTGTTTTTGTTTTGTGCAGGTGTGTCTTATGTAACAATTTCACAAAGCTAAAGTCAGACCATTCTGTATTTGCTCTAAGTCTTGAAATTATCCAATCTAATTAAAATCAAAAACAACTGCACATGCTACATGTGTGTATCTTTGTTTGGATTGTGATTAAAATGCAGTGGTTGCCTCTCATTTCAAATGGCAAAATTTTTTAAGGCCAGTTTGGCCTGTTATAGAGAAAATAAACAACAAATAAATTTGCTTAAACAAAGAAAAAAAATCGGCAGCTGGTATCGGAAATAACCAATTCAGCCCTGAATCGGCCATGAAAAATCTATAGGTAGATCGTGCCTTTCATCAAGGCTGAGGTCAGGGATCTTTGGCTAGAAAAGGTTGGTGACCACTGCCTTAGAAGAATGTAGCCTCTGAATTGGGACGCAGCTGTGGGCTGTGTTTAAGTCAAATTTTTTATGCCCTTCCCTCGCTAACTTCCCTCCGTCTCGTTCACTCGGATGTACTTCATTGCTTACGTTGCACTAGTGCGCACTACTGGCGGAACCCTTGAAATGTGTTTAAATGGAACGCCCTTGATCACTTGGAATCCAATATGGAGCTGATTTATTATTTTTTCCTTATAAATTTATTTACGCACTATTCTTTAGGCCTGTATGTATGCTGGCATGATGTTTTTTAATTAAAAATGAAATATTAATATATTTATATTAAATATAACATATTTAAAAATACATTAAACAAAAATGACAACAATACAATAAACTGTGTACAAAAAAAAACAAAACAAAAAAACAGTCAGCTTAAAGTAGCTAAAAGTATTAAATGCGGTTAAATGTCAAAACTCCAATATCATACACTAGAGTTGTGTGGGGTGGGGGTAAATTAAGTGCAAAATGCTGTGACATCACAATCATGGATCTGCCTGAAGTGTACATATTAGGTGCGTTCCATTCGACTAAGTGGACTGCAAAGTGGACTTCGCAGGGTATTCTGCCATCTTAAGTGAGATTCCAGGGAGTGAACATGTTCAGTTCAAAGGTGTCACGGAACACAAGGAAAAAAACCAAGATGGCAGGCAGAGATGAGGGATCCAAATGCAGGGAAATTTAATAAAAAACAAACACAGGGAACAGGGAACAGGGAACAGGGAACAGGGAACAGGGAACAGGGAACAGGGAACAGGGAACAGGGAACAGGGAACAGGGAACAGGGAACACCTGCATGACAACAAACAACGACTAACTGAGAACCAGAGAAAACAAGGACTATAAATACACAGGGAAGACTAGCTTAACGAGATAACAAGGGGTGTGGTAAATGGGAAACACATGGGGAGACTAATCAACATGAAAAACTACAAAGAACTACAAAAACTCCACAGGACACAGAAAAGAACACAGAGACAATGCACAGAGAACTACAACATAAAAGTCCCACCGAGCACAAGACACAGAAACAGATATGACAGAAGGACACTGTGAACGGCGCAGGGAAGAAGGGAACATCGATACATCACTTCACAGGAAGTGGAGAGCGAAAATCACCCAACTGTCATTGCGCTTTGCATCACCCATCTGAACTAACGATGGAGCAGAGCCGCTGGAAGAGTTTTTAAAGGCCTCTGCGATGGAGGAGTTTACATATGCACTTGAATATTCATAGTTATTATTATACAAAACTAGAATATGAATGGTTATAGCAATGACTGTTGTATTCGCATATTCTATTGTATGAATATGTTAAAACAAATTAAAAGTGTTGAGAAGCAGCTGAGACCTGTCATTTTATACTTTATTTACCTCGTTTACTATGCAGCTGCGCGTGGGAAAGAAAGCGCGCGAGATGAGACCGCTACAATTATTAAGACCATTGATTAAGAACACATTAATACATAGTTACCCAAATCAAAATGTATTTTCAAGCTGTTCATATTCAAAATCATATTGATTTTCATATTCAGCATCAAATCTGTTTATAGTCAATTAAATATACAAGTATAGGCCTATGTAAACTAATAAAACCAATAGACTAATACAATTTGATTATATTTTTAGATACTGTGTGTTTTGTAAATGTATATTTCTATTATATGGTTTTAAATTTGAAAGTAAAGTAAACTACAATATTAATTTAAGTTGTATCATAATCCGCGCGACCCCGTCATTGCCTTTCTTTGATGACGTTGCAGGGCGTTCCAAATTTTTAGATTAGATTAGATTCAACTTTATTGTCATTACACAAGTACAGGTACGAGGCAACGAAATGCAGTTTGGGTCTAACCAGAAGTGCAATAGCAGCAAGTGCAGGACATGAATATGTACTGAATAAATATAAAGATGGCTATTACTATAAATAGAATTTACAGATAGATATGTATAGAATATAATATACAGATGGATGTTGCTATAAACAGTTTGCAGATAGATATATACTGAACAGAATTTACAGATAGATATGTACTGAATATATATACAGATGGCTATTATTGTAAACAGAATTTACAGATAGATAGATATATACTGAATGTAATATACGGATGGATATTACTATAAACAGAATTTACAGGGTAGATATGTACTGAATATATATACAGATGGCTATTACTATAAGCAGAATTTACAGATAGATGTATATAATGATATGTTAGGCTAAGATGGGCAGTATAGCAATGAACGATATAGTGCAAATGAGCATATTTTAGTAAGGTAGTAGTGCAAGATGCATATATGAACAGGTGTTACTGTAGTAACAGTCGATAGTGCAAATGAGCATATTCCAGTTAGGTAAGTAGTGCAAGATGCATATATGTACAGGGGTTACTGTAATAAACAGTCGATAGTGCAAATGAGCATCCAGTAGTGCAAATAACAAGTGAAGGCAGATGTGAGGGGGAGAGGAGGGTTATCAGTATATAGGGGGAGTGGGATCAACGAGGGTTAGAGTTCAATATGGAGACAGTTCTGGGAAAAAAACTGTTCTTAAGTCTGCTGGTCCTGGTCCGGAGGCACCTGAAACGCCTACCAGAGGGCAGGAGAGAAAACAGTTTGTGGGCTGGGTGAGAGGAGTCCTTAAGGATGCTGCGAGCTCGATGCAGACAGCGTTTCCTCTGGATGTGGTCGATGGCAGGTAGTGGAGTCCCTGTGATGCGCTGGGCGGTTTTCACCACCCGCTGTAGTGCCTTGCGCTCTGCAGCAGAGCAGCTCCCATACCATACTGTAACACAGTTGGTCAGGATGCTTTCTATTGCGCAGCGATAGAAGTTCACCAGTATAGCCGAGGATAGCTGATTCTTCCTCAGTGTCCTCAGGAAGAAAAGACGCTGGTGAGCCTTCTTGACCAGGCTGGAGGTGTTGGTTGTCCAGGACATGTCCGCCGAGATGTGGATCCCCAGGAACTTGAAACTGGAGACACGCTCAACAGCCGTTCCATTGATGTGGATGGTGTCGTGTGTGCCTCTTGCCTCTTTCCTGAAGTCCACGATGAGTTCTTTTGTTTTGGTGGTGTTGAGGAGCAGATTATTTTCAGTGCACCATGTGGCCAGGTGCTGGATCTCCTCCCTATAGGCGGTCTCATCGTTGTTGCTGATGAGTCCAATCACCGTAGTGTCGTCCGCAAACTTGATGATGGAATTAGATCCATACACAGGCTTGCAATCGGAGGTGAAGAGGGAGTAGAGAAATGGGCTTAGCACACAGCCCTGTGGTACGCCAGTATTGAGTGTGGTGGAGGTGGAGTAGGTGGAGCCTGATCGAACATTCTGGGGTCTGTTGGTCAGGAAGTCCAATATCCAGTTGCACATTGAGGTGTTGATGCCCAGGTCTCCAAGTTTGGCTATTAACTTGGTTGGGATGACAGTGTTGAATGCTGAGCTGAAGTCAACAAACAGCATACGTGCATACGTGTTCTTATTGTCCAGATGTGTAAGCACAGAGTGCAGTGCCAAGGAGACTGCATCCTCTGTGCTCCTATTGCTACGGTAGGCAAACTGGTGTGAGTCCAATGTGGATGGTAGAGATTCTTTTAGATGTGCCAAGACCAACCGCTCAAAGCACTTCATAACGATGGGTGTGAGTGCTACAGGGCGGTAGTCGTTAAGGCATCTCGGGCTAGAGTGTTTTGGTACTGGCACAATGGAAGTGCATTTAAAGCATGTTGGTATGGTTTCTTGGGCAAGAGACAAGTTGAAAATGTCTGTAAAAACCCCAGCGAGCTGTTCTGCACATGCCCTGAGTACTCGTCCAGGGATGTTGTCTGGTCCAGCAGCCTTGTGCGGGCTGATTCGACCCAGTGCATTGCAGACGTCTGTGGAGGAGAGTGTGATTGGCGGGTGGTCAGCAGAGGGTTTGGCCTTGGTGGCAGTTTCTCTGTTGTCTCTTTCAAAGCGAGCATAAAAGTAATTTAGCTCGTTCAGGAAGTTGATGTCAGTGGCTGCGGGGGTGGAGTGGGTGGGTTTGTAGTCACTGATGGCCTGAATGCCCTGCCACATGCGTCGAGGGTCAAAGTTGGAAAAGTGTCCCTCTATCTTTAGCTTGTAGCAGTGCTTGGCCTCTTTGATGCCCCTCTTCAGGTTTGCTCTGGATGTGAGGGGCATCAAAGAGGCCAAGCACTGCTACAAGCTAAAGATAGAGGGACACTTTTCCAACTTTGACCCTCGAAATGAGCGATTATTGTCAGCGAAGTCCACTTCAACTGATATACCGTGCTCAGGGAGTAGGGAGCAGTGAACACTGCGCAGGGACCCTGTCGAATGGAATGCACCTATTGAGTAGGCTCACTCTATGTTTAAATTTGGAGTTAAACACAGTCAAGAGTAGGAGAAAATGCACTTCAAAATAAAAGTCCTAGAAAACAAAACACAAACAGAAGTGTAACACAAATGTTATTTTTATTGTAATATAAAGCCATGCATGGTAAATACTCAGAAATGTCACTCTCATTAATGGGCGATCATTTCCCACAGTTGCTATAGCAACCCCACCACCACTAGGGAATAAATAGCATCAAAACAGATTTGGTATCATAAAGACTGAGCGGTAATCCATTTGGCATATGATATACCTCACTGTCCCTTGACAGTATGTGTCACAGAACAGCAGTAACCGGCTATATCTCACTCAATTTCCTGTGAAGGAAGCATTTGTGATATAGACCAAATTGCAGCCATACTTCAGTGTAGAAAGTCTCACAGACCCTAATCATCACATTGTGTGTGCACCAATGTGCAGTCATCTCGCTACAAGACAGTTTAATTACATGGTAGCGTGGAGGGGGCCGTCAGTCCGGTTCAGTTCAGCCAAGCCCTGACATGACTGAGGGTGACTTTGAAAAGATTGCCCAGCACAGCATGGCCTCATGCAAAATAAACAGTCAAAACCTGACATGAACTATGTATCTGAGAGTTCTCTCATAACTTCAGCCTTCCCGCATGAAGGTATGGTTGTAAAGTGATGGGAAATAATTACAGACACCACTGCTGAATGTCTCACAGAATGGGTAATGGAAATTAAACTTGAAGGAGATGGTACAATCAGTCAATGTACTCTAATTTTCTTGCACAAAGACACTTCTAGGCGTTCTCTATATAGCCTTTAAATAAAACTTCAATTATAGCTAAATAAACCCACAGCAGAAAAATGAATACATTCTACAATCCTACAATCTGAAATTGTACTCTTAGTACTCTTTGTATATGAATAAATCATTTGTGCAATGATCATGAAATCATGAAAGATACTTCAAATGGTACAGTTTGTTGGGGAAAGGTGCTGTCTGATGAAACAGGTAAAAAAGTTCCATAGACTGTGCACAGAAGCTGTTCACAAAAAGTGCAGTTGCATTCAAAAACACCAAGAACAGAATGCAGGTCCCTCATGATGCGCTTTTAAAAATGTATTTTAACTTGTTTAAACGCAATGCATGAGACATTGGGAAAAAGGGACACGAGAAGTAAAAAATGTCATGTTACATAAAAAAAAAAATAATAATATATAAATAAATAAAAGCACATAGACGGACACAAGAATAAGGGGCTCTTGTCACTAGCCCCTTACATTAAAAGAGGGACCCTAGCCATGCACCCAAGTGTGCTTAATTATATTAAATGTGTAGTTAACTTCAAATCTTAAAAGTATATTTAATGTTTTTTTTTCTTTTTTAATCTAGCAGATACAAATATGTAGTTACAAATACACTCACCTAAAGGATTATTAGGAACACCTGTTCAATTTCTCATTAATGCAATTATCTAATCAACCAATCACATGGCAGTTGCTTCAATGCATTTAGGGGTGTGGTCCTGGCCAAGACAATCTCCTGAACTCCAAACTGAATGTCAGAATGGGAAAGAAAGGTGATTTAAGCTATTTTGAGCGTGGCATGGTTGTTGGTGCCAGACGGGCCGGTCTGAGTATTTCACAATCTGCTCAGTTACTGGGATTTTCACGCACAACCATTTCTAGAGTTTACAAAGAATGGTGTGAAAAGGGAAAAACATCCAGTATGCGGCAGTCCTGTGGGCGAAAATGCCTTGTTGATGCTAGAGGTCAGAGGAGAATGGGCCGACTGATTCAAGCTGATAGAAGAGCAACTTTGACTGAAATAACCACTCGTTATAACTGAGGTATGCAGCAAAGCATTTGTGAAGCCACAACACGCACAACCTTGAGGCGGATGGGCTACAACAGCAGAAGACCCCACCGGGTACCACTCATCTCCACTACAAATAGGAAAAAGAGGCTACATTTTGCACGAGCTCACTAAAATTTGACAGTTGAAGACTGGAAAAATGTTGCCTGGTCTGATGAGTCTCGATTTCTGTTGAGACATTCAGATGGTAGAGTCAGAATTTGGCGTAAACAGAATGAGAACATGGATCCATCATGCCTTGTTACCACTGTGCAGGCTGGTGGTGGTGGTGTAATGGTGTGGGGGATGTTTTCTTGGCACACTTTAGGCCCTTTAGTGCCAATTGGGCATCGTTTAAATGCCACGCCCTACCTGAGCATTGTTTCTGACCATGTCCATCCCTTTATGACCACCATGTACCCATCCTCTGATGGCTACTTCCAGCAGGATAATGCACCATGTCACAAAGCTCGAATCATTTCAAATTGGTTTCTTGAACATGACAATGAGTTCACTGTACTAAAATGGCCCCCACAGTCACCAGATCTCAACCCAATAGAGCATCTTTGGGATGTGGTGGAACGGGAGCTTCGTGCCCTGGATGTGCATCCCACAAATCTCCATCAACTGCAAGATGCTATCCTATCAATATGGGCCAACATTTCTAAAGAATGCTTTCAGCACCTTGTTGAATCAATGCCACGTAGAATTAAGGCAGTTCTGAAGGCGAAAGGGGGTCAAACACAGTATTAGTATGGTGTTCCTAATAATCCTTTAGGTGAGTGTATATGTAAATACATATACACATTTCAATAGAAATTTTATTAAAGTATATTTTAATTTATCATATAGGCCTATGTATGTCAGTATGGCAATATATAATATAATATATACCATATTTCAAAGACAACATAAATAATGATGTACCTAAGTCCTACTTAATGGGTCAAAAAGTACTCTTAAAGGTGCTGTATGTAAGAATGACAGCTAGTGGTTGAAATGGGTACTGGAGTCCAAATTCAAAATATGTTTGACCCGCCCCCTCCTCCTCAGACTCGCTCACGCAGGTTGCCAGTTTGAGGAAAGCAACAGGAACGAAATGGAAGGTGAAGAGAATGATACACTGTAAGTTGATTAGTTGATTTTTCCACGTTTTAATGTGCTTTTTTAGATTTTTAGATGGATGCCAACGCACAATTCAAAGTAAAATAACTGGCTGTAGCATTGTTTTTCAGAGAAACGATTATGTGATCTTAGCATGTTTCCTAAATATATGCAAATATATTATGGTATTTTTATGCTTTAGTACAGTCAAAAATTTACATACAGCACCTTTTAAGTTTAACTAATTGCATTTAATATAAATGTAAATGATAATATATTTTCATTTAATTGTAAACAACATGTAAAATGTCTAAAAATCATTACAGTAAATCTACAATTTAGGGCCAGTTTGACTAAACAGAGCAAATTAGTGTGCCAGCACAATCCCATAAAAGCGCAGATGGCAGTGGAAAGTTCTGCATGTGATCTGCTGACGGTGCGCAAATTAAAGAACACAGACACATTTCCATAATGAACAACACAATCTATCAAGAGCAGCACAAATTAGCATCTGGCTTAAGAAATGCTTTTTTTGGGGCGGTAAATAATGGCGCAGATACCAGTAAATTGACTAGCGCAAACCTTAGTAAATCATCTTGCATGATTCATTTAAATAATCTCCTCCCATAAATTTTGCATCTGAAAGGGATATGCATATGCAATAAGGTCAGCCGCAAAATAACCCTGTCCACGCCTTTTTAGCACTAATTTTACTGTGTAAAGTCTTTGTCTTTAGTAAATTCTGGGTTTGCGCTGGCGCAAGCTGTTAGTAAATCTGGCCCTAAGTGTATTATTTTAAAGTAGCCTATATTATTTCCGTAATAAGCCTACTCTTTTTAAAAGTATACTTCTTTTTCACAAGGTTATCTTTATGGTATATAATAGAGACTTGGACGAGTAAACAATCACCACAGTAAAAAACGCAGTGTCAAATTAACACCTAAAGTGTTAATTTTAACACTACTTCGGATCACATATGGTCCCAGTCTATCTAGTGTAAAAAGTACACTGTTTGTAGTGTTTAATTTACAGTGTTAATATTGCACCGTACAGTGTAGAAAAATTACACTGCAATTGTTGTTTAAGTTTTACACTATGGGGTGTTTAACACCCCTGGTGTTGATTTAATTCCATTGGATTACACTATTAAGTGATATTAGTAAAGTATTCTGTTCAGTGTAAAACATTTTTTACACTATTATATGGTGTTAATGTACAAGAGCAGACATAAAATCAAGAGTCTTCAGACAGATGTATAAATCCAAAGTTTATTTAACAAATGTGCAAAGTGGCTCATTTAGAACAAATGCCAGATGTGTAAAGGTCAATTAGTCAATCACATTTATGAGGTGTTGCACAGAAATAAAAAAATAATAAAACGCATAAAATCATCAAATTTGCCTAGACATGAACAAATATGACAGGTAGATTTAAACAAGACTGCAGAAAGCTACTTGTCGACAGTTGTGTAGCATCCATGAATGCTGTTCCTCTTTGTCCAATCAGCGAGCAGGTATGGCTGTGTAATCTCTCAATGCAATCACGGTGTTCTTGTATGTTAGTGCCTAAAGATCAAAGACAAAAATAACATTTAAAATCAGCTCTCCAATTGGCCGTCTTTATATTACTTTTCCACAATACAATCAACCCAACTGGCAATATTTTGAGGCAGACGATAGGTAGTGTGACAGAAATGTCCAAATGTTTTTCAGCTTGATATGAGCACATCTTTCCAGGTCTCATGCAGCCTTGTGGAGATGGTGGAATCACATGAAGTAAGAGACTGATGCTAAATAACAGATATGACAACTTCAGCAAAAAAAATTATGGATATAGATAATCTTATTCTGAACTATAGTCGAACCTGAATCATCGGTTTCACAGCAGATTCCGCAGAGTCAATCAGGTCCTTGAAGGTCTTGGGAGAATCCTTTCCAGGAACTTAGCTGAGGTCTTCTCACCAAAAATAAATACAAATAAAAAACAAAAACATCAAAGTTACATAGCATAATGTCAACCATATCTCTCCCAGGAACAATTTTGTTCAGTGTAGTCACAGAGTAGCATCGTTTACACCGGGCATTAACATTCATCTTGGGTGACACAAGTGAACAACTCGAAGTACAGGTGTAATCACACCCAAGACGCATTGAGATGAGGTCTAGGCCACATTCTTTTCCTAAAGGGCTAGTTCACCCAAAAATGAAATATATTTGTTATTTATTCACCCTCATGTCGTTTCAAACCCGCAAGACTTTTTTATGTCTGTGAAACACAAATGAAGATCTTTTTGATCTGAGAGTTTTCTGTCCATCCATTGTCAGCTACGCAACTACCACTTTGACGCTTCAAAAAGTTAATAAAGTGATTGTAAAACGAATCCATATGAATCAAGCAGTTTAGTCCAAATTTTCTTTTGTTTCTTTATGTTCGTTGATTAATGTTTATATGTGAATAAACGTCTAAATTCAATCTACTCATCACAAAGCGATTGAGTCTCTTCAGAAAATTTGGACTAAACCACTTTTGGATTAGTTTTACGATCTCTTTATGGACTTTTTGAAGTGTCAAAGTGGTAGTTGCGTGGACTGTCAATGGAGGGACAGAAAGCTGTCAGATTTAAAATATATTCGAGTTTCGAAGATGAACTAAAGTCTTTTCGGGTTTGGAATGACATGAGGGTGAGAAATGACAACAATTTTACACTTTTGGGTAACCCTTTAACTTTTTGCAGTTTAATATCTTGAATTAACAGGCTGACATAATTTTGGGTGTGTCATCATGAATCAAGACACGCATCAATCACCCAAGACATGTAAATTCCAAGTCTGAACAAAGGCAGATATTGTGTGGTTGCCCAGTTATGTTTTAATTTCTCATGTTCATAAGTCATGTTTTAAAATGTGTACTGCACATAGAATAATATATAATGACACTCACAATTCTGGATTCAACTTCCGCATTCTGTTGCTTTCTTGAAGGGCTTCCATCAGTCAGAAGAACAGTGTCATCAGACTCACAGTTTGCCATCTCATGAGAGGAGCTTCTTTCACTTGACACTGCAGGGGTCTGGACCAATTCTATTGAAAAAGGATTAAAAAAAATATTTCAGTTGAGGCTAATATTTCCAAAATTCAGTAATGCAACAATTTAAATTAGGGCAGTAAACATGGTAAAATAATTGTGATTACCCTAATAGTAATATGCATAAATTATGAATAAATGAATAATATAAAATTTTTTACAATTATTTATTCACATCCTTTATTTTAGGATCAATTAAATGACTGTTAAAGGTTAATGGCCACAAAACCTTGTGCAATGTTCACATGGAGGCCTGAAACTGTTTAAATATTTATTTAATCTGATTATTAAATACATTTATATAATTTAAATGAGTAACGCGAGTAATGAGGCATCTTAAAATAAACTTGGTGTACTACATTAGATTAAGACAAGTTTAGAATTTTATTTTACCATTAATTTATTAATAGTATTTATAACATGAACAGAAAATACAGATTCATATTAATAAAATACAGACATAAATATTTAGGACATTATTTATCCCAAAATAACATGCAGTATGAATTGATAAAGACTGATTTCAAGCTAAAGTAACTGTATGTTCTGCCAGTGCATACGCAAAAACCGGGAAACTGAATTGGAAGACAGACAGATTTACAGATTAGCTTTAACTCACTTTCACAATGTTTGAACTGTCATTAAAAAAAACTTGATGGTAGTGCGTTTGTGTCTTGACGCAGATGTGACATGACAGACATGATATTCAGTGCTAAGGACAAGCAACGTACAGATTATGTAATTCACACTTAAACATAGGGCGACTAAAACGTTTTTAAACGCTTCCCCTCCTCAATCTGCAAAAAGACTGCATTTGTTGTTTGCACTGCGCGCTACAAGACACTTAAACACGCTGTTAATAATGCGCAACCGCCACAAAAACGGAATTCTTAACGCGTTAATGTAACACATGCACATTTACCGTTTTCAATGAATGAACACAACGTAATGCCACACTTAATGCTTTCAAAACGAATATAATAATTACCATTTGAAGAGTCCAAATGTGGCTGCTTCAGTTCAGACCTCCTCGTCAACTTCAGTGCCAGACTTGTTGTAAAACCAGGCCTCTGCGTGACTGGAGGCGGGAATGCCTAATTTCATGAAGGCTGTCAACAAACCAAAATGAAAGAAGCTAAAAGTATATATAACAAATTGTAAGCACATTCCAACAAAAAAAATTGTAAACGTAAAATCACCTTCATCCAGGAAATCAAAGCGGCATGAGAAACTTGATCACATTCTTCTGTAACGTACATCTCTGCATCTCATGAACTTGACGAGCTTCCCTAATCCTGAGAAAAACGTGCAGTTAATTATTTCTAAACGTGTTTACCACCGTATTTGACTAAGAATGTTAACAAATGTATTTACTATTTAATTTTATAAAGAGAAAAGCAATCCAACTTACTGTCTCGGTCGCTTCAGGATAAAATGGCGTCGTCGTCTGGCGAGGCAGCAGTCATCGAAGGGCGGAGTCAAGACTATTAGGCACGTTTTTTTGCACTTTCAGTGTAAAAATAAAATTACACTATGTAGCACCCCGTAACTACACTGAAGAGGAGTACTTTAACACTGTAGATTGTTAATTTCACTCTTTGGGTATTTATAACTTACAATTTTATACAATTTTGCCTATTTTACTTTGTAGTAATGCCCTGGCAACTGGCGGTGAGTTTTGCACGGGAAAGCACCACTCACATTTTCTTTGGAAAAATTTTTAAATCTATGTTTTCATTCAGTCTTTCACTTTTCCTCTTTTTCTCACTCACTTCCTCTGTATCACACTACACCATGGGTTTCTTTATGGGGCTCAAAGGGAATTATTCACAGTCTCCTCGGGGCTTTGACAAGGTCGTCCGCTGCACCCCCCCCACACACACACACACTCCTGGCTTCTGTTCTGAACCATAATTGATTAGGTTAAGCAGCAAGAGAGTGAAGGTCAACTCTACAGCATCTGAGCTGAACAGCAACTCATGCACAGAGACACAGACAAGCTCATGCTCTCCATTTGCCCCAGACACCACGAGAGCCAAGCTCACAGGTATGTCTTGATCCAACATCTGCTCACATGCTGATAGGTAACAAAGGCATGCTTTTTCTGTTCTTTTTTATGGGGTGACCACTGTTCTATAAACGAGAAGTTAATATTGAGTAGCTTACACTTCTGGAAAAAAAATCTGTCTAGTTTATTTGTTTCTGCCACGAAAGTAGTACCCAAGGAAGCCAAAACATCAAGCTTTGCAAGCAGCATACTCAAAAATTCCCAAACCTTGCTTCAGGCAACTCTGTTCCCCAACACACCACTCATATACTCTAGTCTGGAACACAGTAAGCCTATCAGTTGGTTTTGAATTTAAACAAACTTTTTTGTGAATGTTTTGTTTGTGCTGTGACAGTTTATTCCTGAAAAGAACAGAAGGTAAACATCAGTGTCCAGTGTCCCCTGTCCTGAAAAGAAAGACACATCATACCATTGGCCCCGTCCACTGCACGTCAAAAGAAAATAGAATGCTTTATAACCACGGTGTACACTGAATACAGTATGCAGTTGCCTGTTCAATTTCTGACATACTCCATGCACTTGAGCTACTCCCGACAACAGGACAATTGGAAGAGTAAAGGAACATTCACTTTTATGTATCCGATTTAAACAGCATGTTTGTGTCTGTACAGCCTTCAGTAAGACACCCATGTCAGGAACAAGAGGATGGTTTAGTTTAATGGTGCTCCAGATCATGTCGGAGGATGAACAGTTCGCAAAGAAACTTTTGTAGAAAGATGAAGCAGCCAACTGTATTGGATCTGACTGCAGTTACATCACAAACTGTAAGTAAACAATTTCATAATGCTTTGTCTGTATAAACGACAATTTTATGGATAATGTTTTCGAAACAATTACTCATGTACAAGAGTGAGGGGGATGTTGGTAGTTTTTCTATGCAATGAGTGTTAGCCAATCATAACAGTGGATGTTTAATGACAAGCCTTAAAGGAGCCATCTCCTTATATTGGATTATTTCAGACAGAGGGCGTTTCTCAATACCAAGTATGCAAAGTTCGGACTTACATCCTTGGCAGTTTGGACTTTCCAAGTTTGACTGAGGAGAACAAACTCCCGAGGACGGGAGGCATATGTACTCTTATCTTCACTGTAATAAAATTAAATATGACATGAAACACAACTCCAGTCTCTTTTTGTTAAATGTCAGTTTTAATGATCAATAATAGCCATTATAAAAGTATAAGTAAAAGGTATAAGAAGCTATACAATAATAAAGCAAACAATTAAGTCAAACATACAAAGTCAGCGCTCTAGTAGGCTACAAAGGTAAAGTTAAATAGCCTAAATACACTCACCTAAAGGATTATTGGGAACACCATACTAATACTGTGTTTGACCCCCTTTCGCCTTTAGAACTGCCTTAATTCTACGTGGCATTGATTCAACAAGGTGCTGAAAGCATTCTTTAGAAATGTTGGCCCATATTGATAGGATAGCATCTTGCAGTTGATGGAGATTTGTGGGATGCACATCCAGGGCACGAAGCTCCCGTTCCACCACATCCCAAAGATGCTCTATTGGGTTGAGATCTGGTGACTGTGGGGGCCATTTTAGTACAGTGAACTCATTGTCATGTTCAAGAAACCAATTTGAAATGATTCGAGCTTTGTGACATGGTGCATTATCCTGCTGGAAGTAGCCATCAGAGGATGGGTACATGGTGGTCATAAAGGGATGGACATGGTCAGAAACAATGCTCACGTAGGCCGTGGCATTTAAACGATGCCCAATTGGCACTAAGGGGCCTAAAGTGTGCCAAGAAAACATCCCCCACACCATTACACCACCACCACCAGCCTGCACAGTGGTAACAAGGCATGATGGATCCATGTTCTCATTCTGTTTAAGCCAAATTCTGACTCTACCATCTGAATGTCTCAACAGAAATCGAGACTCATCAGACCAGGCAACATTTTTCCAGTCTTCAACTGTCCAATTTTGGTGAGCTCGTGCAAATTGTAGCCTCTTTTTCCTATTTGTAGTGGAGATGAGTGGTACCCGGTGGGGTCTTCTGCTGTTGTAGCCCATCCGCCTCAAGGTTGTGCATGTTGTGGCTTCACAAATGCTTTGCTGCATACCTCGGTTGTAACGAGTGGTTATTTCAGTCAAAGTTGCTCTCCTATCAGCTTGAATCAGTCGGCCCATTCTCCTCTGACCTCTAGCATCAACAAGGCATTTTCGCCCACAGGACTGCCGCATACTGGATGTTTTTCCCTTTTCACACCATTCTTTGTAAACTCTAGAAATGGTTGTGCGTGAAAATCCCAGTAACTGAGCAGATTGTGAAATACTCAGACCGGCCCGTCTGGCACCAACAACCATGCCACGCTCAAAATTGCTTAAATCACCTTTCTTTCCCATTCTGACATTCAGTTTGGAGTTCAGGAGATTGTCTTGACCAGGACCACACCCCTAAATGCATTGAAGCAACTGCCGTGTGATTGGTTGATTAGATAATTGCATTAATGAGAAATTGAACAGGTGTTCCTAATAATCCTTTAGGTGAGTGTATATAAAGTTATGTACATAAACTTCACTTTGTCCTCAGCCAAAATGATTTGCCAGAGAACAAATTATAGCTTCATGAGACCAAAGATCGACCGTTAGATCTACAAAAGAAGAATTATATCTCATGTTTAACCAATACAGAGACATCAGAGATAGCGGCAAACGTCAGAAGGACTAGCCGATGAAAGGCTGCTCTTGGTGGAGTTAATGAGCGCTGAGCACCAGGTGATCACATAGATGTCACAACTCCGAAAACGTAAGATGAAATTTTCAAATAGCATTAAAAAAACACATTCTAGCCTGAAAAACTCTTAAAACTACATTTCGTGACACAATAACAGTACAGGTTTTCTTATCTGCTATTGACATTTGCTGGTTGGCGCATTCTGGGATACCTGGCCGCCTCAAGTCCGCAGAAGTCACCTCTCGATGCATCCTCGATAAAAGGGCCGGATCAAGAACACATCCAGGGATTTTAATTGTACTTGGCTAGATGTGCACTTTGAATTGGAACAGTACTTGCTCAGCGACTGATGACGTTTCACAAGTCCACAAGAACACAAGTATAAACAAGAACACATATTGAGAAACGGCCAGAATAGAGTGCTGAAGTGATTCCTTATTTTTGTATGCCAACCTGGAAGTTAGCATCACCCTGATTCCCTCGACAAAACCCAATAGGATATTTCCATTGGCTTTTGGATTATTGCAGAATATAAACTCAGTGACCAACAAAAGTTTTTTTATTCTTACACTTTGGTCCTAAATTCAATTCAACACAGGCTATAAATGAACTACACCATGGTGGGTGGCAAGACTTCAACGTCACCACCATTAAGCTTCTGACAAACCTCTTTAGTCTCTATTTAAAAACTTGTTCCCTGAACAAGTTAGAAGAGTTTGCAAGAGCGGGATTATAAACATAATAAGGCTGTGAAAGCGAACTAGTGTGTTGAGAAGTTCACCTGTTTAGCGTGATGTCCCCAACAACCTCTGTAGTTACATTTAGCCACTTATTAGCAACACCCTTTTTTCAAGACAAATAGAAGCTTTTTTAAAAAAAAATCACAAGGGGTATTACTGATGTATTTTATATCAAAGAATATAATGTGAAAATGTATTGATTCTGGGTTAACCGCAGACTTTATTTCAGGCATTAAACCAGAAGATCCATTAAAAAAAAAACATTGATTTTGAGACAATAGAACCGGAAGTGCACTGTTGCCAACTTAGCAATTTTGTTACTAGATTTAGCAACTTTTCAGACTACCCTAGCAACTTTTTTTCTCAAAAAGCACCTAGCAACAAATGTAGCAATTTTTTTTTATTTATCTGGCAACTTTTGGAAAGTGACTCTAATCCAAACAACACACGTATAAGCTAGCTCAATAGGCCGAGTGGTTCATTCATAATTCCTTAAGATCACTGTGGAAATGTGAAAATCGCTCTGTCTTTAACAACTTCCCCTGAAAATTAGTTGGCAAAAGTGCCTTTTTGTGAATATATGGCCTTTTTTTTGTGCACATAAAATTTTGTCAACATTATAAGTGGAACTCAAAGAACAAATAATAATAATAAAAAAAATGTCATGATGATCTCTTATTTTTAATAAATAAAATAAAAATAAAATACATTTCTTGGCCCTTTTTAAATAACATTTACCAACATTTAAATAATTATATCTCCATAATGGTTTGGAATAGAAACATAATAATATGATTAGAAAGGATTGTTTGCATAGTATAATCAGTGTTGATTCAGTGCTTTGAAGAACATCCACACATTTACAGTCTTAATAAGAAACCCTCATTAAGTCTTCAATTTATTATTGCATGAAGTGTTTGCAAGTCTTCAGAATTCCAAACAACTTGGCATGAGTCGTTTGAGCTGCACAGTTGCCTGGGAGCAAGCTTGACTTCATTAGCAGGCCAAAGCAAATTGAACATGAAGGACAAGAAACAGCGAGAGGGAGGAAAGCTAAACCGAGTGCAAGGCATTCTGGGAGAGGAATAGGGTGCCGCCACAGAGGAAATCACAGAAGCAGTGAAGTGAATCCATATTCTGCTGCTGTGCAGCTTAAAATATCAGATGGGTGACATGGCTCACAGGATGGGATCTGTAAACTCACTCGACCCCGGCATTACTTCCTGTATGAAACATGATTTGTTTTCTTGATAGCCAAAGCAAAATGGATGACATACTTTAAACAAAGTGTCCCCGCTTTGTTCCTCATGATCAGTTTTACACATTTATATAAATATAATTATCTCATGACATTGAAACGCTAAATGACTTTTACACATATTTCTGCTCTTTTTTTTTCTTAACTCCTTAAATTCCCTTGACGTTGCAAACACACACACACACGCACACACACACACACACACATATATATATATATATATATATATATATATATATAACCTCTCATCTCATAAATCATTATGATTATTACTGTCCAAGAATATTTTAAGTTAACTCCAGATTTAGATGGCAACATTTATTTTTTATTTTTTTATTTTTAAAGTTAATGTCAGGTGTATGCTTTTGTTCTGTTTTGTTTTAGTGTGTTTTTGTTTGGTTCTCCCTGTGCCCATTTGCCTATGTTATTATTCCTTGTTTGTTTCTTGTTACGGATTACCTTCACTTCCTTGAGTTACTTCATTACTCCCTGTGTATTTAATGGCCGGTATACATTGTACGATTTTGGGCTGTCCCAGACAAAAGATGACCAATCATGGCGATTTCTGTGGTCGTGGCTCCTAAACGGTGATCTTACATTATAAAGTGAGAGAGGTTTAAAGACGGCCGTTGTCACGGTCTTGCGACCAAAGATAGCCTGCGATAATTTCGACAGTGTCAGAAATTTAAACACGATCTCACAGCAATTCGTACGTATTTTACGAGGTGGCTAATTCATACGAATATGTACAACCTCACTCGTATGATTTTTGCTAAATCGTACGTATTTTACGAGTTGCCCAATTTGTATGAATTTGTACGAAGATCCCTTAACCCCGCCCCTAAACCTACCCGTCACTGGGGTTTAGATAAATCGTACAAATCCGTATGAATTAGCCACCTCGTAAAATACGTACAAATTGGTCGTGAGATAGCATTGGAAATTTAGCATGATCATCTCACAATGTGTTTGCTGCTACGACCTACATCTACTAACAATACAAATGCAACATGAAAGGTTTAATATGGAGTTGGCCCACCCTTTGCAGCTATAACAGCTTCAACCCTTCTGGGAAGGTTTTCCACAAGGTTTAGGAGTGTGTTTATGGGAATTTTTGACCATTCTTTTAGAAGCGCATTTGTGAGGTCAGGCACTGATGTTGGACGAGAAGGCCTGGCTCGCAGTCTCCACTCTAATTCACACCCAAAGGTGTTCTATCGGTTTGAGTTCAGGGCTATGTGCAGGCCAGTCAAGTTCCTCCACACCAAACTTGCTCATCCATGTCTTTATGGACCTTGCTTTGTGCTCTGGTGCGCAGTCATGTTGGAACAGGAAGGAGCTATCCCCAAACTGTTCCCCCAAAATTGTCCAAAATGTCTTGGTATGCTAAAGCATTAAGAGTTCCTTTCACTGGAACTAAGTGGCCAAGCCCAACCCCTGAAAAACAACCCCACACCATAATTACATGTGTGATTCATCACTCCACTCCGGCCCAAGCCTTTATGGGGCCCTAAGCAGAATTTTATTTGGGGGACCCTCGGTGCCACCAATACGATTGACTATTGTCAATTCTTGATAATTCGCACACCCATTATCAATGTCATTAGTTGTAGCTGTGTTGCTTACATCATGTCTGCCATGTTTTTAACCTTATACGGTTTTTAATTGTAACAGTAGCAAACCCATAAGAGTGGTCAGGTGTTAATTTGTACTTTAATATATTTAAAGTCTTACAGTACTACAGTTCAGATTGGGATATGTACGATTTTTTAAAATGTTTTTAAAAGAAGTATGCTGTATATGCTCTTATGCTGAATATGCTCACAGTTTTTCCCCAGGATTCTTTGATGAATAGAAGGTTCAAAAGAACAGCATTTATCTAAAAAAAATTTCAACACTGATAATAATCAGATATGTTTCTTGTTCATCAAATCCTCCTATTAGAATGATTTCTGAAGGATCATGTAACACTGAAGACTGGAGTAAAGATGCTGAAAATTCAGCTTTAATAACAGAATTAAAATTATTTTTAAAAAAAAGAAATGTTGATGGATTTCTCTCAAACATCAAACAAAGATTTTATTTTGGCGGAAACACACAGGAAGACCTTAGTGCTTCTTTTTGTTCACAACAACAGATTTATAAATGATTCTCATTATGAATTTGGGAAGATGTTTGACGCATGTTGCATTCCCAAATGATCATTTTGAGTGACATATAGCACTTGCAGAGAAGCATTTACTGTGAACAGAAACTGAAAGCTATGTACTCTGTCCAAAACATGCAGTATGTCAGATAAGATATTTGCACTAAACCATATCACATTCTCATATCCATCCATTCAAAAAAAAGGTTACCAGGCAACTGACAAGTAGCACCATTTCAGAGCTGATTTTTCTTGCACTTTGATCCCTGGCACAAGCTAATAGTGTCCAGCCGATGGTGCCGCAAGCTCATGTGTTGTCGGAATCAATCCGTGCATATATTAAAAAACGTAACTTTTTGCAGTTTATTTAGTAAATGTTTAAAGCCGTTTCGCGATTTCAATAATCATAAAGTAACATGCAGCAACAAGTTATTTTATGTGCTCTTGGGGGCCCCTTGGTGGCTCTGCTCCAGAGAACACGTCTCCACTGCTCCAGTGGCGACGTGCTTTACACCACTGCATCCGACACTTTGCATTGCACTTGGTGATGTAACTGGATGCAGCTGCTCGGCCATGGAAACCCATTCCATGAAGCTCTCTACGCACTGTTCTTGAGCTAATCTGAAGGCCACACAAAGTTAGGAGGTCTGTAGCTATTGACTCTGCATAAAGTTGCCGACTTCTGCGCACTGTGCGCCTCAGCATGTGCTGACCCCGCTCTGTGACTTTACGTGGCCTACCACTTCGTGGCTGAGTTGCTGTTGTTCCCAATTGCTTCCACTTTGTTATAATACCACTAACAGTTGACCGTGGAATATTTATTCGTGAGGAAATTTCACGAATGGACTATCTCTGCGTGTCACTGCTACTATATCCTCTTTCAAAACTAAAAACATATCTTTTCTTACAGTATTTCCAACCCTCCTCTGCCTAGTTTTTTTTTTTTTTTTTTTTTTTTCTGTATATTTGTATGTCTATGTTCTACATTGTTCTTCCTTGATACTATGTATATGTATGTATTTTTCTTGTACAGCGACCTTGAGCTTGGGAAAGGCGCTATATAAATAAAACTTATTTTTATTATTATTATTATTATTATTATTATTATTGCACAGGTGGCAACCACGACCCATTCTTTCACAAATGTTTTAGAAGCAGTCTGCATACCTAGGTGCTTGATTTTATACACCTGTGGCCATGGAAGTGATTGGAACACCTGAATTCATTGATTTGGAGGGGTGTCCCGATACTTTTGGCAATATAGTGTATATCAACAATGTATTCTAAATGGGAAGGGAATGAATCAATGATGAAATTATTTGCTGCTAAACTTGTGTTTGACTAATGACACTTCTATTATGTGATTGTGCTAAATTTCTTTTAAATTAAATGCAGTAAATTCCTGTCATTCTGATTCAAATCCAGAGTTTTATCCAACCATGATAAACATGATTAAAATTATTATTGGTCAGTTTTTAGTTTGCATGAGTGACATAATGCATAACTCATGAAGGCATACAATTTACAATACATATTTTCATTTTTTTTCTATATATGATGTAGCAACTTTAAGATTATGAATTTGTTTTCAGCATATTTCAGGCACTTTTATCGCCACAGGACACTATCAGATGTAATTTAGCTCTGAAAATAACTGTGATGGGATTGGTATTGCACCTGCCCTTTTGGAGAGGATGTGATTCCTGGTGCCTCTCTGTCTGCGGAGAGGTAAATCATATCTGCTTGCAATGTTGGAATGAAATTCAGTTCAATTCTCATTTGGACTGTGTTTGTCTGACAATCAATATCACATTTTTTTATACCAACCTGGTTTAAACAGAATTACCAATCAAACTAAATAAGAATAAAATCCCAGAGGTTACCTCATATGAAAATGACCAAATGCCATTTGTTTCCATATGAACTGATTTCTTCCAGCTTTAATCAATAAACACTCTGGATTGAACCACCTGATATTTTTGCAAAAATGGCTGCCCAGCAAAGCAAAAAGGAAATGACAGGTAGTATGTCACAACCATCAATGTGAGCAAAACAATTGGATATTGATTGAAACACTTGCTTCTGCACATTTTTCTCCAGCTTTTAATGTTTGTCCAATTGATATAGATTTTTGTCAAGGTCAACGTGACATTGCAAAGGGTCATGAAACTCATATGGTAGAGATGGATCAAAGGAACAGTTCAAATGATTAAATCCTGTCATTATTTACTGATTGATGCACTAAAGTAGAAAACTGGAAAATCTTTAAACAGCTTTTTTTCCATTCAACCGTTCATAGTGAAACTGTTGTCAGGCACAAACAGAACAAAAAAAGGTTACATTCAAAATCTTCAAAAGTCGAAGTATAGCTTTGTGTTATGAACAAGCTGAACTTTAATTTATCCTCTGCTAAAGATTATTTATGTATATAGAGTACAACGGTACAGTTCTTGAAGTAAAAATCCCATTCATTTTCTCCAAAGGGTAATTGATTTTGAACAATAACTTATAACCTTTACAGACAAATATTGTGAGGTTATGAGGTTGTTAATCAATGATATGCTTTTAATGAAGCCACCAGTCCGCATTATTTCATCTTATTTTTTTAAATAATTGCTTAACGGCAGAAATGATGTTGGAAAAAAACTGCATTACCCATGATACTGCAGATAAATCTCCACCAATCAGAGAATTGAAAGAAGCAAATCATGCCAAAATAACTCTTTAGTAACCGAGTGAGCTTCCTACACTCTCAAACTAGTTATATATAAAATCACATTCTAAAACATACTTAATTTTTTTTAGCTTTTGATTTGGTACAATATCTGGATTTTGTTGTTTGGATGTGCGTGATTTTATGTATTGTACAGCACTGTACAGTCAAAAGTCATTGATTTCTAAATAAATGTGGATGACATATTCAAGCTTAAACATTTACTTTACTTTTCTATATTTAACGCTACAGAATAATAATGAATATTGTCTCTATTTTATCAGTATATTTTGGGAAAGTTTCCTGTTTAGAGCAAGAGCTTGACCAACTTCAACCTTGAAGAGACTGCATCCTGTCTATCTGTGTGTGTGCACTAGTATTCTTTGTTGCAGATCAGTATTGGTTAGGTGACAACTGGCACCCTGGGGAGATTGACTGCCTTGTTGCTCTGGACAAGTTGGCGCCCAGACACATGGTCTCGTGATTTCGGAGGGCCACTCCGTGCCTAAAATCAGGGTCCGGGTGTCATCCGTGTGATCAGTGAAGATATGCTGAAAGAGGCCACAGCCACCAGGGAATACTGTTTCCATGAAAGGGTGTACATGGTCTGCAGCAGTGTTTAGGTAGTTGGTAGTAACATCCACATGGATGGCAGAACCCAAGGTTTCCCAGCAGAACATTGCCCAAAGCATCACACTGCCTCCGCTGGCTTGCCTTCTTTCACACGATGTAAAAGAAAACATGATTCTGGTCTGCGGCTATGCATCCCCATACGCAACAAACTGTGATGCAATGTGTATTCTGACACCTTTCTATCAGAACCAGCATTAACTTCTTGAGCAATTTGAGCTACAGTAGCTCGCCTGTTTGATTGGACCACACGGGCCAGCCTTCGTTCCCTACGTGCATCAATGAGCCTTGGCCGCCCATTTAAACTGCCCAATGTTGTTCAGAAAAATCCTTCAGGTCCTGCAAATTCTTTAGGTTTCCAGCATCTTTTGCATATTTGAACCCTTTCCAATAGTGACTGTATGATTTTGAGATTCATCTTTTCACAGGACAATTGAGGGGCTCAAACACAACTATTAAAAAAGGTTCAAACATTCACTGATGTTCCAGAAGGAAACACAATGCAATTGTGTTTAAATATATATATTTTTCATTTAGTACTTCCCTTCAGAAGCAACAGAAGATACTTACATTCTTCCCGGAAGACAAATGAAGTAAAATTGACCTTGATCTTCAAATTCAAAGTTTTCACCCCCTGGCTCTTAATGCCTTGTGTTTTTCTGCTTCATGGGATTGTAGCTCGTTCCCTCATTAAAGCTGTTATGTACACAATTTTGTACCTTTGTCTTTTTTATCAGATTTTAATTTTTTCCCCCATTTATATCAAAGTTGTGATTCACTTCGTAGCTGGTTGCTGGCTGATTTAGTTATTGGCTTATAACTCTCTAACAGAGATTTTAAAATACTTGTAGGAAAAATTAATGGGAAAAATACTTCTGGAACCAAGCTGCTGAAAAGTGGATGGGCATTATTGCACTCCATAGAATAGAAGCTATATGGTGCTAGCAACAGTAAGGACATGGGTTTGATTCCCAGGAAATGCATCAAAAAAGTGAATCCAATGTACCTTATGTTGCTTTGGATACAAGCATCTGCAAAATGCATAAATGTAATATTAATGAAACTGTCAAATGGAAAAGAGCTGAATATGAATATTTTTCTCCTTTTTTTTTTTTTTTTACATACAGGGTTGCAACGAAATGAGGGTGAGTAAATGATGACAGAATTTCCATTTTTAGGTGAACCAGTCCTTTAACTCTGACATTCTCATGTCCCAAATCTATTGTTAGCATTCGAAGGGTCTGATGGCATGTCAGTAAGGTGAAAAAACACACAGAGGAATATCTAATAAGATGAAAAAAGCTGTTCATGTGAGGAAAGAGACCTAGTTATCTCTCAACCCACGATGACACAGAGGCAATCATGGATGGCAAGAATGAGTCTCGGTCACGGAGCTAAATTGAGGCTGATTCCATGCCTTGATGAGACCACAGTGAGGTCAGCGTCCATGTGTGTGAGAATGTCCAATGGTGTTTGAGAAAATGGAGGCAGGAGAGTGCGGTTGCATTGCTGCAGGGTCATATCCAGGGAGAGTGTGGCACACTAGTAATGTGCGGCTGAAAATGCTGACGAGCTATGTGAGGTACACAGGGAGAAAGAGAAATGGAGGTTCAATCACAGGGGCCCCAGAGCAGAGACGTAATGAATCCACAGTGCTGGAGGAGAGAATGACCATTGATGCCTCAGCCACAGAAGATGTGTGTGGTGGCATCTCATTTTGGCACTGTCTCTCAGGATACACCATTTACACAGTGTCCCACTCATTATTTGTTAAGTTCCCAAAGGGGTAGATGGAGGCAAAGATAATAACAAATTTCAGTGTGTTTTGTTGGCTGAAATAATTTCTTGTGATGTCCTTGACCTAGTAGTCAGGGTGGTAAATTTGACCCAAGGCACCTGACAGTAACACTGAAACCACCAGTGGCTTCTGAGATGATAGCCTTTAAACCATTTCAATCAGGCCTGTTTTATCTTGTAATGTTGTGTAATAGGGAATAATGCCCCATTTAGCTGAAATGAACCTTCACAGTAGATGGAAGCACCAAAGAAAAGATGGATTCTTCATAACTAAGTTAATATAAAGGTGATGCATGTAATTTGACATTAAAATATATATTTATATCTATTCTATCTCAGTGTAAATGTGCAGAAACAACTATAAGTAGACTTCTCTGTGGCACTTTCCAAACAATACTTTGTTTGAGCGGACCAGTATAGCATCGTTTGTCCCAATGGCATGAGTTTGGGCCAGAACTACCTGTAATAAGCTGTCTAGCTGGGAATACAGTGCAACAGTAGTGTTTTGACACTAAAAATCTCATTAACTTTCTCCATAGAAAAAGCAATGTTTTGCTATAACTTACAAAGAGCTCCAAGATTGTTGAAGGAGTATGCATAACTGTAAAACCTAACCGTCAAATTTGCTAAATGAAACATGTTCATTTTACTCAAGTATTACAGGTATGTCTGTGTTTACCATTGCGGTGAAGAGTAGAGCCTGTGGTTAAATTGAGGAAATTAATTACATTAAGATTATATGTTTTTTTTTTACTTGAAAAGCAATGACTGTGCAGATTTTAGTATAGTAATAGTCTCTGCTAATTATGTTAGTACATCCAGCTGTGTTTGTACTATTGCTAGCTAGCAGTTACACCGTGTGTACACCGGACGCGACCGTTGTCACTCGCGTCACAACAGCTAAAGGCTGTCTACACTGGACGCGACAAAGCAACAGCGACAGCCTATGAAGTTACTACTGGTGCGCTAAGAGTATAAACAGGGCGCTTGTATTACACGTCATCCTCTTTTTTGGATCAAGCCATTTGTTTGATGTAACGATTCACTCCGAGCCGGTTGAAAATCGCTAAAAATATGTGACGATTCAAGTCGGTTAAGATGTTAAACGAATCGCAATACATGTTTTAAACAGCAGGGGCGTTTACTGTATACTGCAACCTTGCTTTACAGGCATAGTGTTGAGCTTGTGAGCGTGAAGCTCAACTTCTATAGGAATTAATTGAAAATGCTCGCTCTACTCCGCGCCAGTGGGCATGCACCGTCAAACAGTAGCAAACATGGCGCCGGCAAGCACGTAGATGTTGACTCATTCAAATCAGAGGTGTGGCGGCATTTTAACTTTATGAAGACTAATAATCACCACAGTGAGAAGCTCCGGTCACCTCCGTCTGCATGTAAAAGGATATTAATAGGCCAAACCACACTGACCGGCGGAGTAGCAGCCCCACTCGCGGCGTCGAGGGCGATTGCCACGGAGATCACAAGGTGCATCTGTGTTTTCATGGCAAAAGATATGAGGCTGTTTTCTGCTGTAGTAAATGCATTCCCGGCTCATCAAGAGAAAGACCAGTGTGGGGATGTATTCTCTGCGGTGCGATCAAAAAGGGCACTTTCACGATCTGTGAAACAAAAGTTAAATGTGTCTTGAATAGTTAACCAAGTTTTCAGTGATAATGACATAAAATATAAACCAAGTATGAAAAATATCCAGAGTTTTCATGTTATTAGATTTTTTTTACCAAGGGGATGAGGTAACATCCACACACAGATAGACAGGATGCAGTCTCTTCAAGGTTGAAGTTGGTCAAGCTCTTGCTCTAAACAGGAAACTTTCCCAAAATATACTGATAAAATGTTCTCTCTCTCAGTGAGAGGTAGAGACAATATTCATTATTATTCTGTAGCGTTAAATATAGAAAAGTAAAGTAAATGTTTAAGCTTGAATATGTCATCCACATTTATTTTGAAATCAATGACTTTTGACTGTACAGTGCTGTACAATACATAAAATCATGCACATCCACTCTGACCAAACAATTAGCTTTATATGTTTACAGCAAAATCAGTGTACAAGCATGTTTTAGCTTAAAATTAAAAAGACAAGCCAAAATAAATATGAAAATGTAGTAATGAACCATGCTGAAAATCAACCTTTGAAAAAAAAAATATTGTTAGCTGATGCTAACTGGCTGGCTATCTAGTCAATCAAAGACCACGTAGGGCCGCAATAAATATGGTTTTGAATCAAAGAGTCACTCAAAGTAAACAACTTCCTTCAGTTTACATGCAAATGTGTTTATTTATGCTTATGCTTATGTCTAAACAAGAATTAACATCACATTCAGGAAAAACAAGTGGCTCTAAAATGGCATTTCATGGTGACTAAACATTTAGGCCTGGTTTCACAGAGAGGACTTAGATTAAGCCAGGATTATGCCTTATTTCAATTAGGACATTTAAGTAGCTTTTATAAACATGCCTTAAAAAAACATTACTGATGTGCATCTTGAGACAAAACAGTGGCACTGTAAATTGATACTCTGATGAACTCCACCACAAGCAATGCCCCAAAGCAGTTCAGGGGCATTACGGGGCCATTTTTGCAGTAACAGCAAATACAAACTTTGAGGCCTCCTTTTTCTCAGCCATCACTTGTTGTTGTAAGGCATCTAAAGAATACATAACAAACAGGAAGTTAGAACTGCACAATGTTCTAAAACATTTTATCGGTAGTGTTTGACTGACAGAAGGTGGGTCATAAATATTTGGAAATGTGACTGTTACAAATGTACTACCAAATTAAGTGCAACTTGAAATTATTAAAAAATTGTTTGTTAAAACATACTTAATTCAAATGTATTTAATGATTTTTAATAAAAAACATATTTTAATATAAACAAACAACGTTAACTAACTCTAAAACATACGTTCAAATGTTGAATTATTGAGTATATTAATTAAAGCAAATTTCCAAGTTCAACCTACCTTTCATCCAAGTCCGGGGAGAATATCGTCAAGCAGAAAGTTCAAGACTCTCATGCGTGATGTCACGTCAGAGAAAGGGAACGTGTACGTTGGCTGCAATTGAGTATTTGTGAATTTCTCTGTGTTTCGAAAGAGTGTACAATACTGAGCTACAATTCGGAAAGCAGAAAGACAAATTAAATCGACTCAAATAGTTATAGTAATATATAGTATAGTATAATTATAGTAATATATACTTTATATAATATAATTATAGTAATATTCACTTTTACATGTACATAGTACATGTACTTGTACATAGTAATATATAGTATAGTATAATTATAGTAATATATACTTTATATAGTATAATTATAGTAATATTCACTTTTTACAGTGTAGTTAGCCAACTGTAGAGGGCTGGAGACGTTTTCCATGTTTTGAAAACATTAATAATAATACTATGTTATTGTGAATAAAGTGTTGAATGAGTGGACAGATGGATTGACAGGCCTCACCAGTGGAGAATTAAGCTGATCAAAAATCAACATTGATTCAATGTTTGTCTTTTCAACACTGAAAAGCATGCAGTTTTCAACATTGATCCAATATTATTTAGCATTGAAATTTCAACCTCAAACAAAATGATGATTCTGATGGAATTTCAACATTGAATCAATGTCACATTGCTATCTGGGATGTAATCCCTAACTACAGCCCTTGCTCTTCTCATATCATATATAACTGTGATGTTCTGCAAAACAACAAGCTTTAGAACACTTTTTTTTTCTTACTGTTAAAAATTAAATCACTTAACGTGAAATCCGTTTTCTCTCAGGTACATCACCAGTGTAAGCTTTGCGGTCAAAACTTCTACATCACGCTGGTCAACATAGTCCATAGCAACAACAAAAAAGTATCTTGATTTTATCTAGTGGGAAAAACTGTAGGGGGGTGGGGGGGGGGGGGTGTGGGGGGGGGGGGGGGGTGTTACCTCATGGGGACATTTTCCCCCACTCTATCCTAATGCTGGTTCTGATAGAAAGGTGTCAGAATACACAGTGCATCGCAGTTTGTTGCGTAATGGGTTGCATAGCCGCAGACCAGTCAGGGTGCCCATGCTGACCCCTGTCCACCGTAGAGAGTGCCAACAGTGGGCATGTGAGCATCAGAACTGGAACACGGAACAATGGAAGAAGATGGCCTGGTCTGATGAATCACATTTTCTTTTACATTACGTGGATGGCCGGGTGCGTGTCTGTCACTTTCCTGGGGAAAACATGGCACCAGGATGCACTATAGGAAGAAGGCAAGCCAGTGGAGGCAGTGTGATGCTTTGGGCAATGTTCTGCTGGGAAACCTTGGGTCCTGCCATCCACGTGGATGTTACTTTGACATGTACCACCTACCTAAGCATTGTTGCAGACCATGTACACCCTTTCATGGAAACAGTATTCCCTGGTGGCTGTGGCCTCTTTCAGCAGGATAATGCGCCCTGCCACAAATCAAAAATGGTTCAGGAATGGTTCAAGGAGCACAACAACGAGTTTGAGGTGTTGACTTGGCCTCCAAATTCCCCAGACAGGGAATCCAATCGAGCATCTGTGGGATGTGCTGAACAAACAAGTCCGATCCATGGAGGCACCACCTCGCAACTTACAGGACTTAAAGGATGTGCTGCTAACATCTTGGTGCCAGATACCACAGCACACCTTCAGGGGTCTAGTGGAGGTCATGAACTGCGTTGTTTTATTGTTTTATGATGTTTCCTGGGGTGCACTTATATTGTAAGAATGCTTTTTACATCAAAAATTGTTATAATTTATAAATAAAAGGCATTTTTCCTACCCTGATTTTAGCCTTCTGCTCTGAACACTCTGTTTGAAGGGGCGTGTCTGCTGTGAGACGTCAGTGTAAACGCCCACTGCTGTGATTGGCTAACGTCTTTCCATTTGAAATAGCCAAGTATTACTCTCTCTTTTAGCGCAATTTTACTATTACAGCTCTCATGGTTAACTAATAGTGAAAAGTGTTGCATTACATTTAGATCTATGGCATTATATTAAGATTGTGGCATGAAAGGTTGCAGAGATGAACATTGTAGCTGATCACAGACATGTTGAGTGCATGAAAGCAGTGATCTCGTCATTGCAACTCAGTTTCTGTACACTAACGAATGCTTTCATCTTCACTAACAGTGCAAAAGTGATATAGTTAAGAGATTCGTTGAATAAAACGGGAGTCACTGATAAACGCGTCACTGATAAACTCTCGCTGTTTGATTGACAGCTGCAGCGCGCGCTGCTCCAATGATTGCAAAGGGAGCTTTCTTTGATTGCTTTCTTTAAAGAATTTAATCACCGTAAAATAACAGATTATTTTCATCCTACTAAGAGAAACAGTGCAAGTTGACGTTTAGTCGCTGGTTTGATTTACTCACACACACAAAGAACATCTGACTGTACATGAATCATTACATTTCAGATCAGGCACTTAAAATTAACACAGTTACTTACATGTTGCATTACTGTCGAGCCCAGGCAATATCCTCAACGGCATGTTTATTTCTTGGTAGCTCGATCTGGTTTAACACCACGTAGGCCTATGTTACTTATGCAAAAGAATAGGTAGCCTGTCATGCTTGAATCGGTGGGCGGGGCTAAACAGGCAGTGGTGAAGTAGGCGATATTCTTCTGTAGAGGCGGTGCTCCCTTGTGGAAACGAAGTGTGCTTAATTGTATTGAAAGTGTATTTTAAAATTGTAAAAGTATACTTTCTCAAAAGTGCACTTGCAGGTAATATGATATAATTAAAATTAAAGGTGTAAAGATGTAATAAGTGTACTTAAAGAGAATACACTTTAATGACAATATTTCTAAACACACTTAAGTGCACTTTTTTAAAATGCACTTTGTAATAATGTCTAATTAATGTTTACTTAAAGAAAGTACACTTTCATGACAATATTTATAAACACACTTAAGTGCACTTTTTAAAAGAGCACTTTGTAATAATGTCTAATTAATTTTTACTTAAGTACACATTCATGACAATATTTATAAACACACTTAAGTGCACTTTTTAAAAATGCACCTTGTAATAACGTCTACTTACATTTTACTTAAACATATTTTAAATAATTATGATTTTATGTTTTATATAAGTACACTTATATTGACATATACTAAAGCACATGGAAAATAATTTATTTTCATTTTAAAAATTTGTCCAAAATTTCATTTGTTAATGTATTTTAAATGTGTTTAATCTAAATGTATAATGTATACTGTGTGCATTCATGTATTTTTCTACTAAACTTCAATACACTTGCTTATACAGTATACTCCAGTACAACTTATTGTTCAAATGTTTATCTTTACCTGCTCGATGAACTCAACTACAAAGTGTCAGTTTTCTACATAATATTTGACATAAAGTGTAATTTACAGGTGCTGGTCATATAATTAGAATATCATCAAAAAGTTGATTTATTTCACTAATTCCATTCAAAAAGTGAAACTTGTATATTATATTCATTCATTACACACAGACTGATATATTTCAAATGTTTATTTCTTTTAATTTTGATGATTATAACTGACAACTAAGGAAAATTCCAAATTCAGTATCTCAGAAAATTAGAATATTACTTAAGACCAATACAAAGAAAGGATTTTTAGAAATCTTGGCCAACTGAAAAGTATGAACATGAAAAGTATGAGCATGTACAGCACTCAATACTTAGTTGGGGCTCCTTTTGCCTGAATTACTGCAGCAATGCGGCGTGGCATGGAGTCGATCAGTCTGTGGCACTGCTCAGGTGTTATGATAGTGGCCTTCAGCTCTTCTGCATTGTTGGGTCTGGCATATCGCATCTTCCTCTTCACAATACCCCATAGATTTTCTATGGGGTTAAGGTCAGGCGAGTTTGCTGGCCAATTAAGAACAGGGATACCATGGTCCTTAAACCAGATACTGGTTGCTTTGGCACTGTGTGCAGGTGCCAAGTCCTGTTGGAAAATGAAATCTGCATCTCCATAAAGTTGGTCAGCAGCAGGAAGCATGAAGTGCTCTAAAACTTCCTGGTATATGGCTGCGTTGACCTTGGACCTCAGAAAACACAGTGGATCAACACCAGCAGATGACATGGCACCCCAAACCATCACTAACTGTGGAAACTTTACACTGGACCTCAAGCAACGTGGATTGTGTGCCTCTCCTCTCTTCCTCCAGACTCTGGGACCCTGATTTCCAAAGGAAATGCAAAATTTACTTTCATCAGAGAACATAACTTTGTACCACTCAGCAGCAGTCCAGTCCTTTTTGTCTTTAGCCCAGGCGAGACGCTTCTGACACGGTCTGTTGTTCAAGAGTGGCTTGACACAAGGAATGTGACAGCTGAAACCCATGTCTTGCATACGTCTGTGCGTAGTGGTTCTTGAAGCACTGACTCCAGCCGCAGTCCACTCTTTGTGAATCTCCCCCACATTTTTGAATGGGTTTTGTTTCACAATCCTCTCCAGGGTGCGGTTATCCCTATTGCTTGTACACTTTTTTCTATCACATCTTTTCCTTCCCGTCGCCTCTCTATTAATGGGCTTGGACACAGAGCTCTGTGAACAGCCAGCCTCTTTTGCAATGACCTTTTGTGTCTTGCCCTCCTTGTGCAAGGTGTCAATGGTCGTCTTTTGGACAACTGTCAAGTCAGCAGTCTTCCCCATGATTGTGTAGCCTACAGAACTAGACTGAGAGACCATTTAAAGGCCTTTGCAGGTGTTTTGAGTTAATTAGCTGATTAGAGTGTGGCACCAGGTGTCTTCAATATTGAACCGTTTCACAATATTCTAATTTTCTGAGATACTGAATTTGGGATTTTCCTTAGTTGTCAGTTATAATCATCAAAATTTAAATAAATAAACATTTGAAATATATCAGTCTGTGTGTAATAAATGAATATAATATACAAGTTTCACTTTTTGAATGGAATTAGTGAAATAAATCAACTTTTTGATGATATTCTAATTATATGACCAGCACCTGTATGAGAGGAGTAGCCTACTGTAGCTATTTGTGTAATAGTAATGTACTGTACTTTACATCTGTGTACAGAATACTTCCAATATCATTATGTTGTTCTACGCCAATTAAACACACATTTAATTGCATTAATTGCAAGCAAAAGTTAAACAAATCTAAACAAAATTAATTTGCATTTAAATTCAGTTAAAATACATTTAATTTTAATCAGACTACACTACACTGTAAACATGATTGACTTTTAGTTAGGTGAATGAGTCAAATTCTTTGAACTTACAGTCCAACTACACTAGTGAGTTAAAACAACTTCAACTTGAAGAGAAATGGAAAACATTTATAATCAACATTTAACCATGCATTTAACCATTTTTTTATGTGCATGCGGCAAAAATACTACGTCATGATTTTAAAAAAAGAGCTGTCCGCCATGTTTCTGTAATCGTGATGCGTGAGGAAACTGAAGCTGATCAAACAAGAAGAGAACAAAGGAGTGTCACGTTTGGATCATTGGATGATTACAGATGAGACGTTATGTACTGCAAATAACGAGTCAAGTAAGTATATCTTGATATCTGCTTTCTTTATTTTTAATTTTCTCTGTAACATGGCAGTTCTTATTGCGAGATAGTATAGATGCAATATGAACTCGGGAGGTGAATTAATCATGTTTCCTATCATTTATCTATGATTGAATTATAATAATTTCTTATATCGGAATATGATCGCATGTGTGGGCGTGTTCCAGGAATTTGGCTGCTGAAAATACAATATTTTAATCGAACTCTGACTTTTTAAATTAATTAAATGACTTAAAGTTAAATTTGCTGAACAAAATTCGGTAACACTTTAGAATAATGGTCCATCATTAATAAGTAACTATGCAGGAAGTAATGCAGGACTAATGAGTATTACTACATACTTCAGCTACTGCTATTAACTAATAAAGAAACAAGCTGAACTAATCAGTAAATAATATCGCTTTTAGGACTAAGATAGTTCCTTATTAGGTAATCAGTAATTACTGAATGAGATTGGCATCACTAAGAACTAATATGACTAATTATAAAGAATTACTAATTAATTGCTAATCACAATATTAATGTGTCTGAGATGTGAGCAATTGTCTTTTTTTACTCTCAATGTGGTCATAAAATGCATCACTGATTACTCAAGTGTTACCTAGTCACTATGCAGGAACTACTAGTGACTTGGACCATTATTTTAAAGTGAAAAACATCTTCACTAGTAGTTCTTGAAGATTGTCTTTTTTTTACTCAGAACATGGTCATAAAATGCATCACTAATTACTCAAGCACCTAGTCACTCTTCAAGGACTACTAGTGATCTGGACCATTATTTTAAAGTGAAAACAATGTTTTTCACTTTAAAATAATGGCCCAGGTCACTAGTAGTTCCTGCATAATGACTAGGTAACACTTGAGTAATTAGTGATGCATTTTATGACTTTATTCAGAGTAAAAAATATGACTGATTACATCTCAGACACACAATAATGTTCATAATAATTTGTAAGTTAATTAATAGTTATTAATGAGGCTAATCTTATTCAGTAATTATTGATTACTTAACAAGGAAACTATCTCCTAAATTCGATATTACTTACTTATTAGTTAAGCTTGTTTCTATATTAGTTAATAGTAGTAGCTGAAGTGTTAATGTAGTACTACTCATTAGTCCTGCATTACTTCCTGCATATTTACTTATTAATGACGGACCATAAAGTGTTACCCAAAATTCAAAGATCCGGTCGAGTAACATTAGAAGACATTTATATACATTTAATCCATATTATAATGACCAGTAAAAATCAACATATCACCCACCTCTAGAAATAATGCTTGTAATGTATTTTTTTCTTTTCTTTTTGCATTTGAAGAGTATGATGTTAAGTTACTATTTGTGTTTGTAATATTTTGTGCTTATCTGGAGTTATTTTGTTTTATTTTGTAGGATCAGTACATATTTGTTATTGGAGATCCAGTGCAAGCTATGTGGAATCTCAGAGCTGTATTGATGAGGTGATGTTATTGTTAATTATGAATTCTTGCCCAGCCATGACACCCTGATCACACACTACATGTGTGCTTTGCATCTTGTCCATTTGCAAGTAATAAATTCCCACCTGTGCATTTACAGATCCCCCTAATCATCATATATTTTACAAGTAACAAACCAAAGGAATGGGGCCACAGCATTGCTGTGCCAGCCGTGGTAAATACAGGAACATCCTTCATGGAGATGGTGCGCGGTAAGCTGAAACTTGCAAGGCAAGATGAGGAAAAATTGAAGAATACCTTTCTCAATTTGCATGGGTCTTGGGTTATCTATCTATATTTAAATTATGTTTAATTCCCTGTAAAGTAGGAATTAAAACGTTTGTAAAAATGTTCTCTATTTTCAAAGCCCAGTGTCAGTGAAGATAATGTGGTCAGTGGAATCCTGGTGGAATCCACATCATTCTACTGTGATGTTACACACTTTGCAGAATAAACAGCTTCATCCGGGCAGTACTAAATAAAAAGACAAAGTACTAAATTAACATTTTTTAACAGATACTGCAGTGTGAATATAAACTTTGGAGCGCAACTGTACATCTATCGCTTATTATAATTATGGATAGATCTGTTTAATAAACAATTGTTTTCTTTCTGTTTTTTTTTTTTGTTTTTTTTTCCCTCAAGGTATGTTTTTTTTTTCCTGCCTCCATTCACATCTACTGTGGAGAGATGGTGCGCAAGTTTTCTGCCGATGTAGAGCATCTGGGACATTGACATAAACGGCACTTTCCAACAACTTCAAAATAGTTGGGGACAAACAATTTAGGTTTTCTTGTTTTTGTGCCTTTGGAGTTCTTCAGGGTTTTTTTTAAACTTTCATTCACTGTAATGCTGGAATAAGATTTTAGAATAAACCTTTTGGTCCTAATTTTGGTGATATTTTTAAGTATCATAAAAATATCGGGTGTAAAAATATCGATTTCGATCTTGCTTCAGTATCAATTCGTATGTATATTGCCTACTGTACATATAAGGATAAATAAGTTTGCCTTTTTAGCACTATTTTAAACTTTTCTTGGGTTAAATTATATTTGCTCGCATTCATTAATATTCACTTGTGTGTGCTTATATAAGTATCATTAAAAATATTAGGATGCAAGTTATTAACGTTTTAAAATTTCACATTTAAAGAAATAGTGTTTGATCATGTCTAAATATGTATTCAAATGCAAAACCTAAAAATAATTAAGCAATTATGATCTGAAATACTTTTTTGAGCAATTAGACTAGATCATCACTAGAGCCATCCAGCCACAAAATTACTCTGATTTGTCTATTTGCATTGGCATTCTCTATTTTAACCTTAATTACTACACTAATTGTAACATAAATAATAAAAATATTAGAAGAAAAATATTTTAAGTGGTCATTAATGGACCATAATTATTGCACAAATAGTATTTAGTACCAAAAGATCTCCTCAAAACATTCAATAAATATTATTAAACTAAAATAGCCTATAGAACATTTATTTAATTGAAAAATAGTTAAGGCGTATGGTCACATTTGACCACCAATGAGTATGAGTGTGACCAATTAGTAAGGAATACCTGAGGGCTAAATACAAGAAAAACATTATCTCCATCACTCTCCATAATAAAATTATACTGTGCAATTATACTGTGTAATAATCAATGCACACTATGCTGTACTGTTTACCAAAAAATTGCTGCAAATACCTATACAGTGAAGCTGTTGTCTATCCGCTTAAGCCATTAAAATGTATTGACAGCATGGTTTGTTTAGAACTATTGAGAGCTCCATTAACCACGTGACCACGCGCGCCGCCGGGAGAGGAAAGCATGTCTGTTTTTCAAGCTTTTTTGTTTCATATCAAAAGCAGGTTTGGCAATTTGACGTGAGATTTACTTAGGCAGAGTGAGAGCGTGAGACAGAGTCTGAAAGCGTGTGTCTCATGCCAAATGCGTGAGAGTTGGCAACCCTGCCAGTGGTCGAATGGAACACACCTTGTGTGTGTATGCGAGAGAGCAAGAGTAACAGAGACGGAGGGAGAGCAGGGAAAGGAAATGCAGCTGAACGAATACGTTGCGTGTCTTAAAAAAGAAGAACGAAACGCAATATGTGGCGGCCAGTGTTGATTCTGTGGCGCACCGCCACAAATTAGTCTGGGAAACACTGCATATACAACTTTTGATTTTAAGACTGCATTAGTAATAGTGGTGTAACGGTACACAAAACTGACGGTTCAGTCAGGGTCTAGGGGAGAGAAAATTGCTTTTTTTTTTTTTTTTTTATTAAAAAGTGGTTTACTGAACAAATTGTCATTGTCCCTAAATTAATTCAGTTATTACTAAAAGTTTTTTAAAGACATAAAAATGATCTCTACTAATGCTGTAAAGTGTAAACTATATAGGGAGCCCTTACTTGCACTTGCATTGTATGCAAACATGTAAACTTCACATAAGGCAGTTTTTTGCATTAACTTCTAAATCTAATTATAAAATTATGTTTTTACTTCAATTTGTTGTTAAAATATAATCATTTATACACAGTGGCTGTCATGACAGATTTATTTAAACATTACATACATTAGTCCAATACTTTAAATAATCAAGACATCACTAACAGGTTCAGTAGAATATAATAAATATAAGCTAATATAGTGCATACACTCACCTAAAGGATTATTAGGAACACCTGTTCAATTTCTCATTAATGCAATTATCTAATCAACCAATCACATGGCAGTTGCTTCAATGCATTTAGGGGTGTGGTCCTGGTCAAGACAATCTCCTGAACTCCAAACTGAATGTCAGAATGGGAAAGAAAGGTGATTTAAGCAATTTTGAGCGTGGCATGGTTGTTGGTGCCAGACGGGCCGGTCTGAGTATTTCACAATCTGCTCAGTTACTGGGATTTTCACGCACAACCATTTCTAGAGTTTACAAAGAATGGTGTGAAAAGGGAAAAACATCCAGTATGCGGCAGTCCTGTGGGCGAAAATGCCTTGTTGATGCTAGAGGTCAGAGGAGAATGGGCCGACTGATTCAAGCTGATAGAAGAGCAACTTTGACTGAAATAACCACTCGTTACAACCGAGGTATGCAGCAAAGCATTTGTGAAGCCACAACATGCACAACCTTGAGGCGGATGGGCTACAACAGCAGAAGACCCCCCCCGGGTACCACTCATCTCCACTACAAATAGGAAAAAGAGGCTACAATTTGCACAAGCTCACCAAAATTGGACAGTTGAAGACTGGAAAATGTTGCCTGGTCTGATGAGTCTCGATTTCTGTTGAGACATTCAGATGGTAGAGTCAGAATTTGGCGTAAACAGAATGAGAACATGGATCCATCATGCCTTGTTACCACTGTGCAGGCTGGTGGTGGTGGTGTAATGGTGTGGGGGATGTTTTCTTGGCACACTTTAGGCCCCTTAGGGCCAATTGGGCATCGTTTAAATGCCACGGCCTACCTGAGCATTGTTTCTGACCATGTCCATCCCTTTATGACCACCATGTACCCATCCTCTGATGGCTACTTCCAGCAGGATAATGCACCATGTCACAAAGCTTGAATCATTTCAAATTGGTTTCTTGAACATGACAATGAGTTCACTGTACTAAAATGGCCCCCACAGTCACCAGATCTCAACCCAATAGAGCATCTTTGGGATGTGGTGGAACGGGAGCTTCGTGCCCTGGATGTGCATCCCACAAATCTCCATCAACTGCAAGATGCTATCCTATCAATATGGGCCAACATTTCTAAAGAATGCTTTCAGCACCTTGTTGAATCAATGCCACGTTGAATTAAGGCAGTTCTGAAGGCGAAAGGGGGTCAAACAAAGTATTAGTATGGTGTTCCTAATAATCCTTTAGGTGAGTGTATATTTAGTGAAAGAGTTGATTTCTCTAGTGAACAAATGGACACTGAATGACAGGTAAATGTGATGCTACGTGACATTGTTTAAAGGCTGTTTGATTGACATCTTTCCACCGTTGAAACACTGATTGAGCGATTACACCACATATGATACGTTTCAGTAAGTTGTAATGTATCCTCAACATACCTTCTGATGTTCATTCATGTTTATTTGTTTATTCTTTGACTAGGAAGAGATGATCGCGTTCACTCACGCACCGCGCACCGCGCCGCCGCTTGAACTGACGTGCCTATACAGTGATATACAGTCAGGTCACATAAAGAGCATCAAAACAGCATTTATCACTTGAATTTCATGGAAAAATGGACAGAATACTTAATATGTTCGTGTAGGAACTCTGATTGAAGTGTGTTCCGCACGTAAAACAAGCCTACTGTTAACTGTTAAAGATTGCATTCGGAACCGTCCTGTACCGAAACGGTTCAATACGAACATGTGCCGTCACACCCCTAATTAGTAAATGTTGAAATTAACATTAACTAAGATTAATACATTTTTAAAGTATTATTCATTCTAAGTTCATGTTAAATGAAGTAGTTAACTAATTAAACGTTATTGTAAAGCGTTACCCAAAGTTTTGAATCTTAGTGTTGTACATGGAATGATACTTTTCTTTACATTTTGTTTGTATTAATTCATGTGTTGTGTGTGTGTGTGTGTGTGAGGTACTTTGTGTTTGCTTCTAAGATTGTGTGTGTACTGGTAATCCCTACTTTATGGGGACCAATTTACCCCACAAGTATAGTAATACCAGTAAATTTTGATCTTGTGGGGACATTTTTAGTTCCCCATGAGGAAACAATCTTATAAATCATACAGAATGATATTTTCTGAAAATGTAAAAATGCAGAATGTTTTCTGTGATGGGTAGATTTAGGTACCTTTGTATGAGGGAGATTGTGCATATGAGCCTCATTGTCCTCCAGACTCTTTCTAAATTAATTTGTGTTTGTGTAAATTGTTTCTTGGGTTTTTCTTGTGCATCAACAAAAAGGTATTTTGCGTATATTTGTTTTAGATTGTTTTGTCAATAAATGTAGAGGGTTTCAATTTGCATTTGTTTATTATACTAAATTGCAGCTTCATTATTAGAATAATGTAATTACACATGTACTTAATAATATAATAGTTTACATGTAAATTACGTTAAAGTATATTTTAGTTCACATGAATTGTTTATTAATTGCTTGTCAGTACATTCAGAAGCACACTTTTACCATATTTCAAAGTACATATAAGTGGTTTAAAAAAATTACTCAAAAGTTCAACTAATTGCATTTAACATGAACTTAATCTATGATACATTTGAAATTAACAAAGTATATTTTAGTTCACATTAATTGCTTGTCAATAGATTGAGCAGTGTACTTTAACTATTTTGAAGACATTAGAAGCAATTATGAAAGTACATATAAAGTTGTATTAAAGTCCCATTTAAGTTGTTCCAAAAAATCACTCTTAATGGCAACTTATTGCAACTTAATACGTGATACATTTGAAATCAATTATACTTAATGTGCATTCAGTGCGCTGAAAACATTGCATTTAATTCACACTTAAGTGTACACCTTTAAAGTGTAATATTTGTGTAATAAGTACACTTTATAAAAGTACACTAAAGTGCATTTCTTTTTCACAAGGGCTTGCCTCCCTTTGACGTCATAGATCCCCACTTTGAAAAACCTGTCGTTTGCTGGGCCTGGTGTTAATACAAGCTTTTAAGCTTTTCAGTTCTGAAACGTACAGGATATTCTTATAGTATGATGAACTTTTATATGTCAAAAGCTCAAGGAAAATTTTATTTCTCAGTTCATGACCCCTTTAATTTTTTATTTTTTATTTCTGCTATTCCTCTGTGTAGGATGAGAGTGAAGAAGGTGCCAGTGTCCACCCCCTGCAACAGACAGACTGAGCTGAAACATTCTCTTCCCGAGGAAACACCATTGGAAGATCTCCATGGAGGGACTTTTTTGGGATTTGTTTTAAAATGTCAATTTAGTGTTATTATTACCTAAAATATATTTAAATTTTACAAATAAATGTCTTAAATATCATTTTGTTAAAAAAATGGTGAGAAAATTGTTTCACGAGTTCACACTTACAAATAAGTCAGATAGAATAAATGTATGTGTATTTGGCGTGCTGTCCGAGGAGAGGGCTCCGAGCTCGGAACTCCAGACCTTGAATTCATTGAAAGTCTTAGGGATGTGCTGGAGTAGACATTGTCAATACAAGATCTTGACCAAAAATTGTTGCACCTCTTATTGGAAATAGCATCACATATTTATTTCCATCAAAAGGTGCATAACATTTTGGTCAAGATCCTGATCTTGATCTAACAAAATCCAAATTTTGAACAGTTTTTACTGTACCAATATATTTTTATGAACCCATGAAGTTCCTGGGGGAAAACATTGCAGAGCCCATTTTGCAGTGCCAAGATTAGTAGGGCATTTTTTTTACGAGAAAATGCCATTTCAGTCTTTCTTCTTCAAAATGTCACATTTCATTAAATGTGTTACTTAATTATTTGTGATATTTGAAAGAAATTTCAGAGTGAAAATTGTTCCAAAGTAAATCCTACGCCATTTCTTTAGTATAGTTCTGTCCGGTATTGTCTGTGAGATGTGCACACTGTTTCGCACGTTGGATTGTTAGTTGTATCTTATTAATAAAACCTAAAGTATTTACCTATTCCTGCTCATCACCGTCATCTTCCTCGGACCAAGCGTTACAGAATAATGGACCTTAAAAATGAGGAAAAGACTGGACATCGCGTTCATCAACGTTGCCCCGATGTGGGGTCACCGACTGCTAAATGGAGGAACTGTTTGTGTGTTTCAGAACAGCAGAGACCTGGAGCTGTACGTGGAGGAGTTCCTGGACGTCTGCCATCACGCCACCTGCGATGACGTCTGTTTAATGGAGGGATTCCTGTGTGGTCTGGATGAACCCCTCCGCTTCATCATGCCCCGCGGCGATCCCTGCTGGATGCTGGAGAGTTACATTAACTTTGTGCTGTGGACGCAGGGATCCACGTTCACAGTGGGCGAAGTGGAGGATGACAACAACTTTGTCCAGCCACACCCCAAAGACGTCTCGCAGTCCAACCCAGAGCACAGCCCACCAACAACCTGCACCATGGAGATGACAAAGCCTGAGCCCCCCGCAGACGGAGAGCTTCCGTCCGCCGCTGGTACAGAGCCTGTGACAACAGCGCCCACTACAGCCCCGGAGCCAAAGTTCCCATGTGAGTCTGTTCAGGGGTGTGAGCCGGCAACAGCTGTCCCGGAAGGAAATTTTGGTGGAGTTGGACACTGCTGAGGACTGGCTTATTGACTGGGACACTTTAGTACTGCCTCCCACCCTGATTTGTGTGAGTTTCCAGCATCGCTGGATTTAACCAGCATAGACTGATTCATCCTTTATAATCTGTGAACTGTTATCTGTGATCCCTCTCCCATCTCCAACAATGAATACCGCCAGTCCTCCAGCCCTGCCTCAGCTGTCTTCGTGCTGCCCTTCACCTTCTACTGTATTGCCCTGCGGTGTGGATAAGCCTCATGTCCAGCACTCATCAGCCTCACCCATTCGAGGGAATCCGTTGGCTCTATCTCCGGCCTCTGATCCTCTCACGTCACCTCGACCTTGCGACATGTCGGCTACACCGTGGCTCCTCCCACCCTCTGCACCACCAGAATCCCTCGACCTTGCAGCTTCACCGGGTTCCCTCATCCCTCCGGCTCCCCCTTGGTCAGTCGTCACCCCTGCGCCATGGACTTACGATCTTCCTGCTGCGCTTCGGATCTCCAACCCTAGGGCTGCAGTGGGATCCTCCTTCCTCTCGGACTCGCCTTGGTCTTCAGTCACACCAGCTCCGCCTCAGGCCTTGGCAGCTCTGGTGTCCCCTCAGGGGCTCGTCACCACGGCTCCACCCAGGTCTCCAGTGCCAGCGGCGCCGCTCAAGGTCATCAGCTCTCCGTCATTGCCTGGGGATCCCCTGACATCGGTTTCGTCTCTGTCGGTCGTCCTACGGAGATCGTCGACAACGCCATTCCTTGGCTCCTTCCTCCGTCGATGCCACCGTGGGCTGTCGTCAGCTCTGTGCTCTGGGTCCGTACCATCTGGCCACTCCTCCCATCATCGCCTCCATGGATGCTCCCTCCAGTTCCTCCATGGAATCTCTGCCTGCCTGTCTGCCCGTCTGCCTACCGGCCTGCCTATCGGTCTGCCTATTGGTCTGCCAGTCTGCCTGCCTGGCCTGCCGATTCTTGCGAGTCCTCTACCAGCCCTTTTCCAGCTCCTCGCCCACCTCCAAAGCCCCCACCCTCCCTCATCTGTGTTCCTTCTTCTTTTTAAGCCACGAGGTTGCGCCTACTCGGAGGGGGTGTTATGTCACGATTATGTTCTGTTTGTTTTGGCTTTCATCTGTCACATGTCTTCCTTTATTCTATGTTCCCGCAACAATCTGTCACCACGGACACTGATCATCATCATCATCATCACAGCTGTTTGTAATTTTTTGTTAATTCATCAGTGTAATCAGTTCCTGCTTGTTTTCTGTTCAGTGTCCGGTATTGTCTGTGTGATGCCACACTGTTTCGCACGTTGGATTGTTAGCTGTATCTTATTAATAAAACTTGTATTTACCTATTCCTGTTTATCGCCGTCATCTTCCTCGGACCAAGCGTTACAAGTTCTTAGTTTCATACTGTAACATGTATTAGTTGTTTTTAGTTGATAACATCATTCACAGTCATGGGATGAGTTCCCTTATGAAAGACATTATTTATTGTTCCTTTCTTAATTACCTGCCTTTTACTGAGTTTCAATTTTTTTTTTTTGCTGTTAAGTCCTTTTCTTTTCAATTCCCATTTTCATGTTATTAGCTATTTTCTCTGTAGATTCATGCCAAAAGCAATTGTGCAAACTGTTTTTTATTCTTTTGGAAAAAACACAGGCTATACAATGCAAATATTTCTTTTTTTTTAGAGTACAAATTATATCATGTATTTACTGTATATTTGTCCCTGTCTGCTGCCATCACAGCTAAAAATAGTAACAATGACTTTGGGATCTTTAAATTTCTTTGAGAGAAATCTTTTAGATGTAAAGAAACTCTTTCAAAGTTCTACAATTACAGCTGAATGTTGCATCCAAGGTAAAGCTGCCATCTGTTTAGACTACGTTTAAGCAAGTCAAAAGACGAAGGCACCAGGGGCAACACCTGCTTACTCTTACACCACTTTTTATTTAAAAATAACTTGTCAATTTCTGTTTCCTGTATACCTGCTGTGCCATCTCACCATTTCACCCAACTCCCCCTCTTTCAGTTCTCACTCCTGTATGTGCATTCATCAGCATCAGCACCAGCCAGTCCTGGAAATCAGCATTAGATAGTGCATCAACAAGACACAAATTGTTTCCTAAAATTCCTGCTGCAGTAAAACTGCAATAAAGTTATACAGCCCTTTGAAGAAGGTCATTAAAATTTGACAGAATGATGAATTCCTTCACAAAAATGCCACTGCAAACTTGGTATAGGTAAAATACAACCATTAAATTGTTAAAACTATTTGCTACAGGGATGCTAGATGCTAATCAGTGTGACAGTCATTAGCCAAGACATGATCAATCATCTTATCACCTTAAGCAAGAAGGACTTAGTTTTTGCTTTACAAGACAAGTGATAAGCTACTTAATTCCAAGGGCTTATAGACAGAGAACTAAATCAAAGAATGAAACCATTAAAGCAAAAATGTGACGTACAAATGTGAATGGTGACCCCAGCAGTCTGGCCTTCATAAGTTCTGCTAACAATACTTAATACCTCAGTCATTAACATGTGATTATGAATGATGCAACAATGCTAATGGAAATAAATTAACAAGCAAATAAAATTAGTGGCCGATAATGACAAGAGGACTCTTGAGTGAATGTAGTCTATGAGCCATGGCCTGGGTAATAACTCTAAGCAGATTGTACGTGTAGCTGAGGCCCTAGAATGTCTTCTTTTGTTTGAAACAGCTCAGTTTGTTTTGTTTTTTCCAAAGGGAAGAGATTGTTTGCATGTTGCACATGTTGCACATTGGCCCCAAAAGGTATATAGACAATACCAAAATAAAAATGTCAAAGTGGCCAAAAATCGTATTGTGGGGCCACTGATGGACTTGTGTGCGCCTACGTTAGTTCTTGTAGAGTTCTATAGAGTCATGAACACAGTGATACATGCGAGATATGCATTGTGGGAGGCTATAAATCAAAATCCTCTCCCTTTCTCTTTCTCTGCCTTGTTTGAAGAGAGCAGTCAGACGAAAATCTCACGGCTAAACGGACACCCTCACACAAGACAAACCTACACTTCCTGTTTCCACTCTGTTAGTCTAACATACTCCAGGACAGCATATTTTCCAGTGGCATGTGATCTAACCAGCAGAAGACACAAGCCAGGATTAAATCCCAGTTGTGCAGGCCATACATACGGCGTTACAATGAGCCCCTATTAGAACTATGCCATTCTATTCTATACTTCTATGAATTCTATTGAGAAACCATGAGAAAGAGGTGAATAAAGATTTAGAGTTAATGTTCAGAAATTATTCATTATTATTATGTTTTGAACTATGCTGTATAGCTGTGTTTTGTGGTGTTTGTTGTCAAACTCCAAAATTAGTTTATTTTTAATTATTAAAAAAATGCCATTACTTTATATGAAAAAAATATTAATTGTACTTTATTGACAACATAATTTAGTTTGTCTTGGATATTTTTTTGATTAGACAAGGTAACATTTTAAGCTGTCATATGCTCATGTTACATCGTGCCCCTCACATGTCACAATGTACCCCACCTATGGGGCATGTTGCCACATTTCACTTCCATTCTTTCGGGGTAAATCAAGAAAAAAATATATACTGTATTAATGAAACAAAACCACATAATTGTACTAGACATGTGAAATGAATGTGGGAAAAAATAAATACTCTGAACCCCAAGTGGATTTACACAAACTGAGAAAGTTAAAAAGTGTAAGTTTGTGCCCCACTCTCCCCTATTTTTTCCAACTACTAGACATCGCTCAAAAAATATTTTGATTTTTTGATGTCCCTATACATCTCTAGGGACACATCTCTAACATGCAGCAACTACAACCAAAATTAGTTTTGTGAACAAATTGAAAGTGCATTACAGCTGCCATCAAGGGGTGAATACGACAGTCACATCTAGAGGAATCAGACGGTGAAAAAGAGGCTTTAGACTTGATCCTCATATGTTCTGCTCTTCAAGAAAACAAACCACTCAAATGAACCTGGATGATGTGGGGTGGGGGCAAGTTCTACTTGCACGAAGAACTCCACTTCTAAATACATCAGTCAGACAGCATGAATTAATCATTTAATGGTTTGAACCTCATTTCTCCCCACTGTTTTGTCTCTTGACCTGCTAGCTGAAAGCAGAGCTTCCACTTTGTCTAGGTCTCCATTTCCAGGGAGAATATTGGCATTTTAAATGGACTAATCACACAGGAGGTGTGTGTACGGCAGCTGTGAGCAGTACAGATTCTTGGAAATTATGACCGGCATGCTCAGAATCCTGCAATTTGACAAATAACACCAAGACCTTAAGTCTTGATCTGGGAGTTTTGACCTGTTGCCTCCCACAGCTGTTCAGTGTGCCTGCTGTGCCTCTGAAAAACACACATTCATATTATATTAAAATACAGACCTTTAAAAGAGACCATTTTATTTCAAATTAACTGAGACTAACTCACTAACTCTAATTCTGGTTTCACTCATCTGATATCCTCAGTTAATTGACAAGTATGCATACATGTGAACGCGAAAGATTTCAGCTCTACACAGTAGGTAAATAATAATAATAATAATAACCTAATAACAAACCTGAAAAAATAATGTAACTGTAAACTATACATCACACATATAACATCATTATTACTAATGCTAATCTCAAATTGTCTGTTGAGAAGAGATTACTTTGATGTTTTGGTATCCTCTGTATCCCGGTATCGGTGACACAATGTTGGTGATATACAAGATACTTGGTTAAGGGTGGGATTCAGTATAGGGTAATACTGGAAATCTGTTACTCAAAGTCTAATTTAAGCCTGAAAATCAAGAAACCTTTGAATTAAAAAATAATAATTTTATAAAAAATTGGGTCCCACTTTATATTAGGTGGCCTTAACTACTATGTACTTCCATCAAAAAAATATTGTATTGCAAAACACTTTTGCTGATATTGAGGTGGGATACGGGTAAAGTTAGGGACAGGTTTGGTGGTATGGGTAAGTTTAAGGGTAGGGTTAGGTGTAAGTGAAGTGTCAACAGTGTAATTATAAATGCAACTACAGAAATTAATTACAAAGTATAACTATAATTTGTTGATTTATTCAGTATGAACTATTAGAAATGGTTAAACATATAAATACAACATGTATTTATACAATTATATCTGTATGCATATATAATATGTAAAATTGATATGCAAAATTCATGACAACCGACCCCTGATTTACGCAGCTATAAATCTGTATTATAAATGGATTTTAAACTATATGTTCGTTGTACATTTACATATGAAAACCTCTGAAAACATAACTATGATCCTTCAATGTTCACTAGCTTTCAATTGAACAAAATAACAAGGAATTATGTATTTATGAATGATCCCCTACAGAGCAGAAATCTATGCCTCTCAGTGCCTTTGTTTCGGTCTGATGTGATCTCTGCCCACTGATTTGCAGGTTAAATCCCCTGCGGCCTGGCTGCAGCCAGCTTGAAAAGTGTCCTAAGTGCTGCCACATGCTTCTCTGGTCAGTGGCCCTAATTTAACTTGACAGCATGTACAAGCTCAGACTGAACCTTTGAAAAAGTCCACACAACCCAAGGAGCAACTTTAATTGAAGGAGATGACATGGTCACTTTCCACTGCCTTGTCACTCAGTAGCATAATCGAGGCCATTTATCAAAAACTGTTTACATGGATAAACTCTCACCTGGACAGGGAGAGCTGCAGAGTTGTGATTATGTCTTCTGATATGTCTCAGAGCGAAACTAAATTCGACTCCTTGTGGAGTTTTTGGCACACCGGCTTGTTGGATAAGGACTGTCTGCGATAGTTTCCCATTTGTATGTGAAGGCCTGAAAAGATTGTGGAAAAAGAAAAAAACTTTTAGAGCAACAGCAGATCGTTAAGCAGTTTATAAATGGAAGCAAAACAGGTGCATTTTAGTAACCGAAAGGCCTAATTATTCGTTTTCATTACCATGTGCAAACAGAAGATAGCATGAAGATTGCAGAGAAAGGCTTGTTTCTTTCACAGCCGTAGTCACCTGTTTGTCTGATTGTAGCTATTATGAGTGCAGTCTGCTGTTCAAATTTGATTTCTCATCACCTGCAGAGCAGGGGCGGCTTGTCGGCTATGCATTAGTCCCATCAGGAGAGGCCTTATCGCAGTGCCTTAGGCATTCTGGGAAAAAGGTGATATGACAGCCCGTGGGACCCATACAATGTGGTGTGGAAAATCATCTGTGTGACATCCCTGGGGGCCTGTATTTACCACGCCTGCTGGGCAGAAACAAATTGCAAACTTTTTTTCTTAAGGTTCCCAACAGACTTTACTGCCATGCTAGAGATGCTGGAGAAAATGAAATGGGTACAGAGGAACGCTGAGTATCTTCAATGCCGCAGGTGCTTACAAAACCGCACAGGTGGTGTGGACACCTGGATTACAGCATACGCTCTCCTCGAAGCTGAAGGAGGAAGAGGCGTATGAGTAGGCATGTAATCACAGTCATGATGAGAAAGCTCTGTGGCAACCGGCGAGGGCGAGCTGCGGACTTGGTGCATATTGACCTACCTCCAATTGCGTTCCACTACAAAGGATGATGAACTATCTTCTGACCTCAAAGCGAAGGAAGTTGTTCACTTTGATGTCTACTGATCTTTTTTCTCTTTGTTCTTTGCCTTAGGGTTCTGCGTTGCGCTGGGTATTGCGCCCAACAATAAGGCAAATCTTTGAACTGAAGATGACGGATGAAAACATGCCATATTTGTAGAAATGTAATCTTTGGATTCAAGTTGGTTCATATGCTTTTGAAAACTCCACTTACCAAAATTATAATAATAACATCTTTAGGTCTCTGCATGAGTGCTTACTATGATTTAATATCATAGTTTTCTGCATGTTGGTCACACCACATGACTTTGATTTGACGCACACAGTTTTCAAATATAAAGCAGTGATGCTATCAGCACTATACTTCACTCTTTATTTTTTCTGACAGCTTTTTACTTTCGCTCCTTACATTTTTATAGAAATATCTGTACTTTCTACTTCTTGCATTTTCACACTATGCTCGTTACTTAATCTGTATTTGATGGCATCTAGATAAATCATGAATCAGTTACACTGTGTCTACACCAGACGCAAGCGGCGCGACAAAAGATAATAGAACCCATTATAGTCAGTGATGTTGTCTACACTGGATACGCCACGACACAACACGACAAATCCCTGACAGTACACTGATGCCTCGTTCTATTTATGACGTACTGACATGAAGGACAAATGCTTTGCAACGGTCGCATTGTCGTGTCCAGTGTAGACAGCTTCTAGCTGATGCAGCGCGACGCTATGCGACGTGTCAGCGGTCAAGTCCGGTGTAGACACGCGGTGCGTCCCCATTCCGTATACTCTCCGTCCTAAATAGTATTCGAAAAAATAATTAGTGCATCCCAAATAGTAGTATGTTGAAAAGAGTAGTGATCGACCGATATTGGTTTTTTATAACGATACCGATACTGATTATTTGCATGTTTATGTCCCCGATAACCGATATATAGAACCGATAATTATTTATTTATTGTTATTTCTGTTTTTGACCATTATAACAACAGCACTGAACTGAACAAACTGTTTTATTTAACACTTTTTTGCAATTTCACTCCCTTCTTACATACAAAACACACTTCTACATCAATAAATAGAGTCTGAAAGAGTGCAAAAAAAATGTAATATAAAAAAATATATATATTTAAGGAGTTTTAAACGACCGGATCTTGTGGTGGCCATGCTGGAGCATCCATCCGGTGAGCGAACGGCTGAATGCGACTACACGAGATAAGCATAGACAGAGAGAGGGAATTAAATTCAGCGCTTTTATTTCCAACATGCTCTCATTCATGGCCGTTTTATTTCATTCATGTAAAGTTAGGTCTTATTGGGACATGACGGATTACGTAGCCTAATCTTATTTGTGCATAACTCATTTGTACATTACTGGCTGTTATGTTAAATAAAGTTATTTTACCTTTGAACACCGTTGTTGACTCATTTACCCTCAGACGTAGTGCTTTAATGGCGGTTTTGCGCGCAATTCTCAAAACGGCCACAAGATGCCACCAGTTATCGTGAATCCGATATTACAAAATTGATACCCAATTATGTGAAAATGCTTAAATATCGGGAAAAATATCGGGAAACCGATATATCGTCGATCTCTAGAAAAGAGTATTCCAAAGATACCCGGATGGTCTATTTTTTCCAGTTAGAACACACACACACAGTGAGAGACAGAGAGATATCAGGGAAAATGAAGAGACTGAAAAGGAAAATGGAAGTGAAGGTGCAGTTCAAGAGAGAACTTTTCATTTTGGATTTAAACCTTTCTTATGTGATGGCCATACAAAAAAATAGGGTTGTCTATGGTTTCAGAATTTGTTGTTGGTCTATGGGATGAACAGCCTAAAATTTTATCCTAGTCTGGCCCTGTTCTACATAATGGTTGTTCAGCCTGGATACATTCATTAGCTAAGAAAATTTGAAATGTAAGTTCTTTTGTATTAATATGATGTGAGGTCCAGTTACCAGCGTGACACTAAAGTAGTAGTAGTGGATAATAGATAGTAGTAGTAATGGCTACTTTTTACTTAAGTACATGTCAGAGCCCATGCTTTTTTACTTTAACTTGAGTAAAAAAAGTGTAGTCAGTACTTCAACTTTTTAAACATGAGTATCTGTAGTTGAGTGAAGGATGTGTGTGCTTTTGCCATCTCTGGTTACAAGTCACCAATTACAATACCACTTGAGAAAGTATCTGATTTGAACAGTACTTAAGTATTTTACTGAATGTAGACTGATATTAGACTCAAATGTAGGCTTTCTTGTTTTTCGCTGGCTTGTCTCTTAGGTGTTTCACTAGTGCATAGTGAAAAACATGAGACTGTTGATTTTTGAGGAGAGCATTTATTTTCTAAAATCACAATAAAACCTCAATCTTACAATAAATCAATATCGACACAACAGCCTCTTTAAACAACTACACTCAAGTCTCAGTTAAGCTCAAGTGCTCAAAAAGTAAACCAGTATCCTTCAAAAAGGTCTCTTTGATATAAAACAGATAAATAAAATAATGTTAAAGGCACAATATGTAAGATTTTTGGATAAAAATATCTAAAAACCACTAGAACAATGTTATATATTTTGTTGACTTGTGTACTTACATTATCCCAAATGTTCCAAGAACGTTTAAATCCAGAGAAATAAGGAATTTTAACCAGGACACGGACTGTGTCCGTGGGGCCTCTTTGGGCTGATCTTGTGTGAAAAAGGAACAATATAGAGCAACACAAAGAAAGTAAGAAAAATGCCTGCATAAGGGAGAGGAAGATGAGTACCAGGACAAGGGAGAGGAATGCCTGGACAAGGACAAGGTAGAGGTTGAGGAGTTAGAATGCATGGTGGTGCTCAAAGAAGGGTCAGAATTAGGGTAACTGATGAAATAAGAGCTACTATCATAGACCATGTCATAAACCACAGGCTATCATACAGAGAGGCTGGTGAACGAGAACAGCCAAATCTCAGCGGGACACAGTGGCATCCATTATCCAGGTTTTTCAAGAAACCAACAGGTAGGATATTGTATAAGGGCTTCTCCTACTGCAAAGTGTAAATACTTTATGTATTACAGTGACTGTATGCCTCTGGTCTCTAATATGTAACCATCAGGGGCAGAGGAAAGTTCCTGAATGAAGAACAGAAACTTGCTATTGTCAACACGGTGATTGCTGATAATGAAATAAAACTGAAGGGCATTCTATAAAGCTACTCTGAGATGGGTCATTTATTTTTTGTATTGAATTTCTGCAGCAAAAGAAATAAAATGCATGCATTTACTAAACCCAACAAAACAAAACAAATGTGTAGAGGCTTCAAAATACACAATCTATGATCAATAAAATATACTGTCTATTGTATAAAGGCAGACCTGACACATAAAATAATGCAGTTTCTGTAATTCCATTTAGTGTTAGTGTTTTTATGACATTGTGCATTGATTAACTAAATGTTCCTGTTGGAAGAGAACATGTGTTGGGGTTTTGGTAGACATAGTGTATTGTGTTAATGTATTATTGTATTTTGAAAATTAGTGTTGGAGTTTAGTTTACAATGTGTGATTTTGAGCATGAAATTAACCGTTTTTGGCAATTGTGTGTTGTAGGTGTGCTGGTGTGTTAAGAGTTTAGGAAAATTGTTAAAAGTATTGAAAAAATAGCGATTGTAAAAAACTGTAATGAACACAGACGCAGCCGGATCATTCCCATAATGACCAACACAATCTAACTGTTATCTTCTGGTTTAAGACATGCTTTTTTGGGCAGTAAATAATGCCACAAACACCAGTAAATTGACGAGCGCAAACCTTAGTAAATCACCTTGCGTGATTCATTTAAATACTCTCCTCCCATAAATTTTGCGCCTGAAAAGGAAACTCCTACACTCTCAAAAAGGATGTTAATTTTTTTTTTTAATTTTGTGTTAGGGCTATTTTAACACATTTCAACACTGTATTCAACACAAAATGTGTTAGTTGTCATCCAATCACATTGCTGCCTACCTCACTCAGCAAGTTGTTAAGCAAATTAGCGCCTCTTTTTCACCGGTGGACGACTTGAAGGCTCACATGTCCGGTAACGTATTTGGATTTATTTGTTTTTAGAAACTATAAAAAAAAATGTCTGTTTTATGTTGTTTGTGAAATTTTTAAACAGTCAAAGTGCATTTACACAGTTAGCGTCCTCTCCTGCTTACTGGTATTTTTACTACAGGAGAGGCGGTGCAGTGATATCTGACGGGACTTTCAGTTTCTCCTCAAAATATTTTGAGGTAATTTATCCCTCTTTTTCATCGGTGAACCACTTGAATGCTCATATGTGATGTATTTGGATTTATTTGTTATTAGAAACTATAAAAAAAGTATCTTTTTTTTTGTTCTTTTGTGAAAATTTTAGACGGTCAAGGTGCGTTTACACAGCGACCTCTGGTGCTTACTGGTATGGGATTTTCAGTTTATATACAAGATATAAATATGTTTAAAATGTCTATGAAATTCAAATGACGTGAATATTGACTTAATGTAAATGTACCAGTCAAGTTTTTTGTTGTTGTTTTTTTTAAATGCTTTGTATTGCATTCATTTTGTTAAACTGATGAAGGCACATCTGACACAAACCTGTGTGATTTATGACACATTAGTGTGTTAAATATTTTAATACACTGTCTGTGTTAAGAAGAATAAAACACTGGATGAGTTAAAAATGTGTTGTCCTTAACTAGACACACAGGTTGTGTTGTTTTGAACACATCCTTTTTGAGAGTGTACAAATACATATGCAATTAGGTCAGCCACAAAAATAACTGTGTCCATTCCTTTTCAACGCTAATTTATCACTGCGTGTCTTTAGTAAATCCTGAGTAGTTTTTTAATGCCAAATTATGTTTTATTAACAAAGTTCGGGAAGAACACGTTCAAATTTTCTATCAAATCATCATGTCATTCCAACCAGCTGTCAGCAATCGGTAATCAACATGTCTACCCAATCAGCACAAGTGGAGGATTATATAAATACTCAGTCCACTCAATAATGCTCTTCGACAGTTTTTCAGCATCCCTCCACCACCCCGTCTTTCTCACTCACCTGGTTACTTTCCTAACCAGAGATATGGGGGAGTACTCTGGCTTTGGGCCAAATACCAAGCTCAGAGCCCTCTCCTCGGACAGCACGCCAAATATGCATACTTTACTCTATCTGACTTATTAGTAAGTGTGAACTGATTATTTGTAAGTGTGAACTTGTGAAAAGAGGGTTTGGCTGGCACAAGCTGTTTGTAAATCTGGCCCATAATCTGGTGCAGAACAAGTTAGGTGTCATGCAAAATGTAATGAGTTTGAGCATTACTCAAAAAATGTATAAGAGTAAAGTAAAGAGTGCATATAGCATTGGCGAGCAGTGACTTTTCTACCCGGGTATGCTGGGTGACGCATTATGTCAAAAATGCACCTGTACATTGGATGGGTTTATAATAAGCGCGTTTCACGTTAACTCTAGGCAGCATTAGCTGTTCAGTTGCTTACTCTCATGACACATAGCAACACAGCTAAAAGTTCCTTAATTTATTTGACCATTTATTGAAAGCAGCCTACATTTACCTGTTGGTGCCTACACAAGCACCCATAAAAGCTGTTGAGATGTGTTTGAGTTGAGTCAGGTGTGACGTGTGAAAGGGGCGTTTGCAAAATATGCTGTATTTTTTTAATTCCGCTAGGTGGCACTTATGTTGCATAAACTAAATGGAGTGTCTATTTACACCAAGTGCAAATAGCGTGCCTTGTTGGCAAGTGCTATTTGCACTAGCTCCGCCTAACAATGCCTGGTTGGGAAAAACAAGATTAAAAATATAACAGGTCTATTTCAACTTTTTCAGTGGTGTAGTCAGTAAAACATAAGGCTTAAAGATCTAGGTTTTGACGCGATCGACCAGGGTTTGAATCTGCCTTTTGCAGAGATTGCTCTTCTCTCTTTAACTATCGCAATATCACATCGGAAAGGCATTTACTTTCAATAAAAATTAAGAAAATGTTCTAAAAATGGAAATAAAGTGTCTAACGAAATGTTTAATAATAATAAAAGCATTTATTGGGTAGGGTTAGGGATAGGTGTAGGGCGGGCTGTAATTGTCCCATTAAGGTGGCATCCATTTAATAATTTTAATAAATATAATAATTTACACTCTGTTATTATTGCATCCTGTTTATGTACAACAATACTGAGGTGCAAATAGTATGTATCTGTCAAAACAGTACAATTACTAGCATCTAATTACTATTTACACATATTGCAAATAACTACTTTTACGTGGTGTTAATAGAATATATCACTATTTGCACTTAGTGTAAATATCATCTATCGCTAAGAAAATGTTGTTTTCACTTAGTGTAAATAGAATCTAGTCGCTATTTGCACTTAGTGTAAATAGCATCTATTGCCGCTACCTAAACTGAGTGCTTTACCTTTAAACGGTATGGCGCATCGGCAGAAATCAGAGATGACAAATAAGAAACACCATGGCAAGCGTCAATTTCATATGTTCACCTGCCCATTAAACCACAGTGGGAAAATTGACCTAACATAAAATAAAAAATAAAATAAAATAAAAGCTTCAGAAATAAAAAAAAAGCATCATGTCACTGACCTACATGCTTCATGAAAACCATAGCTTAAAACAAAATGGCATGCACCACTATTATTGTGAAAACTGGCAACAGGAATTTTCCTCACATACAGCAACAGTCTTAAATCAGCATGTCAGACATCAAAAATCCATATTCTCCTTGATATTTATGGAAGGCATTTTCTGCAAATACAGTTTTTACAAAGCTTTTTATTAATACTCATGCAATAATAGTGACACAATTCAAATTAAAATGTAAAGTTATAGTTCCCTTTCATAGGTTTACTCAACGCTGTGAGCAGTCACTATGGGAACCGTTAAAGAGCTCAGGCGGGCAACTGACTTGGCGCTGAGAGCTACCAAGCATACTGCCCGTGCAGTAGGCAGGTCCATGGTGGGAATGCATCACCTTTGGCTCAATCTTACTGACATCAAAGAAAAAGAGAAATCTGTCTTATTAGACGCCCCCATTTCCAATGAGGGCCTATTTGGAGAGTCTGTGACTGTAGTGGTCGAGAAATTTCAAGTGGCAAAACAACAGTCCGCCATGTTTCGCCAACTCATCCCGCGTAGGTCCAGGAAGTTCGAACGGCAACCGCCTCCGGCTCGTTCATCCTCCATCCAGCGCCCCTGTGAGGTACAGCAAAATTAACCTTCGCCTATGGAACCCCTCCGCAGAGACTGGGGTCCTAGGACTCGCCTACCAGCTCGCCAGCGACAACGCAGACAAATTGACCTGACTTCGATGGCCAAAGCCTCTCGTTCTCAGGTCCCCAAGAATAATTCCTGAACCGCTCGCTCGTCCCCAGAGGACAGGCCCTCCATTGGAGAGTTTGGACAAACCGCGCAAGCGTATTTGCCTCTCTCACTGTGGCCTCCTGGCTCTGGCCTTAACTGTTCCGCCACTAAATGCGCCTCGGGCAGCTTTAGGCCGGGCCCCATCGACGAGCATCATACCAGACACTCCGCGCGTTCTAGCCTTCGGAGTTCAGGAAAAAGCCACTTTGTGGATAGGTGTCCTGTCATGGAGGTGGGAACGCTGGTCCGGGTTCCGGACGCCCCGCAGGCCGCCCTCGATCAAGCCGGGTTGTACCAAATACCCGTGAGTATAAAGGAGGGTATCTATTAGGCTTTGGTGGATTCAGGTTGCAACCAGACCTCCATTAATCAAAGCCTGATACAGCCTGAGGCATTGGATACGAGCCGCATGGTTAAGGTGAGGTGTGTGCATGGGATGTGTTGGAATATCCTTTAAGATCCATGACCATCCAATTTAGGAGACAAAAACATAGTGTGGAGGTGGCAGTTAGTCCGCACCTCAGACATCCGCTAATTCTGGGAACGAATTGGCCAGCTTTTAATCAGTTATTAGGGTGTTTATCCGCGGATGTCTCTTGGGGGAAAAAAAAGCAGGGAAGGGGGGCGAGCGCGCACCCTTCATTTCAGGGTGAACTATCCCTTAAACTTTTTAGAGAAACATTGTGTGTGTGTGTGTGAGAGAGAGAGAGAGAGAGAGAGAGAGAGAGAGAGAGAGAGAGAGAGAGAGAGAGAGAGAGAGAGAGACCCAATTGGATCCCATTAAAATCCTGTAGAAATTATCCTACAGGATATTTATGTATTGTCTTATAAGACAATTCCCACAGAATCCAATAGGAATCAGATGAGAAACTTATAGGACAAGACATAAATATCCTATAAGACTATTTCTAACAGAATCCTATAAGAACGGTTCCAAAATATGATAGAAATTCTAAATGGAATCCTGTACAGGTTTCTTATTGGAATCCTTTAGGATTTTTTGACTAGGGTTACGGACGCCAGCCCCGTGGGGTCATGGATGTCTTGAAAGAAACTTGGGAGGACGGACCTTAGGATAGTAAAAATGAAATACAGTATGTGCTGGACCTGAGAACAAAACTCCACACATTGGGGCGGCTCTCGATGGAGAACAAACAGAGCCGGCTATACAACAGGGGAACTAGGCTGCGAGAATTTGCACCGGGAGAGAAAGTGCTTGTATTGCTCCCCACGTCCAGTTCTAAATTACTTGCAAAGTGGCAAGGACCCTTTGAGGTCACACAGCGAGTAGGCGATCTCAATCATGAAGTGATTCGAACGGACAGGAGTGGAGCACATCAGATTTATCACCTTAACCTCCTTAAAAAATGGAGCGAAGAGGAGCCAGTGATGTTAGCGATGGCAATGAGCGAAGAGGAGGATCTCGGGCCAGAGGTGAGCACCAAAGTATAATCCCTCGCTCTGGCCCCAGGGGGAGATCACCTGTCGCCCTCGCAGCTCACTGATGTAGCTAGGTTACAAACAGAGTTTGCGGCTGTGTTTTCGCCCCTGTCCGGTTGAACTAACCTTATTCAGCACTATATTGAGACAGAGCCAGGGGTGATAGTGCGCAGCCGGCCATATAGATTACCTGAGCACAAAAAAAAGGTGGTTCAGACGGAATTAGAGACGATGTTGGACATGGGAGTAATAGAGGAGTCACACAGTGACTGCGCGAGCCCGATAGTTTTGGTGCCTAAAACGGACGGCTCAGTTCGCTTCTGTGTTGACTATCGCAAGGTGAATGTTGTGTCGAAATTCGACGCATATCCAATGCCCCGGGTTGACGAGTTGCTTGATCGGCTGAGTATGGCTCGTTTTTATTCAACACTGGACTTAACGAAAGGATATTGGCAGATCCCCTTATCACCAATATCTAAAGAAAAAACAGCCTTCACAACACCGTTTGGATTACACCAATTTGTGACGCTTCCTTTTGAGTTGTTTGGAGCACCGGCTACCTTTCAGCAGCTCATGAACCGAATTCTGTGGCCCCATGCCGCGTATGCTGCTGCCTATCTTAATGATATCGTCATCTACAGTTATGACTGGCAGCGCCATATGGGGTATTTGCGGGCTGTGCTGAGAGGGGCTGGGCTGACAGCCAACCCGAAAAAGTGTGCAGTTGGGCGTGTAGAGGTCACTTGGGTCACAGACAGGTGCGTCCCCAAATTAGTAAGACCGAGACCTAAGACCAAAAAGAAGGTGAGACAGTTCCTGGGGCTGGCGGGATATTACAGAAGGTTTTTACCTAATTATTCGGACCTCACCAGCCCACTGACTGATCTCACTAAAAAGGAAGCACCAGGGCCGTTATTACACTCACCTGACTTTTCTCTCCCCTTCTTGTTGCAGACGGACGCGTCGGACAGGGGGCTTGGGGCGGTCCTGTCCCAGGAGATAGAAGGTGAGGAGCTAATGTACATTAGCCGGAAGCTCTCTAAGAGAGAGGCTAAGTACAGCACAATAGAGAAGGAGTGTCTGGCGATAAGGTGGGCCGTTCTCACCCTCCGCTATTATCTCCTGGGACGGGAGTTCACCCTCTGTTCGGACCACGCGCCCCTGCTCCACTGCATGAAAGATACCAATGCAATCACCTGTTGGTATCTGGCATTACAGTCCTTTAAATTCAAGGTGGTCCACAGGACGGGGGCGCAGATGGTTGTGGCTGACTTCCTATCCGGAAATGGGGGGGGACGCAGGCCTAATGTCTCCCCAGCCTGAGTCGGGCGGTGGGGGTATGTGGCGAGGGGGGCATGGTTCAGCGAGGTTGGCAACGGAAGAGAAGAGACAGGTGAGAAGCGGTAAGTAAGTGGATCAAGTGTAGGATGACATTCACCTGTGTCTCATTGCAGTAATTGGCGTGGGGAGACTGGATAAAAGCCAGACGGAAACAGGAAGCCGGGAGAGTGAGAAGCTGAGGACTTATGTGGACGTGGGAGAGGAAGCTCTGGAGAGCACACCTGTTATCGTTATACAGAGACTGAACTTGAGTTTGAAAGCGCGTGTAGCGCACTTTGTTTTGTGGACTGAGAGAATTATAAATAAACACACGAGTCCCAGCAAGCCCGCCCTGTCTCCTTCCTTCACTATACTTTGAACATTGCTACAGTATGGACGCTGCTCTGGCCCCATTGCGGCTCCAGGGTGTCCGGATATTGAATTACCTAGACGATTGGCTGAAATTAGCCCAATCCAAGGAATTGGCAGTAGCTCATCGAGACTTAGCTCTCCGCCATTTGAGGAGCCTAGGTTTACGCATAAACTATCAGAAGAGTGTTTTACTGCCAAGCCAGCAGACATCTTTTCTGGGTGTGGATCTGAATTCTGGCATGATGCGGGCACGGTTATCTCCTGCACATGTACAGTCACTACAAGATTGTCTGAGCCATTTCAAGACAGGCCGTCTGGTCCACATTGTTCTTTGCCTCAGATTGATGGGCCTTATGGTAGCAGCGTCCCCTGTGGTTCAGTTGGGCCTGCTCCACATGAGACCATTTCAGTGGTGGATGAAGAGTCTAGGTATCTCACCCCATTGCCACCCTTTTCGCAAAGTCCTGGTCACATGCAGAGGCTTTCGTGCTCTGCACCCATGGATGAAGCTCTCGCTGCTCCGCAAGCTAGGGGAATGCTGTCGCCACAAGACAATTACGATGGACGCATCCCTTACAGGCTGGGGGGCGGTCTATCAAGGACACCCAATTTTTGGGGTATGGAGCGAAGTGCATCGTGGGTGGCACATAAATCGTTTGGAGTTGCTAGCAGTGATTTTGGCACTCAAACGGTTTTTACCCCATCTGAGGGGGTGTCATGTTTTAGTCAGGATGGATAACATCACAGTAATATTGTACTCAATTATTTACGCTCTCTCCCTCTCTACAGGCTGGCGTGTGCTTCTCTGGGCGCAGACCAGTTTTCTGTCAATCAGAGCAGTTCACTTTCTGGGCCGTTTGAACCTCGGAGCAGACCTGCTCTTGAGGCAGGGCTTGGATCCCGGGGCCTGGAGGTTGCATCCGCAGGTGGTAGATCTCATATGGCAGAGGTTTGGTCGAGCGGAGATAGATGTATTCGCTTCAAACACAAATACGCACTGCCCGCTCTGGTTTTCCCTGTCACCACCATCCCCTCTGGGGATAGATGCTCTGGCCCACACATGGCCCAGGACCAGTCTCTTTGCCTTTCCACCGATTCACTTGCTGCCTGCAGTGCTGCTCAGAGTGCGATTGGACAGGGTAAGAAATCTGTTGTTGGGGGCTCCTCGCTGGCCCAATCAGATCTGGTTTTCAGACTTGGTCAGTCTGTTAGTCGTCCCTCCGTGGGAGGTTCCCCTCAGACCAGACCTATTGACTCAAGTTCAGGGAATGATCCGGCACCCTCGTCCGGACTTATGGAAGTTGTGGGTATGGCCCCTGAGTGGGGTGCGTTAAGATGTTCTGGTCTCTCTGACGAGATTACAGATACTATTCTTAACCCAAGAGCCCACTCTACGAGGCATCTTTATGCCTTCAAGTGTAAGCTGTTCACCTCTTGGTGTACATTACATAATCTGGACCCAGTTAGTTGCCCTATTGGTTCAATACTGGAGTTCTTACAAAGTCGCTTTTCGGCAGGAGCGGCCCCAGCCACTCTGAAAGTCTATGTGGCAGCCATCTCTGCCAAGCATGTACAGATGGAGGGTGCTTCGGTTGGACATCACCCCCTGGTTTCTCGTTTTCTGCAAGGGATGAGACAGCTTAGGCCTTTCCGCCCTGCACAAATTCCCTCATGGGATCTTTCTTTGTGATCCTTTTGAGCCTTTGGTGGCAGAAAAGTTTCTGACCCTTAAAACCGTTCTTCTGATGGCCTCTCTGAAGAGCATAGGGGACCTGCAGGCCCTGTCTATTAGTCCTTCTTGTATGGACTTTGTTCCCGGAACTTGCTGCGACCAAGGCCAGGTTATATTCCGAAGGTCGCTTCGACCCCCTTTCGTTCCAGGCAAATAGTTATGGTGGCGTTTTCCCCTCCTGGCACAGATGTTTGGAGCGATGTGCGTCTACGTTGACCGTACAGCCCAGTGGCATAGATCGGAACAATTATTTGTGTGCTTTGGTGGTAAAAACAGAGGAGCTGCTGTTACTAAGCAGAGAATGTCCCATTGGGTGGTTGAGGCTATTTCGGCGGCCTATGAGGCGCATGGACTCACTTCGTCTCTGGGGGTACATGCTTATTCGACCAGAGGAATGCCGTCTTCCCAGGCTCTCTTTAAGGACTCTTCTTTGGAAGATATTTGTGTTGCGGCAGGTTGGTCCTCTCCAAACACCTTTGTCAAGTTTTACAGTCTGGACGTGAAGATGGCTCCTGGCTCCCAGGTTTTATCCGCTTTCCACAGTCTTCCAGCTACTCTCAGGTATGTGAAGGTGTTATGGTATTTCGGTTCCATAGCGACGGTTTGCAGCGTTGAGTGAACCTATGAAAGGGAACAGCCATCTTCGAGTAGTAGCTTCCTTCATCTTGTAAATCTGATGAGATGACGCCTAGTGCACGGACATAAGCATACATGACGTATTCTTAAGGCAGCGCTAAGCGTCACTAGCCAATCAATTGGCGTGATGGTATAAGGGCTTCAGACATTTGTTACGCCGAAGGCGGTTCCCATAGCGACAGTTCGCAGCGTTTCGTTCCCTACTCAGGGAACCAAGGTTACATACGTAACCGAGATGTTTTCATTTTATTTCCTTTTATTTCACAGTTTTCTTTTTCATTTTCTTTTTGCAAAGTTAACTTGTATGCAAATTCTATGTCAGTATGTGGGTGGGGCTTATTCAAATCACAGAGAGTGTCTGAGGGTGAATGAGTGAGTGCGGAGCGCGTAGTGCATACAAGTTATTGAAACTATATTGTCATGATCATATTGTATTCGCAATTGATTTGCATTGCGTCACAATGGCGAAATCTGTGAGCTCAAGTAAGCCATGCCACTGGTTCATTCATGTATTAGTATTTTGTGATGACATTATTATCACCCTGTATGGCTATATGCCGAGAGATGGTGTATCCAGCTGTCACCAAGGTACGGGCCTCGGCAAATGTTTCATTTTTTTTTGTTTTTATTTAAATGTATTTATTTATTTTTTAATATTTGAAGCTATATAAATACGCTATGGAAAACATCTGCATAAGTGTCAGCATGTAGCTATAATTCAGTTTAGACAGTTGGCTACATCGTTAAATGTCTGCTGTGAGTGTGAGTTTTCAGGATGATGCAGCAACCGCCATTTTAACAATCTCTTTTTAAAATGTAACACTCTTATCTTGTTCACTTTTTTCCCTATTTTCCTCTTCTCTGCACTAGATTGATAGGGTCGCCACCTCTTCATTTTCAAACATTAACCAACACAACTGGCACAAGCAAACTTTAATAAACTTATTACCACGCATTACTGTCTTAATGCCTGGTGTGGGGCCCTATGCAACCTCTTATATCGCTTATTAGGTAGGGCCGGCACTGGATTATTGTCTTAGTCTAACAGTGGCCTACTTATGCTGAACTGTTTCTCTGGCGACTGAAGATGGCCGCAACTCGGGCTGTTTGACTGCAGTGGGATGAGGGTTTGACGCTTGGGACAGTCTGTGGTGTTGCTCTCGTTGTTCCAAGGCTGTGGCAGCTCCCCGCAAAAGCTGTCTCACAGATTTCGCCATGGTGACTCTAATACAATATGATCACAACATTATAGTTTCAAAAACTTGTACGCACTACGCGCTCCGCACTCACTCATTCACCCTCAGACACTCTCTGTGACTTGAATAAGCCCCACCCACTCATTGACATTGACATTGACATTGAATTTGCATACAAGTTGACTTTGAAAATGAAAATGAAAAAAAAATAATTTAATTTAATTTTCAATTTTGTCACATATTTTGCAGACAGTTTTCTATAATAAAATGGTCATTCTGGTTTTAGTTTTCATTTTTATCATTTAATTGATTTATTTAAAATTGGCAGAAAATGCCTTCCATACATGTTACTCAGACATGAGTGTCAAATCATGTGAACCCTCATCAATTAATCTGTAGCGACTGCAGTCTGTCATCCGAGAGGATGTATGCTAGAATCCACTCCCAAGGGTGCTTGAGTAACCTCTCTCAACCTTTTCAAAGGACTAAATAAGTCATTGGCAGACCCAGCATGAAAATGAAGGTAAATTAGGTTTTGGGACAAGGGTACACTGCAGATTTCATTAGGTTCCCAGAGGTAACCCGATACACCTGTTCTTGCTGCACAACAGGAGATGTCGGCAACATGACCACAAGATTAATCAAGATTGACAAGCAGTGTCTTGGCCAAGGTGATGATTTCTCGGGCAGCAAAGCCCTGACATGCCTAATCTATATTGAGCCAATGAGATTTATGACAGGGAATCCTAGGATAAGGCAGCATCGAGCTGGGCAAAAGGTGTGATCATTAAGTATCACACTGAAGCCCTGGCAAATGTACAATCATGTGATCGGACCAGTGAGAGGGAGACGAAACCACAGGACACATGATTCATGAGGTTTTGATTGGATGTAAATATGTGATTGGAATACCAACTTTGCTCCTATGTAGTCATAATATTGTGTTATTCATCTTAAAGAAATGGTTAACCTCAAAATATAAATGATGTCCTTATTTACTCACCGCCATGCCATTCTGTCATTCGTTCTATTTTTGAAGAAGCTTCCTCAACATCGGACATCAAATGTGTCTCAAAATGTGTAGGAGGACATACTGCAATTTTTAAAGCAAATTTGCTTTTAAAGATTTCAGTACAACACTTAAAGTTCACCAAAGTCACCATGAATTCAAAATTGAAAATTCTTTCTTTTTTTTTTACATTTACGTGCCCTCGTGATCTTCCTAATGGACAAAATCAAGTCCTACCCAACAATTTTTCTTGTACGAGAAGCCGTTTGCTTCACCCTTTGCCGGGAGTTTGTCTGACAGGCGATCTGACCAATCATAAACCGCAAAAATCATAAAGGCGCTACAGCGATCTGTCAACACACAATAAAGAGCCACAAAACAGTATTTATTGTTTAAATTTCTTCAAAAAATTATAAAATTTGAAAGTTGAGACTGGGCCACGTTGTTTAAAATGCAAATCTGAAAACGAGGTGTGTTCAGGTGCATTGTTTGCGCATTGCATTGTTTTCGCATTGCTATTTTGATGAACTGAAAACGACTGCGTCATTGATCAACAAAAACCTGGTCTAAAATCAATAGCGCAGTATTTTTTGTGTTATTTAAAGGGCGCGTTAGTATGCACATACACTCTGCTTATTACACACATGCAGTAGCACACAACACGCAGCAGCACACAAACATTTTTAAATATTAAAAATAAAAGGATTCCTCTCTGGAGAAGCATTCAGTCTTTCCGCTCACAAATTCCGCCATGTAAATAGCGAATCCACCATGGTGCAAGCGCAACTGGCTTTTAAAGGGAATGGGAGATGAGGCCCTGGTTTATTGCATGTTATGCCCAAAATACACCCATCACTCATTAAGAGAATAGATACAACCCTTTTGGACCATGTGCCTGGCATGCCGACCGTTTTTTCCGTCGTTAAAATAGCAAAAGTGGATTTGGACACGCCCTAAGTGCATCTGTGCCATGCGCTTAGAACGTTAAAATAGGGGCTGCTCTGTCCTGTCTGTCGGGCGTTGTCAGTGTCCTCTTTGCTCCGCAATGTATTTTTTACTGCGTGAGAGTATGATGTGTGCCGTGAGAGCACCAGCCATGGCTTGTCAGGCGTAGCAACAGTAACTAAAGGGGGTGGGTCTTTGCGAACAGTCAATTGAGAAGAAAAAAATTAGCAAAACTTCCGTTTCATGCTGACTTAAGAATGTTGGTACTTGTAGTTAGTCGTGAAAGCAAAATAGAAAAAAGGTTTGCACACATCAACAGAAAAAAAAATTGCTCAAGCGAAATCTCTATCGTAATGAAATCCAGGTGGGTCTAAACTATGAATAACAGGTATTAACATTTCAGAGCACTTTTGAATTTACAGAGATGGGCTGTGAAACTTTCAGAGCATTTTTCTGAGACCTGCCACTTCTAAACATTCCTCTGCTCACAATTTGAGCTGAAAGCGCCTTTGTGCAAAGAAAGAGCGACGGGTTGACTTTAGCTCTGCACTGCCGGACCAAACCTGGGGAGCTCACAGTATTTCAGAGCTAAACAAACTATAAAGTATGTACTCGCAAGAATAAACAAGGATGACAGGTATACCCTCCCCACACAAACTCATATAAACAAAGAATTCTGATTGAATAATTACAGTTATGTTTAGGTGAAATACAACCTTAATACATGCTGTGCAGCATACTCTATATGCTGCAAACTATGTTTTTGTAAAAACAGTATGTAAAGCAGCACATATTATGCATTTACTAATGTTTCAACCATTGTTATCATGACCTCACTATGTTAAATTTAACAAGGGATGTTGAAGTTTGGTGCATTTTTAATCATGTTTTTTTTTTTTTATGTAAAATGTTTTCAAATCAAGATCGTGTTGAAAACAACAGCTGATTTTACTTCTAGATCATACAGGAAATGTCTCATTGCATTATGGAATATTATCTTTATGGTCATCTGTGTGTTTAAAGTGTAAAGAAAACTTGCATGTGTACATACTGCATTTTGCAGAAATAAGTATAGTAGTATGTTTTTTAACCATTATATTAAATAAAATGCAATGCCAGAAATGATCACGTCTGATGTGAGATTTTGATCTTTCTTTATGATTGGTATGATTATAGCATGTTCGTAATGGAATGCTACTTACCAATTAATGTATAAATTACAAAGTGAATTATATTTTAAGTGAATTCAAATTTACAATCACAATTAAACACTAATACAAATTCATCACTAAAACAACCTATATCTAATAACCAACTTTTGACATTGAAACTTTGAAATACTTTTAATATCCAGAGGCAACTTATTCCACTCTTGAGCCCCTGAGTATTCGAAAGACCTACGTAGTTTTAAAACTATATAATGTAATATCATAAGACTTTCCCTAGTATTATAACAATGTTTCTCACTTAGCCTAGAGAAATATGTATTAAAACATATGGGAGCTCTTTTATTATCTTGTGTACCTTAAATTAAGATGTGCTTCTATAGGTAACCAATCAAAATGTCTAAAATGGGATACATCAACATGTGTAAAACTACTAAAACCTAAAACTGACCTTATCAATTATAACCATAAACGAGATAGATCAGACCTCCAAGAAATGCATGCGTACTCAAAATGACATTGCATTAAACATGATGCAAGTCATTTTAAATTTTGTTTATCCAGAAACATTTATAATATTTATTATTTGTGAATTAATGTTCAGATTTTCTTTTTAATAATCAACTTATTTTCAGCAGTCATCAAGCTTTACACATTGGTCACAGACAGGAAGATCCAAGCTGATTGCTCACTAAACCCCCCACACCCCCCACCTCCCTCTGTAACTTTACCTACGGGTGTCACTGTTGGACAGTGACTTTTACATTTTTTAATGTCACATTTTGTAATATTTACATTACTATAAATAGACAACTTTGTTTAAAATATGCATTATATTTTCTGTTAAACCAACACGTTCTCACACCCAACTTGTCACATATTGACGCTTGTTCAGGACCCCTCTGCATCACTTTTTAACACACAGGGTACCCCTTTAGCGTTGGGCATGGGAATGTTATCGTCATGATGAAATTATACACTCACCTAAAGGATTATTAGGAACACCATACTAATACTGTGTTTGACCCCCTTTCGCCTTCAGAACTGCCTTAATTCTACGTGGCATTGATTCAACAAGGTGCTGAAAGCATTCTTTAGAAATGTTGGCCCATATTGATAGGATAGCATCTTGCAGTTGATGGAGATTTGTGGGATGCACATCCAGGGCACGAAGCTCCCGTTCCACCACATCCCAAAGATGCTCTATTGGGTTGAGATCTGGTGACTGTGGGGGCCATTTTAGTACAGTGAACTCATTGTCATGTTCAAGAAACCAATTTGAAATGATTCGAGCTTTGTGACATGGTGCATTATCCTGCTGGAAGTAGCCATCAGAGGATGGGTACATGGTGGTCATAAAGGGATGGACATGGTCAGAAACAATGCTCAGGTAGGCCGTGGCATTTAAACGATGCCCAATTGGCACTAAGGGGCCTAAAGTGTGCCAAGAAAACATCCCCCACACCATTACACCACCACCACCACCAGCCTGCACAGTGGTAACAAGGCATGATGGATCCATGTTCTCATTCTGTTTACGCCAAATTCTGACCATCTGAATGTCTCAACAGAAATCGAGACTCATCAGACCAGGCAACATTTTTCCAGTCTTCAACTGTCCAATTTTGGTGAGCTCATGCAAATTGTAGCCTCTTTTTCCTATTTGTAGTGGAGATGAGTGGTATCCGGTGGGGTCTTCTGCTGTTGTAGCCCATCCGCCTCAAGGTTGTGCGTGTTGTGGCTTCACAAATGCTTTGCTGCATACCTCGGTTGTAACGAGTGGTTATTTCAGTCAAAGTTGCTCTTCTATCAGCTTGAATCAGTCAGCCCATTCTCCTCTGACCTCTAGCATCAACAAGGCATTTTCGCCCACAGGACTGCCGCATACTGGATGTTTTTCCCTTTTCACACCATTCTTTGTAAACTCTAGAAATGGTTGTGCGTGAAAATCCCAGTAACTGAGCAGATTGTGAAATACTCAGACCGGCCCGTCTGGCACCAACAACCATGCCACACTCAAAATTGCTTAAATCACCTTTCTTTCCCATTCTGACATTCAGTTTGGAGTTCAGGAGATTGTCTTGACCAGGACCACACCCCTAAATGCATTGAAGCAACTGCCATGTGATTGGTTGTTTAGATAATTGCATTAATGAGAAATTGAACAGGTGTTCCTAATAATCCTTTAGGTGAGTGTATATTGGGTTATGATTTTGCCATTATGACATGTTGGAGTGTGATTCTCAATTAAATCAGCCAGCATAATTTTATTTAAGTTATTTAGACGTGTTTGAACATGAATCCGAACCCCATCCCCAAACCTACCCATTTGTGTATTATATGATATAAAACACAGGATATACCAGGCAGATATGACTGCATGCACAATATATTCAAAAAGTACAAATATTCCAAGTGTTCTGAGGCCAAACGATTGATTTGTGTGAAGAAAATCCCGAAAATAGTGAAATTGTATTGGCTCTCGTATGTCTCGTGACCAATTGCATTATTACGTCAGCTGTGATTGTAAAATGTCATTGGCTCTCGTATGTCTCATGACTGATTGCATCATGCTAAAGAGTCGGTGTATCATTTAAATGAGATATGACTGAGTACGTACATGCATTCACGGAGCGGCGGGATCATCATTTCAGCGATTAAAACATTAAAATCTGCCCTAACTCGTAAGCATTCAAATTCTCATACTTGCAATATATAGGTCACAGAAGACTTCTCCGTGGTTTGTTCTGCTAGAGATTAGAAATCAGAGGCTTTTTGGTAGGCGGGCTGCTTGCATGGTTATATATAGCTTTAAGTTTATTTATTACAAGTTAATTACTTTATACAATACTAATAATAAAAACAAAAAGTCAAAGTACATATAAAAATAAACTGTTTACAAGCGTTGTAAAGGCATCAAGGCATCTAACACCGGAGAGGCCATTCCACAGAATCAGCGTCTGCTGTGCTCATTGCATTTCAGTCTTTTATAGACAGCTTCTACATTCCACATTCTTGAGACGTCATCCACTGTGGAAACCCCCTCGAAACTTGTCTGTATAATTTCTGCAGTCAGTAAATCTAGTCAGTATGTGTTCTGCACATCAACACTGTCAAGCAAAAATACTTAATTTTTTTTTTTTCTATGGGCAGTTATTTGCTTTTAGCCAAACTGAACAAAACAGGTTTAAACAGTAAACCAGGATTTCAGTGTATGTGGTCACTTGTCAGGCAAGAGCTTGATAGTCTCCCTTTGTGTTCCACAGATAAACAGCATACATGTTTGGAACAACATTAGGGTGAGTAAATAAATGACAGAATTACACAATCCCCTACCTTGATAGACATGTTAGGAACCTTGTTCAGTTTACTTTTAGACCCAAATAATATGGATTCCATTTTGCCTAAATGTAATAAGAGTTTCAGAGAGCCAGTCTCTTCTGTTAGATAGCTCCTTACCTAATATCACCTGCAAAAATATGTTAAAACAAATGTCTCTGAAGATCTATTCCAGAGGGCAGTTGCTGCCCCTCAATACATAGTTCATTTCTGACTCTGGTGTACAGTATTCACAATGCAGACATAGCAAGACTAAGGAGGTATGCTATTCTAAACAGCTATGTAAGGCTGATGTAAGGCTCCTGTCATTATTGCATTATGTACTGTACCTTGATGAATTCTAGACCAGAATAATTAATTACCAAAATTATACTGACATGTATTAAATGAGCCATAGACAAAAGAAAATAAACCATGGACCTGAAAAATCGTAAAGACGTTAAGCGTGACAGTCTTAGAAATGATAGATAAAAATGATGTATGCCGTTGTAAACTGCTCTCTCATGTAAGTCTCAAACTCCACCTCCTCACAGGGATCAATATGAGGAAGGAACCACAGGGAACAAATGAAATAGCGAGCAGCGGGAGAGAGGCTTCAGTTGCCGCGGTGATCGATACATGTATCAGTGGCTCTGAATTGCGGCTGACATCAAAGGGAAGGCTCTGTGGGGCGCTCCTTGTCCCGGCAAAAGCAAGCGGCTGAAGTTCAATCCCCTGCAAGCCGAGAGAGCGTATGAGAAACAGCAGCCCTGCCTCTTGTCTTCAAAAATGATGCTGTGTATGTGAGCTTTGCTTCATTTGATGAAGTGTTCATGCATTTCTTTGTATCTGTACGTGCCCTTGCAAGTGGAGCAGTGGGATATCGCAGAGACAAGGGCAAGTTTTGTGAGTTGCCTCATACTTTATTTGTCTCAGATCTGTGGAAATCTAAAATCTTATTGCTCTCTGCTTGTCATCTAAATCAATAGGTTACCGAAGGATAGCGCAAACTGCTTTAGATAGACAATAAAAATCAAATGACGACTAATATGACTGTAGAGATTAATTAAATGCACATTAATTCAATCAAGTAATCCTGTCATTTATTCATCCACATCGTTATTTTACTCAAAAAATGCAAATTAAGACAAATGCAAATTTTTTTTTATTTTTATTTTGGGCGTGAACACAAACACAAAACACAAATGGTTTTGTTTTTCTTTTGGGCCTATGCTGAAAAAAAAATACTTTGGACCAACTTGAAAAAAATATCCACTAATTTCCCTAGTAAAAAAATAGTATACTTAAGCACAATTTATTCATATGGACTTCAGTATAACTAAATGTATTTGTGACACACTATAAATTGGTATACTTGAAGTCTGTTAAATTTGAATTTTGTACTAAATGCATTTTAGTTGTACAAAAGCAGTGCTAAAGTTCAACTAAAGTTGTATTAAATATACTTGTTTGTGCTAAAGTGGAACTATTCCAAGTATACATAAGTACAATCTAAATATACTCTTGTTTAATTGACATTACAATTGCAATTAAATTACACTGTAAGAGTGTTGAAAATACATTAATATTATACTGATAACAAACTTTTAGTGATTTTTAAAAACACATTGTAATGGCATTATAAGTAAACTTTAAGTGTGCTAATGGCATCCTTATAGTGTGCTTCAAATAGGCTACAATAAAGTAATCTTTATAAATAACAGCACAGCTTAAGAAAGCCTTTTGCTGACACTCCCCAGTATACCAGTAACTTGCTTATCTGGTGAACACCAGTGAGACAATGGGAACAGATATATATGTACATGGAATGTAGGAACCAGTACAGACTGGAATCAAACCTGGGTCACTACCACACAAGTGCACTTGCCACGGAGATATGGACCAGACAAAACGTCTGGGTTACGTATTCCCCTCGCTTAGAAGCCTATCACCTTTGAGTTCTAAAAAAAACGAGCCAATGGCATGAGAATGCCATGGGTCTGCGGAATTTGCATAACGCAACTCCGCCCCACCTCGTGGGTATAAAAGGAGTTGCGCGGCAATCTCGCATTATGTTTGCCTGCTGAGGAGCCGAGGCTGAGCGCCCCGGCCATACCAGCGGCACAGCGGTTGTGGCATGGGGACATAACGTCTCTGTTCCCTTCCTTCAGGAATCAAGGGTTACATACGTAACCGAGACGTTCCCTTCCAGTCAGTACACTACGAGTTACGTCAGTTACTGACAGAATGGGGGTTCCCAATTCAATCTCGCCACAACGGCTGTCTTCCAGCGTCCTGCACTGACCAGAGCTCCCTGTCATGAGTTAAGCACGAACGAGGGGCTAGGCTCAATGCCAATACCAAGGTACACTGGGAAGCATATCCCACGTGGAGAAATGCAACACAATGCCTGCCCGCAGGGAGGACTTAGGAATACACATATGACCCATGTATGGGCTGCATATGGAGAACTCTGGGATATCCAGCCCCAGGTGGAAAGTTTCAACACCAGGAGTGGCAAGGTGTCTTGCCAAGGGAAGACATGTGCTCGAAGAGACTTACCGTGGAAATACACATGTGGGGGTTGCCCAATGGGGAACCATGCACATGGAGGCACCTAGCCTAACACGAGGGCTGGCCAACCGGGCATGCACTCTGGTGTCTGCGTCAACAGTATTGGAGGAACTCAGGGCTTACTGAGAAACTCACCTGAGTGAAATAGCACATACATCCAATCCGTGGAGTGGAATGGCGCAGCAAGTGATGACACCTGAGCCTGTCCAGTTACTGGCCACTTAAAGCGATTACACGAGAGGAAACTGGCTCTACATGGAGATTATAGAATCTCGCAAAAGTGTTGGGTGTCACCCAGCCTACAGCTCTACAAATGACTGTTAGCGAGGCGCCATGCACTGGTGCCCTGGTAGAGTGTGCCTTAACCCCTAGGGGGCATGGCAGGCCCTGAACCTGATATGCCAGGTCAATGGCATCCACTATCCAGTGAGACAACCTCTGCTTGGAGAGAGCCTTCCTTTTCTGCTGCCCTCCATAACAGACAAAGAGCTGGTCTGAGGTCCTGAAACACTGCGTCCTGTCTACGTAAACATGTACTGGACAGAGCAGTGCAAAGGCTGGGTCTGCCTCCTCCAGGGGCAGCACTTGCAGGTTCACCGCCTGATCTCTGAAAGGAGTGGTGGGACCTTGGGCACATATCCAGGCCGGGGTCTCAAGATCACGTGAGAGTTAGCCAGCCCAAATTTTAGGCACTCTTCGTCAACCAAAAATGCCTGCAGGTCCCCTACCCTCTTGATGGAAGCCAGGGCAATCAAGAGCACCACTTTCATAGAAAGGAACTTCAACTCAGTGGACTGCAAGGGCTCAAAGGGAGCTCTCTGTAGGTCCCAAGAGGGCATCTGTAGAGGGTGAGATGGGTTTATCCTCCTTGCTCCTCTAAGGAACCTGCTGACCAGGTCATGCTGTCCTACTGTTTTTGAGTCCACAAGGTCGTGGTGTGCAGATATTGTGGCCACGTAAACATTCATGGTCTCGTAGACAAGGCCCTAGAGGAAGTGATGGTAGCCAAACCTGGGTACTCAAAACCTGCCGCGTCCCGTCCAGGGACCCCACGTGTAGGTTCCATAGATCGGGAAAAGAGGTCCTTCCTCATAGGGATCGACCAGGGAGGGGCTGTCACAAGGAGTATTAGTTCAGAGAACCAGGTCCGGCCGGACCAATACGGGGCGACCAAAAGGACCTGCTCCCTGTCCTCCCTGATCTTGGACCTGTGCGAGAAGGCTCACTGGGGGAAAAGCATACTTGCGTGGGTCCTGCGGCCAGCTGTGCGTTAGTGCATCTGTGCCGAGGGTCCCCTCGGTCAGGGAGTAAAACCAGCAGCAATGGGAAGAGTCGTGGGAGGCAAAAAGTTATATCTGCGCGTCACTGAACTGTTCCCAAATCAGCTGAACCGACTGGGGATGGACTCTCCATTCCCCCGGAAGTGGTTGAAACAATGAGAGCTCGTTGGCTGCACGATTCAGGTCTCCCGTGATGTGAACGGCACGAAGCGACTTCAGATGCTTCTGACTCCATAGGAGGAGATGGCGGGCGAGTTGCAACATCCGGCGGGAGCGTAGACCACCTTGTCGGTTGATGTACGCTACTGTCGCCGTGTTGTCTGTTGACCAGTACATGTTTGTCCTTGAGCAGGGCTCGAAAGCGGTGCAGGTAACTGGTTCCTCATGCACCTCCGGGAAGAATGGCACTGGAGGTGGTAGCAGGCGATCAGCATGCCTCGTGTCCAGGAACCAATCGTCCAGCCTTGAACGCTTGGGCTGAGGTGGAGGGTTCCAGTCCAGCCCAATGTTCACAGCTGCCCAAGAAAGCATGGCTGTCAGCTCTGGATCAGACTCGGGCAACGCTGGTGCTCCCAAAAGAGGCAGCGCAGCTGAACCTTCATCTCCAGAGGACTCATGCCCACCTTGTGATGTGGCGATCCACATCATATCATCCACTGGAGCCCCGAATGAAATGCTGGGTCCCTGATGTGAGGGACCAGCCATCTCAATTGGAAGCTCACCAGCTTGCGATGTGGAGGGGGATATGGCCCGAGGAATACAGGTTGGGGTGTCCCACACCATAACCCTCAGATCACCCTGGCCATCAGCCAAAGTAGGTCCTTGCGAAGAGGAACTAGATTGGGGTATGACAGAGGGGACTCTACCCCTTCTGAGGTCATTGAGTCTCGATCTAAGCATCGTGATGGTCATGTTCCCGCAGTGAAAACATGACTCATCCATGAGCGCTACCTCAGCGTGATTAAAGCCCAAACACGCTAGACAATGCTCGTGGCTGTCAGACGGATGAATGAAGCGACTGCACCCAAAAACACATGGGTGAGACATCTTGAAAAAGACGTGCCCGTGTAGCTCTTTTAGAAGAGGAAAAACTAGGGAGTTTAGGGAGCCTAGGGAGAACACACACACTCTGGCAGATCACTGCACAGATCAACAGCAGGAATGCGGAACTCGCTGGAACGCACTGTAACCCAGACACAGCTGAAGAGTCGCTTGTCTTACTTGTAGAGAGAAGCTCAGAAGGCAAGTGATGCATTTGGCTCCGAAGCAGTAACATAATGCGAGATTGCCGCACTCCTTTTATACCCACGAGGTGGGGCGGAATTGCACTATGCAAATTCCGCAGACCCATGCATCTCATGCCATTGGCTCTTTTGTAGAACTCGAAGGTGATAGGCTTCTAAGCAAAACCCCCATTCCGTCAGTAACTGACGTAACTCGTAGTGTACTGACTGAAAGGGAACTGGGGTTACTTTGTGTTCTTTCTATACTGTTTCAAGTACTGCTATAAGCAAACAGATTTTTCCATCAATGACAGGGCAAATTATATGGATTTAAATACTGTTAATCGCAAAAAAAAATTCTCAATATAGACGCAGTAAGTGATGAGTGAAAATAAACGCAAAACGGCCTGTGTAGAACATAAAAGTGCGTTTAACTTGGAGCTGTTGAAGAAATAAAGCCTTAACGCATGAAACGCATGAATTGAAATTATTTCCTTTTCATGCAGTTAACGTTTCTTAATTTATTTGACATTTTAACTTTTTTTTTATTTTTGTGCAATTTTTGAGGACTGGTCAGGAAAATGTTAATAAACATAATGCAACGGCCATTAAAGTACCATTAATGGGAAAAGTGTATTAGTACAAGTGCATTGGAGTGCATTAGGAATACACTAAAGTAATAAAACTTCTGATCAGGTACATGAATTTCTTTCACCATTTCAAACTGACTATATGTTGTTTCTTTATTTGTCATAATTAGCCTACATATATTAACTTTTGTAACTACTTTCTGTATGTATGTAAAGCAGTTTTGCAACCATGCAAAATGATGGAAAGTGCTAGAAATACATTTTAATTGAATTAAACAATAGCCTACCTGATATTCATTGTTATTTTTTTAATTTTATTTTTTTAACTCAAATCACATTTTCTGTAAACTTTCATCTAGGCCTATGCTATTTTTATACTCAACAAGTAGAACTCAAATACAGTTCATTGAATTTCATAACAATCATTACAGGTCAACAGAGGATTCAACAAAAATAAATTACTTAAGTAGTACTTAAATATTTAACAAATTAAATAATTTTATTTGCAAATCGCTCGTTGTTACATTTGTAACAGAACATTTGTTAGCAGAACAAACTATGTTTAAGTTCATACCTCACATTTCCTTTGGTTTGCACAAAAAGAAAGCCTCATCTAAAAAAATTACATAGCATCATCTAAAATAAATTCTCAGATTTTAAATACATAGTGAGACTTGTGTTTAGCTGCAATGAGTTTCTAGACTCTAAAAGGGTTTCCTTCTGAGAAATATGCTGCTCTAGTGAAAAAAAAACCTATGCCAAAATGTATTTAAAATAGGCCTACATTTATTTCATACTAACTATACTACAAACCCATTAATATATTTACTGACATATCGCTTGAGACTTACTGATATAAATAGAATTAAACTTTATTTGGAGTTCTTTATTGCACAATGCATATTTCTTAATACTAAGCCAAGAATGTGTTTAATATCACTATTACTAAGGATAGTATGCTCACTGTATAAATTAAATGCAAGATATTTAAAGTACACCTAAAGTATACTTGCAATAGTTCCACTTTAGCACAATCAAATATACATATAAGTACATATATACATATAAGTATATCTTTAGTTGGACCTCAGCACTATTTCCGGATAACTAAAGTGCATTAAATACAAAATTACTTGTTCCAATTTAGCAGACTTTAAGTATACCAATTTAGTATACCAAAAGTACAATTGCAGAGTATTTATATTATGTACATAAATATAAATGTATTTGTGTCACATGACTGTCTGTTTTGTTGATCTCTCAGTTGTGTTTTATCCTTTCACGTGTTCCTTTGTCTTAGTTTTCCGCCACTTGTTTGTTCCCATGGTTACCCTCATTAGTTCATTTGTCCCAGCTGTGTCTTGTTAATCATGTTTCTGTTCACTACTTAAGTTACACCCTCACCTTCAGTCTTTGGCCCAATCCCATTTCTACCACTTAACCCTTTCCCCTACCCCTTCGTTTTGCGCATTAATGTGAAGGAGTAGGGGTGTCTTGATTCTCTTTTGGATGAAGTGGTAGGGGTAAGGGGAAGGGCCAAATAGCCCTTCAAACGAAGATTTTTCGGGACCACACTACGAACGAAGGGGTGTGAATTGATGAATTTCCCTGCATACACCGACTACTGTGCTGCTAGAATGCGTGTAGTTGCCACTCGGGATCGATCACTTATGTGTTGCCTAGATGCCAGTTTCTCCGTAGACAACCATTTGAGTGATTTGAACTAATAATTAATAAATTAATAAATTAATAATACAGTTAAAAAAAATATCTGGTCATCCTTCATAACGCAGTCGATATTTATATCACGTATAGTCTGTAAACTCTTGCGTCTCCAAGGCAACAACTGACTTATTTGTATTACATTGCAAAGAGCTCCGTTATCGCAGCACCACAGTAGAAAACAAAACTATATCCGTACCGATCGGCACGGAATGGAACGGTTAACAAACAAGGAGAACAGTTTAGTCCGATGAAAAAACGGCTTCACCAGTCTTGTATGTTCTGTATCATTCTGTATCGTCTTAGGAAACTCGATAGCTCATACGTTTTTTAACTGAAAACGAGCGCTGTTTTCTAAAAGGGATAGTTCACCCTGAAATGAAAATACCCTGCTGTTGTTCCAATGCCCTATGTCCTTCTATCTTTTTCGGACCTCAAAAGCAGAAATTTTAAAAATAGTCCTGCACGTGTAGTCCTAATGGCAATGAATAGCGACCAGGCTAAAACATTACAAAAATTATACAAAAGTATCACGCAATGATACAGTGAGACGTGCGCCATATTTTAAAAGTATTCAGGCGGCATAATAATAAGGTTTCTTTCTCGCAAAACCTTATAGTCAGTCAAAACACTGAGCTCGGACGTTACTCTGTGCGCGCTCCTGTAACTGCGCGCGAGCCGTCAGCAGCCGCTGGCGCTCATGCTTACTATAACTCGCACTGTAGTCATGGTACCCAGGATAAGCACACACATGCACCATTTTGAGAAATCAGTCTCAATAGAAACAAGGTTTTTTAAGGTATATGATAAGAGATAATACAATAATACTACTAATAAAACCTCCTGAAGTGAATGTTGTGTATCGGTTGTCATGACAACATTGCGCGAGGGGCTGCTGACGGCTCGTACGCAGTCACAGGAGCCCACTCAGAGTAACTGCCGAGCTCAGTGTTTTTAAATGAATAATACGGTTTCTTTCTCACATAACCTTATAGTATGCCTCCTGAACACTTTCCATATATGGTGCGCGTCTCACTGTATCATTGCGTGATACTTTTGTATCATTTTTGTAATGTTTTAGCCTGGTCGCTATTCACTACTATTATAGGAAGGAGCGCGTGCAGGACTATTTTTAAAAAAAAATTTGAGGTCCGAAAAAGATAGAAGGACATAGGGCATTGGAACAACAGCAGGGTGAGTAAAAGATGGCTTCATTTTCATTTCATGGTGAACTATCCCTTTAAGTCGAAATACAGCGCAAAACAACGTTGGGAGTAATTTGTTATACGTTCCAGCACCTGATTTCTGTTAGATATAGCCTATGCACTTTACTGCTGTTCATACTGGTTAAATGTTAAAGAACACTAATAAAAGAAACGGGGTACGATGGGGTATGATGACGTATGATGACGTGTAATGGTGTAGTAGTGGTGTCCCATTTCTTAGGGGAATATTTTCACCCCTACGCCTTGCCACTCTTTTTCAAGGGGCAAGGGGTAGGGGTAGGCGAAGGGGTATAAAATAGAATTGGAATTGGGCCTTTGTCTAGTCACTGTTATGTTATGTTGGAGTGTTTCCCTGCCTTTCTGTTTGTTCCAAAGTATTATTAAAGTTTAAGTTTGTATTTTGATTGTTGGAGTCAGTTATAATCATCAAAATTAAAAGAAATAAACATTTGAAATATATCAGTCTGTGTGTAATGAATGAATATAATATACAAGTTTCACTTTTTGAATGGAATTAGTGAAATAAATCAACTTTTTGATGATATTCTAATTATATGACCAGCACCTGTATATACACCGATCAGGCATAACATTATGACAGGTGAAGTGAATAACACTGATTATCTCTTCATCACGGCACCTGTTAGCGGGTGGGATATATTAGGCAGCGGGTGGGATATATTAGGCAGCAAGTGAACATTTTGTCCTCAAAGTTGATGTCTTAAAAGCAGGAAAAATGGGATTTGAACAAGTTTGACAAGGGCCAAATTGTGATGGCTAGACGACTGGGTCAGAGCATCTCCAAATCTGCAGAGGTCAGTATCTATCAAAAGTTGTCCAAGGAAGGAACAGTGGTGAACGGGCGACAGGGACATGGGTGGCCAAGGCTGATGCACGTGGGAAGTGAAGGCTGTGTCCTGCCATCCATGTGGATGTTACTTTGACATGTACCACCTACCTAAGCATTGTTGCAGACCATGTACACCCTTTCATGGAAACGGTATTCCCTGGTGGCTGTGGCCTCTTTCAGCAGGATAATGCACCCTGCCACAAAGCAAAAATGATTCAGGGATAATCTAAGGAGCACAACAATGAGTTTGAGGTGCTGACTTGGCCTCCAAATTCCCCAGATCTCAATCCAATCAAGCATCTGTGGGATGTGCTGAACAAACAAGTCCGATCCATGGAGGCCCCACCTCGCAACTTACAGGACTTAAAGGATATGCTGCTAACATTTTGGTGCCAGATACCACAGCACACCTTCATGGGTCTAGTGGAGTATATGCCTAATATATATATATATATATATATATATATATATATATATATATATAAATTGTATGGGCAGTGTTATTTGCTTTTAGTCAAACTAAACAAAACAGGTTTAAACAGTAAACCAGGATTTTCGGATTTTAACTTTTTTCAGTGTATGTGGTCACTTGTCGGGCAAGAGCTTGGTAACATTCAGTAGCTACAATCTCCCTTTGTGTTCTACAGATAAACAACATACAGGTTTGGAACCACATTAGGTTGAGTAAATAAATGTCAGAATTCTTCATTTTTAGGTGAATTATTAGTTTAACACCAAAATACAGTACAGTAGTAGGCCTGCAAACATTAATAAAAGCCTACGAAGGCAATATCTCTCTCTCTCTCTCTCTCTCTCTCTCTCTCTCATGCGCATACGTGGGTGTTTGTTGAGCGAGTGAGTGGGTGAACGGAGTGTGGTGTGTGTGGACTTTTTTTGTGGCTTTGTGCAAAAAAGAAAGTTCTTTATTTTATTTTATTGTTGCATTATATTGTCAGTACTTTCCGAAAGGTGTATTTTGAGCTCCCTGTCTGCCAGTATTTACTACTGGCAGCATGGCGGCTAAAAATATTGGGAATTTATATTTTCTCATGTGAAAATGCTAGCATTGAGGAATGCAGTTTAGCTGTAGGAAAAGTGGTTGGTTATGAGAGTGTTGTGTTGGCGTCGAGGATGAATAATGCAGTTGTTGTTTTTCTTAAAACTGTTGAGTTGGCAAATAACCTGGTTGGAAGTGGGGTAGTGATTGATGATGCGTTTGACTCAGTATTACCATTATCTACTCCGTCAAAAAAGGTTACTTTGTCGAACGTACCGCTTTTCATTAAAAAAGAAGTACTCGCGCATATGTTAGAACGATATGGTAAGCTAGTGTCCCCAATTAAGATGATTCAAATTGGGAGTAAATCACCAAATTGGAAGTAAATTCAAACATGTAGTGTCATTTAGACATTTTGTTTACATGGTGTTAAAAGATAACAGGGAAGAGTTGTGGTGAGTTGTGGTGTCTTAGTTGTGGTGAAACTGGACATCTTGTGAGGGTATGCCCCAAAAAAGGGGAAAAATCCAAAAACAAAACTCCTGTGATGGTTGAAAGTGATGAGATGGTGCAAATTGTTAGTAATGAGATGCCTACAACATCAAAGGTAGTTGAAAAGATTGTGGATGTAAACTTTGTGGAAGAAAAATGAGAGTTGGAAGTAATGAAGTAGGTGGGTGAAGAACACGTGGTTATAGCAGAAGTGGAAGGTATCAGGTATCAGGTATCAGACAGGCTTCAATCAGATAGTGGTTTGAATAAGCAAGGTTCTGATAAAAGCCAAGATATGGAAGGGGTAGGAGAACATGATGAGTGTGTTTTTAAAACACCACAACAGCGACAGGTTGACAGGTTGAAACAGCGTCAATGTAGCAAACAGAAAAAAATGGATAACATTGAAATGAGTCAAACTGATACCGAGAACGAAACAGATCTTTCAGAATATCAGAGTCTCTTATGATACACCTAAAAATGAATCCCCAAGTCGTCCCTATAGTATCGATGATATAAAGTTCTTCCTAAGAGTAACTAAAAATGCAAGAAATGTATGTATTGGAGAGTATTTTCCTGATTTAAAGCAATTTGTTGAGAGAGCAAAAGTTTTCAAGAGTGAGGGTCTGTTTAGACTGAAAAAGATCCTCACTAAAGTGAACTTCCAGATGGGTATTAATGTTGGCAATGACAAAGCTTAAAACCACACTTATATGATATAAGTTTACATTTGTGTTTTTTTGAGTATCCTTTTCTTTTCATTTATGAGAGATCTTCATATTGCTTCTCTTAATGTAAATGGGGCAAGAGAAGAGAAGAAAAGGTTTGATCTATACAAGTTAATGAATATAAAAATAAAAAATATATATATTTTGTTTGCACAAGAAACATAAGTGATGTGACTAATGAAGCAGACTGGGCAAGAATATATGATGGCTTATCTACACTCACCTAAAGGATTATTAGGAACACCATACTAATACTGTGTTTGACCCCCTTTCGCCTTCAGAACTGCCTTAATTCTACGTGGCATTGATTCAACATGGTGCTGAAAGCATTCTTTAGAAATTTTGGCCCATATTGATAGGATAGCAACTTGCAGTTGATGGAAATTTGTGGGATGCACATCCAGGGCACGAAGCTCCCGTTCAGCAACATCCCAAAGATGCTCTATTGGGTTGAGATCTGGTGACTGTGGGGGCCATTTTAGTACAGTAAACTCATTGTCATGTTCAAGAAACCAATTTGAAATGATTGGAGCTTTGTGACATGGTGCATTATCCTGCTGGAAGTAGCCATCAGAGGATGGGTACATGGTGGTCATAAAGGGATGGACATGGTCAGAAACAATGCTCAGGTAGGCCGTGGCTTTTAAACGATGCCCAATTGGCACTAAGGGGCCTAAAGTGTGCCAAGAAAACATCCCCCACACCATTACACCACCACCACCAGCCTGCACAGTGGTAACAAGGCATGATGGATCCATGTTCTCATTCTGTTTACGCCAAATTCTGACTCTACCATCTGAATGTCTCAACAGAAATCGAGACTCATCAGACCAGGCAACATTTTTCCAGTCTTCAACTGTCCAATTTTGGTGAGCTCGTGCAAATTGTAGCCTCTTTTTCCTATTTGTAGTGGAGATGAGTGGTACCCGGTGGGGTCTTCTGCTGTTGTAGCCCATCCGCCTCAAGGTTTCATGACCTCAAGGCTAGATTATTGTAATGCTCTACTGGGTGGTTGCCCTGCTCGCTTAATAAATAAACTGCAGCTGGTCCAAAACGCAGCAGCTCGAGTTCTTACTAGAACCAGGAAGTATGACCATATTAGCCCGGTTCTGTCAACACTGCACTGGCTCCCTATTAAACATCGCATACATTTTAAAATCTTGCTAATTACTTACAAATCACTAAATGGTTTAGCTCCCCAGTACTTGAGCGAGCTCTTAACGCATTATACTCCATCACGTCTATTGCGGTCTCAAAACTCTGGCCAGTTGATAATACCTAGAATATCAAAATCAACTGCAGGCGGTCGATCCTTTTCCTATTTAGCACCCAAACTCTGGAACAGCCTTCCTAGCATTGTTCGGGAAGCAGACACACTCTGTCAGTTTAAATCTAGACTAAAAACGCATCTCTTTACTATGGCATACACATAAAACATTTTAATTTATATTTTATTCAAATTGTTAGGCTGCATTAACTAGGTCAGCCGGAACCGGGAACACTTCCCATAACACCTGATGTACTCGTTACATCATAAGAGGAATGGCATCTACGCTAATGATAGTCTCTCTGTTTATCCCGAGGTTTACTGCAGTCAGCCGGATCCGGGCCGTATCCAGATCAGATGGTGGACCAGCGCCCAGACATTACCAACGCATCCCTGAAGTGTCTGCAGAGACCGTGTCAATTAGTCTACCCTCTGAAATTGCTCATCGACATGGCATCCTCAATGGATCCATCTCCGGCGTGATGACTCCGATATTTCGAATATTCCTATTTAATAATTGTTTAATTGACACGCCATCCTCAATAAACCCGGTGTGATGCCTCCGATCTTTCGAATAATCCAATCTAATATTACTTCTGACCTATAAGGCTGCCAAAATAATAAACATACACTGTTTGTTAATTGGCCAGAGGAGAACTGGCACCCCGACTGAGCCTGGTTTCTCCCAAGGTTTATTTTTCTCCATTAGGACACCTGATGGAGTTTTGGTTCCTTGCCACTGTCGCCTCTGGCTTGCTCAGTTGGGGACACAAAATTTTCAAATAAATATCCAAATAAATTTAATTACTAAACTAAATTATATCAACTACATTACTTGAATATATATGATAATTGAAATGAGCTGATGACATCACCGTTTTCTCCAGAGCGGCTGTACAGCCGAATCAAATTCTGTTCATTATTTTCCTGTTTAACACTGTGAAGCTGCTTTGAAACAATCTGCATTGTAAAAAGCGCTATATAAATAAAGTTGACTTGACTTGACTTGACTTGTGCGTGTTGTGGCTTCACAAATGCTTTGCTGCATACCTCGGTTGTAACGAGTGGTTATTTCAGTCAAAGTTGCTCTTCTATCAGCTTGAATCAGTCGGACCATTCTCCTCTGACCTCTAGCATCAACAAGGCATTTTCGCCCACAGGACTGCCGCATACTGGATGTTTTTCCCTTTTCACACCATTCTTTGTAAACTCTAGAAATGGTTGTGCGTGAAAATCCCAGTAACTGAGCAGATTGTGAAATACTCAGACCGGCCCGTCTGGCACCAACAACCATGCCACGCTTAAATTGCTTAAATCACCTTTCTTTCCCATTCTGACATTCAGTTTGGAGTTCAGGAGATTGTCTTGACCAGGACCACACCCCTAAATGCATTGAAGCAACTGCCATGTGATTGGTTGATTAGATAATTGCATTAATGAGAAATTGAACAGGTGTTCCTAATAATCCTTTAGGTGAGTGTATATTAAATCATAAATCATCTCTTAGTGGAGGAGTTGCTATTTTATTTTCTAATAATTGTATTCCAATTTCATACCAAGTAGAAGACATTTTGAAAGGAAGAATTTTAAAGATAAGGGCTCCATTTGAAAATCGGTTTGTATATTTTCGTTTGTGTATATGCTCCCACCATTGCAGTTGAAAGAATGTGTTTTTTTAAATGCAACATGTAAGGTATTAAGTGATTGTGGTACTGAAGATGTGTTAATAATAGGAGGTGATTTTAACTGTACTGAATATGCCTCAGATAGGAATCATGCTGAGCCTCATATGGCTTCTCGAAGAAGATTAACTCAGTTAATAGAAACCCATGATCTTGTAGATATTTGGAAGAACTTTCATAAGACACAGAGGCAATATACTTGGGTCCATTCATATAATAATTTGTTGTTTTAATTTTTTTTTAGAGAAAGTTCTATTATACCAATACGTTTTTCAGATCATAGTTTAGTGCAATTTTTTTTAACTTTACGATCTATAAAACCTAAGAGGGCTTTGTGGCATTTTAATAATAGTTTATTAGGTGATACAAAATTTAGAGAGATTTTTACGTGTTTTTTTGGAATGATTTTAGAACCATGAAGTCTGGTTTCCAGTCTTTGCAGCAATGGTGGGACTTGGTGGTAAAACGCAAATCAAACAATTGTGTCAGCAGTATACTTACAACATCACTAAAGACTTAACTCGTTCAATGGTTGATTTAGAAGAAGACATAAATAAACTTCAAGAATCTGTTGATATTGTGCAGAATCAAAAGCTTTAGATAAAAAAAGAGAGAATTGGCTGGTTTGATAGATCTGAAATCACAGGGGGCTCTGATCAGACCACGGTTCCAGAATATAGAGTGGATGGATAAATCTTCAAATTTTTCTATTGCCAAAGAAAGGAGACCTGAGTGACATAAAAAATCGGAGGCCTGTGTCATTGCTATGCAGTGATTATAAAATGTTATCTAAAGCACTAGCTATAAGATTGAGTAAGGTTTTGGAGGAGATCATCCACTCTGAACAGACTTACTGTGTACCAGGCAGACAAATTATTGATATATTTATTTTATTAGAGATATTTTAGATGTTGGTAAGCTCTTAAATGTAGATTCTGGATTAATATAAATAGATCAAGAAAAAGTGTTTGATCGAGTTGAACATAGTTATTTATGGGATCTTTTAGAGGCTTTTGGTTTTGAAAGGGGTTTTATTGATAAAATAAGAGTTTTGTATTGTGATGTTGAAAGCATACTGAAGGTAAATGGTGACTTATGTGCCCCCTATAGGCTCTTTTAAGGCATCAGACAAGGGTGTGCTCTTTCTGGCATACTATATACAGGTGCTGGTCATATAATTAGAATATCATCAAAAAGTTGATTTATTTCACTAATTCCATTCAAAAAGTGAAACTTGTATATTATATTCATTCATTACACACAGACTGATATATTTCAAATGTTTATTTCTTTTAATTGTGATGATTATAACTGACAACTAAGTCCCAAATTCAGTATCTCAGAAAATTAGAATATTACTTAAGACCAATACAAAGAAAGGATTTTTAGAAATCTTGGCCAACTGAAAAGTATGAACATGAAAAGTATGAGCATGTACAGCACTCAATACTTAGTTGGGGCTCCTTTTGCCTGAATTACTGCAGCAATGCGGCGTGGCATGGAGTCGATCAGTCTGTGGCACTGCTCAGGTGTTATGAGAGCCCAGGTTGCTCTGATAGTGGCCTTCAGCTCTTCTGCATTGTTGGGTCTGGCATATCGCATCTTCCTCTTCACAATACCCCATAGATTTTCTATGGGGTTATGGTCAGGCGAGTTTGCTGGCCAATTAAGAACAGGGATACCATGGTCCTTAAACTAGGTACTGGTTGCTTGGACACTGTGTGCAGGTGCCAAGTCCTGTTGGAAAATGAAATCTGCATCTCCATAAAGTTGATCAGCAGCAGGAAGCATGAAGTGCTCTAAAACTTCCTGGTATACGGCTGCATTGACCTTGGACCTCAGAAAACATAGTGGACCAACACCAGCAGATGACATGGCACCCCAAACCATCACTGACTGTGGAAACTTTACACTGGACCTCAAGCAACGTGGATTGTGTGCCTCTCCTCTCTTCCTGCAGACTCTGGGACCCTGATTTCCAAAGGAAATGCAAAATTTACTTTCATCAGAGAACATAACTTTGGACCACTTAGCAACAGTCCAGTCCTTTTTGTCTTTAGCCCAGGCGAGACACTTCTGACGCTGTCTGTTGTTCAAGAGTGGCTTGACACAAGGAATGCGACAGCTAAAACCCATGTCTTGCACACGTCTGTGCGTAGTGGTTCTTGAAGCACTGACTCCAGCTGCAGTCCACTCTTTGTGAATTTCCTCCACATTTTTGAATGGGTTTTGTTTCACAATCCTCTCCCAGGTGCAGTTATCCCTATTGCTTGTACACTTTTTTTCTACCACATCTTTTCATTCCCTTCGCCTCTCTATTAATGTGCTTGGACACAGAGCTCTGTGAACAGCTAGCCTCTTTTGCAATGACCTTTTGTGTCTTGCCCTCCTTGTGCAAGGTGTCAATGGTCGTCTTTTGGACAACTGTCAAGTCAGCAGTCTTCCCCATGATTCTGTAGCCTACAGAACTAGACTGAGAGACCATTTAAAGGCCTTTGCAGGCGTTTTGAGTTAATTAGCTGATTAGAGTGTGGCACCAGGTGTCTTCAATATTGAACCTTTTCACAATATTCAAATTTTCTGAGATACTGAATTTGGGATTTTCCTTAGTTGTCAGTTATAATCATCAAAATTAAAAGAAATAAACATTTGAAATATATCAGTCTGTGTGTAATAAATGAATATAATATACAAGTTTTACTTTTAGAATGGAATTAGCGAAATAAATCAACTTTTTGATGATATTCTAATTATATGACCAGCACCTGTAGTTTAGCAATTTGAACCACTGTTAAGAAAATGTAAAGCTGATTTAAATGGTGTTGCTATAACAAATTGTGAAATTGTTTTTAAATTATCAGCCTATGCTGATTATATTGTTATTTTTATTAAGCAACAAAGAGATGTGTATAAGATAAATGATTTTTTTGGTTGTCTCGTCTGCAAAAGTAAATTGGAAAAAAAAGTGAGGCCATTTTAATTGGGAAATGGCCTCAAGGACAACCTGTTCTTCCGGCTGGGTTAAATCGGAATATAGATGGGTTTAAATATTTTGGTGTATACCTGGGGAATGATGTAACAGTGAGGAAAAATGTTGAAAGAATAGTAGAAAAGATAACGGGACGTTTAAATAAATGGAAATTTTTATTTTCTAAGATGTCTTATAGAGGATGTGTTAATATTTAACAATCTAGCAGCTTCTACTCTCTGGCATTGTTTAGCTTGTATTGACCCTCCACCGATATTAATGAAAAAAATTAAATCTATACTGGTCAATTTTTTGGGGGGATAATTTGCATTGAATCCCACAAAGTGTTTTGTTTTTGTCCAAAGATGAAGGTGGGCAAGGTCTGATTAATTTACAGAGTAGAGCTGCAGCTTTTCGAATAAAATTTGTACAAAGATTTCCTAATAGTTGTTCAAATGAAAATTGGAATTCCACCATTTTAAGGAATTTTGAAGGTTTAGGTTTAGACAAATCTTTATTTTGGATAAACCCCAAAAAGATGAATTTATCCAAGTTACCCATTTTTTAATGTAATTTATTTAAAGTGTGGTCACTCTTTAATGTGATAAGGACTGTGAATACAACCTCCTTGTATTGTACTTTACAAGAATCCTTGATTTTTGGCTCACGCATGGATGTGTCGAATGAAGGTTCTTTTCCTGCCTTGACGGAACTGCTTATAAATTCTCATGTCACTACAATTGGAACTTTAATTCAAATAGCTGGGTTGGTCCTTTCAAACACAGAAGCAATGGCTGGAACATTGATGTTGAAATCAGTACGAATAACAACTCGTGTTGGTGTGACGGTGCTTTTTCTTTTCAAGAAAAAACAGCTGTTTTTACAGCTCGCTGGGCGTTTCCCTTGAGTGCTCTCAGCGGGCTTGCACCCCTGAACCGCTGTGTGCCTCGGCACTGGTTGGAGTTTTTTTCTTTTCTAAAAGAGCTACACGGTTTGACCCTGCGTCTTTTTCAAGATGTCATTCAAACCGTGTGTTTCTGGATGCCGTCGTTACCTGTCCCCAGCTGACGGACACGATCGCTGTCTCACGTGTTTGAGGTGTTCAGCACGCTGAGGCGGCTTTCGTGGATGACTCATGTTCCCACTGCGGGAACATGAACATCGCAGTCTTAAGGTCCAGGCTCAACTACCTGAAAAAGGGTGGAGTCCCATTGCGCATCCCCCGATCTAGTGGTCCTCCTGCTCCGAAGCAGAGGGCTGCTACTTTGGCTGACGCTCCTGCAGGTCTACCAGGCCAAAGCGCTCATGGAATTGCACGAGGGTAGTTCCGACCCAGGCGTTATGCAGGAACTGCGTACTGCGACGGATCTCGCCCTCCGGGTGACGAAAGTCACCGCATGCTCCCTGGGTCGGGCGATCCACACTTGTGGTCCAGGAGCGCCACCTGTGGCTGAAGTGCGGTTCCTCAACGCCCCTGTCTGCCAGGCCGGCCTCTTCGGCGACGCAATCGAGAACTTCGCCCAGCAGTTCTCGGTTGCCCAGAAGCAGACGGAGGCGATTAAAAATCTCCGCCTGCTTGTCGCCGAGGGCATCCCCCTGCGTCTGCCTCCGCTCCTGCCAAGCCAAAGCAGCAGCCTCCACCAGCGAAGCAGGGTGCCGCCCAACCCGTCCAGGGTCCCGCGAAGTCCGCAGGCAAGCGCAAGGGCAAGCGGCCCTGAGACGGGCAGCCCAGGGAGAAGAGGAGCTGCTCCAGGGGAGGTGGTGTCCGCACCCAGTGTTCCAAGCACTGGTTCCAACATCCTGCCGCTGGCTCTCCGGAGTCCAGCGGTACCCACATTCTCAATAAAAGAGCAGTTTCCTCCCTCCCTGGGCCCCAAGAGGGTCAGGTTGGCAGTGTGCGACGCCCCCGGGCCTTGCCACTCCTTTCCTCCCCTCTCCTCTTCGCCAGGGGGCAGCAGTGTGGGCACCGAGGACACCCCCGGGCCTTCTCACCCACACTCTGCCCCACCTTGGAGTACTCAGGCAACACTCTGGGCCGCCTCCGGGCCTCCCGAGTCGGGTCTGCGTACTCCACCTCGCTGCCTCACCCCGGGCACGTCTGTGGTGCCGTTGGTCCCGCTTGCTCGGTCTCTGGGGGCCTGGGAAGACCTAGACGGGACGTTGGCATATCAATTGCCTAGAGCTTCTGGCGGTACGTCTCGCCCTGGGCCACTTCAAAAGGCCGCTACAGGGCAAACATGTACTGGTCCGCACGGACAGCACTGCGGCCGTTGCGTACATCAACCATCAGGGTGGTCTACGCTCCTGTTGCATGCTCCGGCTCGCCCGCCATCTCCTCCTGTGGAGTCAGAAGCATCTGAGGTCGCTTCGGGCCATTCACATCCCAGGTGAGCTGAACCAGACAGCCGACAAGCTCTCTCATCAGTCGACACCTCCGGGAGAGTGGAGACTCCACCCCCGGAGCGTCCAGCTGATATGAGACCTCTTCGCCTCTCCGGACTCGACCCATTGCCAGTTGTATTACTCCCTGTCCGGGGGCACCCTCGGCACAGATGCACTGGCGCACAGCTGGCCCCGGGACCTACGCAAATATGCGTTTCCCCCAGTGAGCCTTCTCGCACAGACACTGTGCAAGGTCAGGGAGGACGAGGAGCAGGTCTTGCTAGTTGCGCCCTACTGGCCCAACCGGACCTGGTTCTCCGAACTCTCACTCCTCGCGACAGCCCCTCTCTGGCCGATCCCCCTGAGGAAGGACCTGCTTTCTCAGGGGCGGGGCACTCTATGGAAACTCCATGTCTGGTCCCTGCACGGGACGCGGAGGTTCTAGGTGGCCTGCCGCAGGCAGTGGCAGACACCATCGCTTCAGCTAGAGCCCCCTCTACCAGGCGCCTCTATGCCCTGAAGTGGAACCTGTTCGTTGAGTGGTGTTCTTCCCGCCGGGAAGACCCCCGAAGGTGTTCGATTAATGTCGTGCTTTCTTTTCTGCAAGATGGGTTGGAGCGAAGGCTGTCTCCCTCCACCCTCAAAGTGTACGTCGCCGCAATAGCGGCGTATCACGATGCAGTAGAAGGTAAGTCCTTAAGTAAGCACGACTTAATCGTCAGGTTCCTCAGAGGTGCGAGGAGACTGAATCCTCCTTGTCCAACCTCGGTACCCTCTTGCGACTTAGCGCTGGTGCTTAGAGCGCTCCAGGGTCCTCCCTTTGAGCCTTTGCAGTCGGCAGAGCTAAACATCCTGTCCATGAAGACAGTGCTCCTGACTGCATTGGCCTCAATCAAGAGGGTAGGGGACCTGCATGCACTTTCGGTCAACGAATCGTGCCTAGAATTCGGGCCGGCCAACTCTCACGTTGTCCTGAGACCCCGGCCTGGATATGTGCCCAAAGTTCCCACCACTCCCTTCCGGGACCAGGTGGTGAACCTGCAAGCGCTGCCTTCGGAGGAGGCAGACCCAGCCCTAGCTTTGCTCTGTCCCGTCCGCGCTCTCCGTGCCTACGTGGACCGAACTCAAAGCTTTAGAACCTCAGAGCAGCTCTTCATCTGTTACGAAGGCCAGCAGAAAGGAAAGGCTGTCTCCAAGCAGAGGTGGATGCTATCGTCTTGGCTTACCAGTCCCAAGACGTGCCTTGCCCACTCGGGGTGCGAGCTCACTCCACTAGGAGTGTAGCCTCCTCCTGGGCGCTGGCTCAAGGCGCCTCGCTGACAGATATATGTAGAGCTGCGGGCTGGGCGACACCTAACACGTTCACTAGATTCTATAGCCTCCGTGTAGAGCCGGTATCTTCCCGCATCCTCGCCCCCAGTGGCCAGTAGCGCTAAGTACCCGTTCTAGTGTCGGCTTGTATACGCCACTCCCGCCTCCGGGCCGGATACGTGCGTATATTGTCTCCAGTTGTGTTCCCCGGAAATGGCTAACCCTGTCGAGCTCCTCCGTCACCCCTTCGGTGTCAGACGTTGCGGTCGTTTGACACCAGGCCTGCACCCGTATGCTTGTGGAACGTGTCTGTAGGCTGGGTTCCATATGTAGCGGTTCCCTAACGGTAACCCCATATATCTATTCTCCACGGTACTAGCTACCCTACTCGGCTAGCCCCGTGTCTTACCCTTGACAGATCCCGCTCTGTCGTCTCTGGTGGTGTTCTTCCCCCCCTGGGACCAGGTTGGGTCCACCCCAGAGACTGCCATAGGTAGCACTACCCTGCTAGGTTAGTCCTTATGAGTATTCCCACCTCTCCTTCCACTGAAGGATGTGGCTCCGCAGCGTACCATCTCCCTGAGACGGGCACGCTTTCCCAGCGTTATCCAATAGTCATGCTGAGTGGGTCTTGCAGGAACAGCTGTGACTGGCCTCCCTCACCAACATAGGTGCGGTCCAGCGAGCTCAGGCAGGGCGCTGGAAGGGCCAGCATCTCTTGCGTGTTAGTAGGGATCCCAATTCGTCGGTCAGTTCCGACGTACGTTGAACGTGACCGACTGAAAGGGAACGTCTCGATTACGAGTCGTTCCCTGAAGGAGGGAACGGAGACGTACGTCCCGTCGCCAGGTGCTGTGCTTCAGCTGAAGGCCGAGTCACCTATCTCGGCTCCTCAGTTGTAAAGCGATATGCGGTACTTCCACTTCCGTATTTATACCCGCGATGTGGGGCGGACCGTGGAATGCGTCAACCGCATGCCAATCTTCATTGACTCGTTTTTAACACTCGAAGTAGATTGGTCTCTGAAAATAGATCCCAATTCGTCGGTCAGTTCCGACGTACGTCTCCGTTCCCTCCTTCAGGGAACGAGGGTTACATACGTAACCGAGACGTTTTTTGAAACAATATGGTGTTTAAGAAAAGTTCTTTGTGAAATTATGGATGATGTATTGTTTTTTTAACAACTTGCTGTAATATTTATTTGGTGTTAGTGTCATTTTAATGTTACAAAATTGTTGTGCGGTTTTATAAAAATAAAATTCTAATTATCTCTCTCTCTCTGTATCACACACACACACACACACACACAGAGAGAGCGAGAGAATAATGCAATTCAAAAAACTACAATAAAAGATAGCAGTAAATTTCTAAGGGAAAAATCACCAGTCTGTCTCAGCATGAAGTCTTTTATTAAACAATAAATTTAAAGCCATAATGAACCTTTACTTTACAGCTCTGAATGCCTCTGTCCAACAGAGGTACCTTTTTGTACTGTTTATGTCAGCAATTATCTCAGTCTGGAAGCCACACTTTGTAAGCCAGGGTCTGCCCTCCTGATAGCACTTACTCAAAGCAGAATCACAGAACACATTTAAATGCATTTGGGTTTAATCAGGTTGCAATGCATATGCAAATTCAGTTGCTGATGGTGTTTTTTTTTCTCTCTCTCTTTTATAGTTACAATATAAATTATATTGACATGTCTTTGTCATAAAACCTAATTTTTAAGGAATACTTCCCCACAAAAGTAAAACTGTAATAATTCACTTACCTTTCCCCCTACTTTACCTTTTACCGTGTTTGTGTAGTACTTCCCAGAATGCCAGATATGTTGGCTCAAACATATATGTTTGATTTCTTCAAAATATGCAAAATAAGGCAATTAGTCACTGGCAGTTCATACATAAGGTCTCACTTTTTTTTCTTTTTTTTAAATAATCCATATTTTTCTAATTAATTCATCCTGGAACACAAATGTACCTAATGCACAAAATAAAACAAACTATAGTAATGGTATTAAATTATTGTAACAATAGTCGACTGGAGGCAAGTTTGAAGTTTCAAGACTTGAATTGGCTTGACTTGGCTAAACTAAAGTTGACCATGAACAGAAACATAAAACTCACCAAACAGACAATGGGAACACAAGGGCTATTTATCCACAAGGACTAATGAGTATGGCGTGGGGTGGCTGAGGAGGTACAAGGGTGTAGGACTCTGTATAAGGGAAACAGGTCTATTTAGCTCAAATTAATTTATTAATTAATTCATAGGGAATTTTGAAAAAGTCAATTATTTTATGGCCGAGCAAATGACTCGTCCAGCGTTCATTTGAACGGGCTGTAACTATTAACTCTGCAGTGGATATTAATATCCAAACAATAGTGAAACACTACTTAATAGATCGTCTCGGTTACGTATGTAACCCTCGTTCCCTGAAGGAGGGAACGGAGACGCCACGTCGGAGTACCGACGAATAGGAATCTCGCTCGCGAGAGCCAATCTACTTCGAGTAAAACTAAACGAGCCAATGCACATTGGCATGCAATGATTGCACCAGGTGCTCATGCCACGCAGCGCGGGTATAAATGAGACACAGGTGTTTGCATCAAGTTACCTTTTTGCTGAGGAGCCGAGTAGGTAGAAGGCACCCCAGCAGGGTGCAGAGGGCATGGCGACGGGACGTGGCGTCTCCGTTCCCTCCTTCAGGGAACGAGGGTTACATACGTAACCGAGACGTTCCCATTCAGTCGGTCACTCTCGACGCCACGTCGGAGTACCGACGAATAGGAATCCCTACCAAAGCGCCATGGCCTCTGGCCCCCGTCCAGTGCCCTGTGTGAGCCTCCTGAGCTCTCTTACCTGATGAGACGGGGCTCACACAGAGAAGTCCATCACTGCTGTTCCGCATGACCCGTTCAGTGACTATTGGATAACACTGGGAAAGCGTGCCCTAGTGAGGGGAACGCTGCGGAGCCCACATCGTACCCCGAAGGAGTTATGTGGAGTACAATGCTGAGCCGTAGCCCGCAAGGAGAGAGGGGGCTCAGTCCCAGTGACGGGAAGGCTCTCCCAAGGGAAAGACACGGGCTTCCCGTAGGAGCGACCGTGGAAAAATATATGGGATCCCCGCAGGGTCACTCATATATCCCCAGCCCAGTACCGGTTCTCAAGGATTCAGCGGTAAGGGGCCTGATGCCAGACGTTCCGCCACGTCCGGCACCGAGGGAGATGGAGGACTCGACAGAGTTTGCTTCTGGAGAATAAAGCGCCGGGGCGCAGCAAGCCGACAAGAGCCAGGGCCTCTCAGTGCTTCTACCCGTTTGAGGTGAGAACACAGGAGGACACTGGCTCTACACGTAGGCTATAGAATCTAGCGAACGTGTTGGGTGTCGTCCCAGCCCGCAGCTCTACAGATGTCTGACAGCGAGGCGCCACGTGCCAGCGCCCAGGAGGATGCAACACTTCTAGTAGAGTGTGCTCGCACCCTGAGCGGACAGGGCACACCTTGTGCTTGGTAAGCCAAGGTGATGGCATCCACTATCCAGTGGGCCATCCTCTGCTTGGAGACAGCCTTTCCCTTCTGCTGGCCTCCGTGACAGACAAAGAGCTGATCTGAGGTTCTGAAGCTTTGAGTTCTATCCACGTAGATCCGCAGAGCGCGGACGGGACAGAGCAAAGCTAGGGCTGGGTCTGCCTCCTCCAGGGGCAGCGCTTGCAGGTTCACCACCTGGTCCCTGAAGGGAGTGGTAGGAACCTTGGGCACATAGCCAGGCCGGGGTCTCAGTACCACGTGGGTGTCACCCGACCCGAACTCTAGGCACGATTCATCGACCGAAAATGCCTGCAGGTCCCCTACCCTCTTGATGGAGGCCAGTGCGGCCAACAGCAAAGTCTTCATAGACAGAATCTTAAGCTCTGCTGACCGCAAGGGCTCAAATGGGGCATTCTGAAGTGCTCGGAGCACCAGAGCAAGATCCCAAGAGGGTAAGGAGGGGGGTCGAGGAGGATTTAACCGTCTCTCCCCCCTGAGGAACCTGATGACCAGGTCGTGCTTCCCAACTGTCTTACCTTCTACGTGGTCGTGATAGGCAGATATTGCAGCAACATAGACCTTGAGGGTGGAGGGCGACAGCCTACGCTCCAACCCTCGTTGCAGGAAGGAAAGCACAGACGCGATCGAACATCTTCGGGGGTCTTCTCGGCGAGAAGAACACCACTCGACGAACAGGTTCCACTTCAAAGCATAAGCCTGTCTTGTAGACGGTGCTCGTGCCGAAGTGATGGTGTTAACTACCTCTTGGGGTAAGTCACCTAGAACCTCCGCGTCCCGTCCAGGGGCCAGACATGAAGCTTCCACAGATCTGGACGCGGGTGCCACAGGGTGCCCCGTCTCTGAGTCAGAAGGTCCTTCCTCAGAGGAATCGGCCAAGGAGGGGCTGTCGCCAGGAGCATAAGTTCTGGGAACCAGGACCGGTTGGGCCAGTAAGGCGCCACCAACAGGACCTGCTCCTCGTCCTCCCTGACCTTGCACAGTGTCTGTGCAAGTAGGCTCACTGGGGGAAACGCATATTTGCGCAGCCCCTGGGGCCAGCTGTGCGCAAGTGCATCCGTGCCGAGTGTACCCTCGGTCAGCGAATAGAACCACTGGCAGTGGGACGTTTCTGGGGAGGCAAACAGGTCGACCTGTGCCGCCCCGAACTGTCTCCAAATCAGCTGAACCACCTGGGGGTGGAGTCGCCATTCCCCTGGGAGCGCAGCTCGTGAAAGCTCGTCGGCCACACGGTTGTTCACACCAGGGACATGAATGGCCCGAAGCGACCTCAGACACTTCTGACTCCAGAGGAGGAGATGGCGGGCGAGTTGCGACATGCGACGGGAGCGTAGACCACCTTGTCGGTTGATATACGCAACGGTCGCGGTGTTGTCCATGCGGACCAATACATCTTTGCCCCGTAGCAGCCTTTTGAGGCGGCTCAGAGCGAGATGCACTGCTAGCAACTCGAGGCAGTTGATGTGCCAATGCAGGTGCGGGCCCGTCCAAACCCCTGACACTGCATGCCCGTTGTACGTGGCTCCCCAGCCCATGGCAGAGGCATCCGTGAAGACCACAGCATGCCTGGACACCTGTTCCAGAGGCACTCCGGCCCGAAGGAAAGAGGGGTCTGACCATGGGCTGAAGGATTGGCGGCAGGCCGGTGTGATGCTCACCCGGTGAGTGCCGCGTTGCCACGCCCATCTCGGGACTCGGCCGTGTAGCCAATGCTGAAGCGGTCTCATATGAAGCAAGCCTAGCGGTGTTACTGCCGCTGCGGCTGCCATATGCCCCAGGAGCCTCTGAAATTGTTTCAGTGGAACCGCCATCCTGCCTTGAAACGTGTTCAGGCAGTTCAGCATCGACTGGACGCGCTCCTCTGTGAGGCGCGCTGTCCGTCCGACCGAATCTAACTCCATACCGAGAAAAGAGATCCTCTGCACGGGGGCGAGTTTGCTCTTCTCCCAGTTGACCCGAAGACCCAACTGGCTGAGGTGTCTGAGCACCCGGTCCCTGTGTTCGCACAACTGATCCCTGGACTGTGCTAGAATGAGCCAGTCGTTGAGATAGTTGAGGATGCGAACGCCCTGTTCTCTCATGGGCACAAGGGCCCCCTCCGTGACTTTCGTGAAGACACGGGGGGACAGGGACAGCCCGAAGGGCAGGACTTTGTACTGATATGCTCGACCCTCGAACGCAAAGTGCAGAAACGGCCTGTGTCGAGGAAGAATCGAAACATGAAAGTACGCGTCCTTCAGGTCGATCGCTGCAAACCAATCTTGGGGACGGATGCATTCGAAGATGCGTTTCTGCGTGAGCATCTTGAACGGTAGCTTGTGAAGGCTCCGATTCAAGACTCGCAGGTCCAAGATTGGCCATAACCCACCGGTCTTCTTGGGTACAATGAAGTACGGGCTGTAGAAGCCTGTCTTCATATCGGCTGGAGGGACCGGCTCTATCGCGTCCTTCGCCAGTAGGACTGCGATCTCCGCACGCAGGACATGGGCGTCTGCGGCGTTCACCGAAGTGAAGCGGACGCCCTTGAACCTGGGGGGACGCCGGGTGAACTGAATCGCATAGCCGAGCCTGATGGTCCGAATGAGCCAGCGAGACGGACTAGGGAGCGCTAGCCAGGCTCGCAGAGACCGTGCAAGCGGGACCAAAGGGACCACCGGCGTACCCACCGTGGGGCAGCGAGGTGGAATGCAGGTACCGGGCTGAGGCGGCTGTCTCGTGGAGGCGGCCCGCAGCGAGGTGTGAGTGTGCATTGCAACACTTACCTGATTCCACAGGTGGGCAGAAGGACCGTGAGGGGATCGTCCACTGCTGCCCGCTGGCGAAGGGGGAGGATGAGTGTGGTCCGGGGTTTGACCGGCCACAACCCTCCGAGCCCCCTGGGGACCCGGAGATAGGGGAAACTGCTCTTTTATTGAGAATTTGGGTACCGCTGGGGCTGGGCCCAGCGGCAGAACAGAAACAAAACGGAACACAAGATTCTCCACCCGGCCCTCCTCCGGGGGATGGAGCGGTGCGGTCACCGTCTCCAGAAGAGCAGTCCTCCCCATCTCCAGGTCGCCCGTCTCAGGGCCGCTTGCCCTTGCTCTTGCCACCCCTCTTGGCAGAGGCCTGGACGGGCGGGGCGGCCTGCTTACGCCCGGCTCCACGACGTCGCTTGGGTGGAGGCTGCTGCTGCGACGCGGGAGCGGAGGCAGACGCAGGCGGCCGCCCTCGGCGACGAGCAGGCTGAGGCGCTGCCGGCGGCGGGGTGGAGACAGCAGCTGTCCGCCGTGGCAGGATGTGACTGATCGCCTCAGTCTGCTTCTGTGCGGCCGTGAACTGCTGGGCGAAGTTCTGGGCCGCGTCGCCGAAGAGGCCGGTCTGGGACACGGGGGAATTAAGGAACCTGATCTTGTCGGTTTCCCTCATGTCAGCCAGACACAGCCAGAGATGGCATTCCTGGACCACCATAGTGGACATCGCACGACCCACTGCCCGCGCCGTAACCTTCGTCGCACGAAGCACGAGGTCCGTTGCGGTTCTCAGTTCCTGGAGAACTGCGGGATCGTGACCACCCTCGTGCAAGGTCCTCAGTGCCTGATGGACCTGCAACAACGCCATAGCGTGTAAGGAGGAGGCAGCATCCCCACAAGCCTGGTAGGCCTTTCCGATCAGATCGGACGAGTACCTACAGGCCCGGGAGGGGAGACACGGGTTCCCCCTAGAAGTGGAGTTAGGGCACAGTTGCATGGCAACGGCCCGTTCCACGGGAGGAACCTGCGTGTAACCCTTCTGCGCTCCCCCATCGAGGGTGGTGAGGGAGGAGGAGCCACTGGGCCGGTTTCGGGCAGTGAAAGGTGCCGTCCATGACCTAGTGAGCTCGTCATGCACCTCCGGAAAGAAAGGAACCGGGGTGGGGCGCTGAGAACCAGCACGGGCCACCCCGAGAAACCAATCGTCCAGCCTTGAGGGTTCGGGACACGGTGGAGGGTTCCACACGAGCCCGACTCTCTCAGCGGCCCGGGAAAGCATGGCCATCATTTCCGGATCCGTATCGGGCACAGCGGATCTTCCCGAAGGAGCCCCCTGCGCCGACACGTCATCTCCGGAAACTTCTTACCCTCCCTCCGATGCAGCGATGGACATCTGATCGTCAAGAGGAGCCCCGAAGGATACGGATGGTACACACCTCGTGGGTGGCCCACCGCGTTCCAACGGCAGCTCTACTGGCTGCGAAGTGCGGGAGGAGTGAGGGTTCCCCGGGGGTTGGTTCCCTGGGGGAAGCGCGCTCACCGTAACCCTCAGATCACCCGTGCTACTGCCTGAAGTAACCCTCTGTGGAGGATTAGATCGAGGCAGAGGCACGGGGACTCCACCCCTTACGAGATGGAGTCTCGACCGCAACTCCGAGATGGTCATGTTCCCGCAGTGAGAACATGAGTCATCCACGAGCGCTGCCTCAGCGTGCTGAACGCCCAAACACGAGATACAGCGCTTGTGACCATCCCTCGGTGACAGATAACCACCGCATCCAGAAACACACAGATAGAATGTCATCCTGAAAAGGACGCAAGCTCTATCTGTGTTGCTCTAATAGAAGGACGCTCTCCTTGGTGCTGAAGCACGCAGGGGGAGGGGTCGCGGCGACACAGTCAGGGGATAGTGCAGCCTGACGTGCGCGCTCTCTCTCACACGAAGGCGCTCTCTTACCAGCCGTAAGAACGGCTTTTCAGCGCTCTCCACCTAGCGCACCGAACCAGCTGTGAGAACAGCCTTTGTGTTTTGCTCAGAAAAGAGGAAGAGAGATGATCACAGAACCACACGACCCGCTGCAGTGCCGTCACACCAACACCGACTGAAGAGATCGCTTCCAAAAGGGCAGGCTTCTTTCCAGTCAGGACTGCGAAGTAGAGAGTGATATCTGGCTGAACCATCTACCACTCGGCTCCGAAGCAAAAAGCTAACTTGATGCAAACACCTGTGTCTCATTTATACCCGCGCTGCGTGGCATGAGCACCTAGTGCAATCATTGCATGCCAATGTGCATTGGCTCGTTTAGTTTTACTCGAAGTAGATTGGCTCTCGCGAGCGAGATTCCTATTCGTCGGTACTCCGACGTGGCGTCGAGAGTGACCGACTGAATGGGAACAGCAGTTTAAGACATTAAATTCGTAAGCACATAACACTGGAACACTTGTCTTTAAATACAAACTAAACTTTATTGATTACTCTAACACATAAAACTAATATCTAATGCAAAGACACGCACACACACATTTACACGAGTTGCAGAAAGGAGGAAGTGAGGAAAGAATGAGTTTTAAGAGAGTGAAATGATGAAATCCCAAGTTTCTAGCAATATATTCAGTTATAACACATGACCTGAACGAACCATCAATCATTAATTTAACCTTCCTATTTTTTCTTAAGTGGGGTTATTAAATTTGATATCAATGCACCAGTTCAGTTAGAATCTGGAGGTATTAATTGTATTTGTAGCTCGTGGGGATTCCCTTTCGGTCCTGGCTTAAGAGGGGTTTCCTAGGTTCTGTGAATCGCTGACAGTCTTGTTGTGTCTTTGATCGACGTCTTGGGAAGCCAATCACGTGGCGTGTTGGCGGATGGCTGGACAGTCTCGTGGAGGTTTGAAGTTAAAGCGTGCCTTGCTGTAGAATCGTTGACCGAAACTTTGCGGCAAAACTTAACTTAGAACACAAGACTCAACGGAAAGAAAAGAAGCTAAGTAACAGAAAGGAAAGTGAGACGAGAGTATTTAGATGGCTTGAATGAAATTAACCCATTTTCTCTGATCTCGGTCTGCCTCGATCATCTTCATCCGATCATCTATTCGGCATGTCTTGTCTAAACTCTGTCCAAACTCTGACTAATTCTTTGTTTGTGTTATGAGATTTTAAACTCAAATGTCTGCCCATCCTCCAGGATGGGTTCTGACCAATTAGGTATCATATTTAGTTCAGGGGTGACTGTGTCCCCACCCCTCACCATAAATGACCTGTTATCTGTGGTCTCTTAACTTCCCTCTCTAAGCAGAGTACAGTTAGACATGATTTCTTATTATAAGAAAACAATACATTCTACACAGATTTAAATCAAGCCATCTTCGGAATTATGAGCATACAATCATACTGATACCAAGCAAGGTACACTTTCAAACAATCATTCAATAGTTATACAATTACATGAATTGTGAGTGATATATATGCATAATGGTCACGTGTATTGGTTATAGACATGATGTAGAATTATGCAGTAGAAGGCTGTTTGAATGTAAGTCCGACTATCTTCCTTTTTGAATGATTTGATGCAGTTTATATGTAACAACAGTCTCTGTGGATTTTAACCATAACACTCAGAGTTCATTTAACGGTTGTTGAGAAAACGGCGATCTGCTTTGGCTCTTTGTCTTGGGATCAAACAACCTCTGCCGTTTTCTTGATGTGGCTCAACGTTTGTCAGGCCAGAAAGTAATTAGCTGGGGGGGTTTGTCAGCTTGGGGCAGACAGAATGGTGCCCACTTCTTTTTAAGGCCATACATTGTTGATTTGTTGAGTTGAGTTTTGTGTGGAATTATGTTTGAATGAATCATCTGAAGATTCAATTGTGTCTGGTGCGCCCTCAAATCCTACAATGAGGAGGGGTGGAGGGCCAGGCCTGTGAAGGGGAAGAGGACCTGGATCATGGGGCAATGGTGGACCTGGGCCGTGGTGCAGTGGCAGACTGTGGAGCATTTGTGGCCTGGTCCGTGGTGCAGTGTTATGCTTGGATCATGGAGCATTGGTGGGCCTGGACCGTGGAGCAGTGACGGGCTTGGACCATGGAGCAGAGGGCCGTGGTGCAGTGGTGCACCTGCAGTGGCAGGTCTGGATCGTGGAACATGGAGCAACGATATTATATAGGCTCTGGTGTGGAGGCCATGACATGAAGAGACTCTGGCGTGGTGGGTACTGTGGGATTCCAGGTTCTTCATTTGCTTCTCCCACAGTAAATGAGGAGCCGCTCAGAAATAAAGCACAGTCTATATATTCCTTTATAGTTCCTTGAAAACTGTTATCAGGCATTAAGTAATTGAGAAAGTAATTTAGAACATTTCAAAAAATGTGCAACATCGTTAAAATCCACCATATGACACAGTCCACAAAAATCCACCACATAGTCCTCAAGGGGACGATTTTCCTGGCGCAAACGAAGTAGGGCAACTGCTGGGTTCATGGTTGGCGGTCTAGCTTTCTATAAGGAATGTTCTCTGTAACTGCTGTTGGTGAGTGTTATGTTTCTGTTCATGTTTGTGTTTCAAAGTCATATCAAGTCAAGTCTTTATTTTGTATCTTTTCACCTTTGGATTCAACAAAACTGACTTGGGTTCGCATTCAACTTGCCTTCAGTGGACATTGCTTACAATAATAGTTACATATCTCAAATAATATGTAATACTTCTCTTGCAATGTTCAATGCATCGTTTTACAGTGTAGTTTACAAAGAATATTCACACAAATATACAAATATAGATCAAATATAGAAACAACAGCTATGGGGATGCCCAACTAAGAACTGAAAACAAATTAGCCAACACAGGACAAATTCCTAACAGCATTTTTTCAACCTTTGAAGTGGATAAAGGGTCGTTCTTAATGAAAGTGAGCAACTAAACCTCTCATTAGGATTTTAATCAAAGGATCCATGTGATGGTCACTTCAAGAAAGTAAAAGGTGTGTTTGACTGCATGCAGCTTTGCAAAAACCAATTGGTGTCTGACTTGGGTAGAAATTTAACGACAACACAGCTGTTTAACAACTGGCCAGACTCACCAATGATGTGTGTTTCACATTTATTTTGGCACCTTCAGTTACAGTAATGCAAATGTGTGTTTTTATATTATGTCAGTTCATCAAAATATGTTAACAAACAGACTATGTCTGCAATAAAGAAAGCATACACTGTGTGAGCATCACTATGTGAAGTAGAAAGTGGCCACCTTGATGGTAGTGCTCAACTGACATATCGCCAAGGCCATTAAATCAGCTGATATTTGGCATCATGTTTGGTCGATAAGTGTCGGAAGCAGAACTTTTATATCCACAGTGCAGAGGCTTTTAATGCTTAACTGCATTTTGGAATTGTGACTGAACTCAGTGACTGAAAATACTTTAGAACATTAAACATTTTAACAATGCTTTACTCTTTAAATTATTAAATTTTTAATACACACACTTGTTGTTGTTTTTGTGTAAACATACATAAATTAAGATTAACTATTACTTTACAGCATTTTACAGGCAATCCAGTTGTTGTCTGAAAGTCCTAACAGCGTTGGCATTTTTTAGATGGAAACACACAGTAAATTACATTGATGAGTGCTTCCTGTCCATCTCTTGTTGAGCTGATCATACAATGCCCCATTTGGAACTGTCATAAAACTCAGTTTTATAGTGAAGTGTCTTTGAATAATTCATTTGTCAACAATATATGCATGGAAATGCACATGCACCCTCATAACTTATTTAAATGGTAGCATCCATCAGCCATAAGAGAGAGAGAGAGAGAGAGAGAGAAGATCTACTAAAATGCAAATTACAAAAGAAGAGTAACGTCTTATCTAATGTTAAAGAATAGGTGGAAAATAAGAATTAACTCATGTTTTTGACTGAAATCTAAATGTCTCATTATCAGGTCAGTTTTTTTTGTAATTTTTTTTGTTGTTGTTGTTCTTTTGTTGTTTTTACAGTTGGATTGATTATACACTGCCAATAGGCAAATGCTTAAGAGTCTATGGTTGGATCATTATTGCCAATTATTATGTTTCTAACATGTCATATGTTTGGCATCAGTTCTTACGCTGCATTCACATGGGGCATCTGCGTTAACGCTTGATGGAGGGCTTGGTGCTGACGCGACTGTCATAGTGACAACAGCCAATCATACTACTTTTCCGGTGTTGCATGAACGCAATTGGCTAGCGTCTGCGCTAGGGTATTTGCATAGGCGATCTGATTGGCTGACGCCTGCGTTTGGCACTTGAAAAGTTGAAGACTTTTCAACTTATGCCGCGAGCAACGCCAGTGACGCGACGCAACGGAACCCACAATTCAGTTTGGCAATGCATGATGTCACTAGACATGTGCCGGTATACGCTAATACGATATATCACGATAATGAACATGCATGATATTGTTATCATGGGCACTTCAAAATACCATGAATAATGATTTATTATGAATTTTTCCGATTTTTAGAATGCATTTTAAGAATACTTTACCCATCAAACGTTTAGAATGAACAACGCCACTGTTTGCTGCATCAAAGAGGCACATGCACAGATGTAAACAAACCCAACGCGCATGAGACGCACTGAATGAAAGCGCACATTCACTCTCTGACAGCAGATGGCGCTGATGGAACAGCAGAAATGCAGCCGTTTCCCCGGTAACCCTTGTAAACAAAGCAGACACACACTACTAAACAGTTTCTAAATGTTTCAAACAGCCATTCAGTTTTCTGTATTCACTACTGTGCTTATCACATCACCAAATACTTAATATTTAAAGACTTAAGGCTACTTATTTTCACACTTAAACATTTTTATATTTTAATCTGGACTACATGCCCTAGATATTGTTTGAATATGTTCTGATTCTTTATTGTTCAGTCACACACTTTACAATAAGGCTCCATTATTTACCACTAGTTAATTAATTACTGACAATGAAAAATACTTTAAAAGCATGTATTAATCTTAGTTTAATTTAAATTTCAAAATTGAATAATACATTATTAAAATCAAAAGTTGTAACTGTATTATTTAATGGACCTGAGCTAACATTAACTAACAGTTGCTTTTTTAACTAGCGTTATCAAAGAATAATAACTTATGTAAAAAAAATAGCTATTTGCTCTTTGTTAATGTCAGCACTAATTAATGAGACCATATTTTAAAGTGTTACCTATTGTTCTTTTTTAATTCTTTTGCACTTTAATCTGTTTGAAACATTTGTTTACTTTATACATTTTTGTGTATTGCTTTATTGTATTTAAATATTCGGTTCTTTTTGTTATAAGAAAGTTATTAAACCTGATACAGTATGACAACACTTTTTTTTTGCAACTTATTTCAATCACAACATGAAAATTTGATACCGTCACATGCCTAGACATCACCCATTCAAAGTAAATGAGAAGCGTTAATGCCAACGCGAGTGTTTAACTTTTAATTTCTTAAACAACCATGTAGGAAGTCCGTTTCAGTGTGTGAAATCACAGAGTGTGTTCCAGTGAGTGAAATTCCGAGCCCGTTCCAGTGAGTGAAATCCCAGAGTTCGTTCCAGTGAGTGAAATTCCTGAGTCCGTTCCAGAGACTGAAATTCCCAAGTGTTCCAGAGAGTAAAATCTCAGAATCCTTTCCAGAGAGTGAAATTCCCATGTCTGTTTCTGGGAGAAAAATTCTAGAGCCTGCTCTCGCGAGATTGATGAGGTGCTTCTTTCATTGTATGTGGTCGCTACTATATGTACCTGGGCCACACACACACCTTTTCTGACGCACGCCCCAGAGCTCACCCATGAGCCTACTCCAGACCATGAGCCCACTCCAGAGTCCGCTCCAGTCCATACGTCCACTCTAGAGCCCCGCTCCAGCCCCAGAGCTCAGTCACTAGCCCGCTCTAGCCCCAGAGCTTAGTCGCAAGCCTGCTCCAGCCCATGAGACTGCACCGGAGTCCGCTCCAGCCCCAGAGCTCGGCCAGGAGTCCGCTCCAGCCCCAGAACTAAGCCCAGAAGATGCAACACACTTCTCCCAAGAAAATTTTGAGATGGGACCATCCGTCTCTGGCTGAGCCAAGCTTCCTCATCATGGCCATCGAGGTAGCTTCTTCTTGGCTCCCTGCACTGCCGGCACCTTCCAGGTTCCCTGTTCTGCTGGCACCACCCTTGCAGCTCTCTGAGCTACCGGCACCTTCCTGGCTCCCTGAACTACTGGCGCCTCCCTGGCTCCTGTATTGCCGGTGCCGCCCTGGAGGCTTCCTAGCCTGTCGGTACTGACCTGGTCACCTGCTCGTTACCTACCACGACTCCAAGGCACCCACACTCCCTCCCTCCCTCCCTGGTTGTACTCTTTTTGGCACAAGGTTGCACCTTCAGGGAGGGAGGAATAATGTTACGGTTATGTTCTGTTTTGATTTAGCTTTCACTGTGTTCTCATTCTATTTTACCCAGTTTTCCAGTGTGTTTCATTGATCAATCCCATTCACCTGTTGTTGTGTTAATTATCTCATTAGCTCTTTTGTTTACTCTTGTGTATTTAAGCCCTCAGTTTTAGTTTCTCCTGTTTATTTTGTTTGAAGTTATAATTAAAGACTATTTCGTTTATTCCTTTGTCATGCGCTTTACTATAGCCCCCACTCCGTGACAAGATCATATTTTTACTTTCGATTTAAACAAAAGAACTAAACTAATAGTGTGAAAGTGCCCCTTAAACATGTCAGTGATTTCAGCATTGCTATAGACAACAATAAAACCTCCTTCATAACTATGACTTCTCCCTCAAGGCGCATTTTTCTTTTCCTTCATTCCTCACCCTCCATGATTACGCCATTTCCCCACATACGCTATTCACTGATTTACAGCAGCACTCCCCCCTGTCAACCTGCTGCTGCAGCTACACCCAAATCACAGATTCTGATTTTCTAGTGCACCTGCAAAGACACTGCAAGAACAAAATGCTTTTAGGAGTAAAAAAAGCTGGTCCAGACTAAGATTGCATTTGCAAAAACATTTCCACTTACAACATTATAATATTTATAATAAGTTGTTATGGAGAAGTTGCTAGATTGTTGCTACTATTAAAATGGTCTAGGGCTGCCTTCAAGTGCCTGGAAGCTCACACCTTCGAGTCAGGCATTCGATATTGCGACATGTTACACATTCATAGAGAGCCAAAACAAAACAATTATATTGTGAACAATGAACCCAAATAATTATATCTGAATTCAAATAATGAAAATTATTCATTTATATCAGTTATTTATACACGGTAATCACAAGTAAATGTTTCTGTTACATAAAACAAAACATAAAAGTTGAGTGATTAACTTTACACCATTCACTATAGACTACGTGGAGGTTATGGTCAATGAGAAGAGGCTTGGTTGGACAAATTTTAATTGGTTGGTTGGGATCAGGAAAAAAAAATTCCCTGACAGACAGATTGTTAACACGGCTGGTTCATGTGGTAATTATGTTGGCCAGAAAATCCAAAGTGTGGGAACATTTGGTAACACTTCACAATAAAGGTACATGATTTACATTAATACTTACTTCAACATGAACTCATAATTAGTGAAGATATGAACCCATGTATCATGCCTACATTGGTCTCACCATTAAATGTTGGCTGAACTGATGCAAGTGACTATACCAATGGGAGTGTAGAAAGCTAAACTCCACATACAGTTGAATACAGTAGTCAAAGCTCCTAGAAACCAACATTACACCGTCCTCCAGAGATTCAATCAATGTCAGTTTAAATAGTTTCAACAACTTGACCTTCTAGATACAGCTAGACATAGCTAATCTGAACCTCAAAAACTGAAACTGTAACACAGTGATGGCAGAGGCACAAATATAGCTGTTAAATTTGGTTATGTGTTCTGGTAGACCCAGGAAATCACAACAAATCTGAGAGCTCATATAAGAGAGCACAAAGAGACTGCGCAATGCTGATTCTCTTTCCATTCAAACTCAATTAATTCTAAATAATTAAAATAACATTGCAGTGCAAAAATGTTTGAGTACACTACGTCCATTTTGAATTTGTTTTAAAGATGTTCTTTATGCTAAAATTGTTCACTAGCATGGCTGACTTACGCTGTGCCTGCTAAATCTGTACTGGGTTATTTCCTGGCACATGAGCATGTAATTTGCATTTTATAATTACCTTTGTTTTGTCTTGTCATTCTATTTCAAATTATTATATGAACAATCGTTAGGTTTGTGAATTCAAATGCCAGCAAGTATTTTACAATTAGCAAAGCTAGGCTGTGAAATAAACAAACAAGCAACATATGACAGCAAATATGGGTAGACCCAAATTAACAATTAAGTATTTTTCAATGGGATAAATATTATAAAACACACAAGTCAACTGCTCATGCTAATTTGCCAAACATATATATATAGTTTATGTAAAACTGGTAACACATTCTTGCTTCTACACAATATGCAGATGTGGGGTACTTGTCAACACATGCTCAGTTCTCTGCGTATTTCTTATTATAAACACAGTATATTTTCTATCTGTATAAACAAAATCATATTTCATATTTCTTCAACTATGGACACTTTTGGACATAATTGTTTAATTGACTGACTAATTGCAAATTTTAAAAAAAAAATGTCCCCTCTCTTATTTCACTCGTTTCATTTAATTTATCTACCATCAATGTTAATATATATGAATATATACCAATCAGGCATAACATTATGACATGTGAAGTGAATAACACTGATTATCTCTTCATCATGACACCTGTTAGTGGGTGGGATATAGGCTATTAGGCAGCAAGTGAACATTTTGTCTTCAAAGTTGTTGTGTTTGAAGCAGGAAAAATGGGCAAGCGTAAGGATTTAAGCGAGTTAGACAAGGGCTAGACAACTGAGTCAGGACATCTCCAAAACTGCCGCTCCTGTGGGGTTTTCCCCAACTGCAGTGGTCAGTATCTATCAAAAGTGGTCCAAGGAAGGAACAGTGGTGAACCGGTGACAGGGTCATGGGCGGCCAAGGCTCATTGATGCACTGTGTGTGTGTTGTGTGCATGTGTTTTACTTTTTTTTCAGAAAGACATAAACATTTTTATGTGGATTAGATTTTTATAGTATTAATACATATTTTACTTAATTCATATTTTAAGGACAATAGTCAACATCTGTACATAAAATGCTTTTGAAAAGTAGCAAAAATAAATGATGATAGCATGGTTTTTCCCTTTGGGTTTAAGATTTTCAGAATGTGATATTTGGTAATGACATTTGTTTTTGTATATATAATTGAGGAAGCTGGTATATGCAACTGTGAAATGCGTTTATTCCCCTGAAAAATACTGTAATATTCAGTTGCAGAACAGTATCATGAAAATGGCGTCTTTGACATTTTCTTTGTTATTTTTACCTCTGATCAATTACTGATTCATTTGATATCTTTTGCCCAGAATCTTATCAGTACAAATGACATTTCATTTTAGGGAACAGAAACGCAATATTCACATACAAGGCCTAATAGGCCAGTGTGGTTCCTTTCATGATCAGTTTATTGATGTCTCTGCTTCAACCCTTACCCTTTTAAGTATCTGTGCCAAATGAAATCAAACAAACCAGCGTTTCCTGTATTAAGCCCTGTACCAATTATGAGACTTGATCAATAACACCCTCCCTCTAGATACCACTCAGACAAAAGGCCGGAAAACCTTCTGTGGCCACTCTAGGAGGAGTGCTCTACATAGCGA